>JARQOD010000002.1:5693116-5727575 GCA_033576555.1 Oophaga sylvatica
ATAAAAAATATAAAAACAGGTTAAAAAATAAAGAAAAATATATTTTAAAAAATGTTCTGGTATCGCTGTATCTGAGCCGGGGAGTAGTGTTGAGCGATACGATAATGTAAATATCGGCTATCGGCCGATATTAGCTCTATCGGCCTTTCGATAATTAATTTCGATATTTTCGTCATATCGGATACCGGAATCGGATTTGTCACTGTCAGTGTCCGTCTGTCGGGTCTGTCAGGAGTCAGCGGCACTTACCTGGCAGAAGATCTCCGGCGGTCACGTCCTGGACTGCTTCATGGCCGCCATCATCTTCTCCCCGGCGGTCACATGCAGTTTCTCGCGATAACTGCAGTGACTGCTGGGTAATCCCGGCCGTAAAGCAGTCAGTCCGATGACGTCACCGCCGGGGAAGCAGGTAATCAGCTGTGCTGCGTCGGGATGTTAGGCTCTGCCTGTCATTCTGATGTAGCAGAGCTGGATCGTCGTGGGACTGTCGTTACTATGGACTGCGTCGGACAGGTGGTATACTGTTGGTTTGTTTTTTTTCTTTTTTTACAGGAGATCGATGGCGTCGCAGGAATGAGAGAGTAATAAAATAAATGAAAACTGTGTTGTCTCTTTTATTTCATTAAAAGACTTTTTTCTTGCTTTGTCTTTTTTTTTATGCATTTAATAACTTTGGGATTAATAATGGATCGGTGTCTTATTGACGCCTCTCCATTATTAACCGGGCTTATTGTCACCGTGCAATCAACGGTGACATTAACCCCTTATTACTCCACTTGCCACCGCTACAGGGCAAGTGGGAAGAGCCGGGTAAAGTGCCACAATTGGCACATCTTTTGATGCGCCAAATGTGGGGCTGCTGTAGCCTGGTATTATCAGGCTGTTGAGGGCCAAAATCCATGGGCCTTGACAGTCTTTTAATACCAGGCCGCAGCAGTCTGCATTTTACTTGGCTGGTTAACAAAAATAGGGGGACCCCTACGCCGTTTTTTTTTTTCGAGGGGATCCCCTATTTTTGTTAACCAGCCAAGCTAAGCAGACTGCTGTGGCCTGGTATTATCAGGCTGGCAAGGTCCATGGATATTGGATCCTTACCAGCCTGAAAAACCAGGCCTCAGCGGTCTGCTTCATCTGGCTGGTTAACAAAAATAGGGGGGACCCCACGCCGTTTTTTTTTCGAGGGGATCCCCTATTTTTGTTAATCAGCCAAGATATGCAGACTGCTGTGGCCTGGTATTATCAGGCTGGCAAGGTCCATGGATCTTGGCTCCTTAACAGCCTGAAAATCCAGGCCTCAGCGGTCTGCTTCATCTGGCTGGTTAACAAAAATAGGGGGGACCCCACGCCATTTTTTTTTCGAAGGGAACCCCTATTTTGTTAATCAGTTCCCTCTGACGTCACTGATGGTGTCCCTGGCTGACCTGAAGTGAAAGTGGAAAGCAATCAATTAAGCTTTCCACTTCCTCTCCTGTCAGCCAGGAGAGGAGCTCATTCATTTGGGGGTTTACTGTGAGGCTGCAGCATTAGCTGCGGTCCCTGCAGTAAACATTAACCCTTTCTGAAGGATTACACCGTGGGACCTGACTGTGCATGGGATAGGTAAGAATAATTTTGCTTTATTATTTTATTTTTATTACAGGAAATGGTTTTAGCAGGAAAATAAAATATGGTCAAAAACTGTGTGATTATTTCATTAAACTTCTTTTTTATTAAAGTGTGTGTGTTTGATTTTTCTTTCATACAATAGGATTAATAATTGATAGTTGTCTGATTGACAGCTCTCAATTATTAACCTGGCTTAAAGTGACCTTTCAATTGCAAGGTCATTTTAACCCCTTATTAACCCATTCGCCACCGCTACAGGGCAATGGGAATAGACGGGCAAAGTGCCAGAAAGGGCAAATCTAATTAGAGATTTGTCTTTTCTGGGGTGTCTGGGGGCAGATGTTAGTAGCCGGGGGGGGGGCCAAAAATAATGGTCCCTCTCTGGGCTATTATTATCTGCCCCCACTCACTGGCTTTGTCTGTCTGGTTGTGAAAATAGGGCGGGAGCCCACGCATTTTTTTTCAGCAATTTTACACCTCATATATATATATATACATGTCATTGAATTTGTGACACATATATATTTATATTTATAGTTCATACACTTCTACATAGTATAATAGCCGCTAATTCAATTGCCGGCTTTTGTGAAAATGCAGAACCCGACATGAAATGACACTTGGTGTACATAGGGTTAACCATGTCTTTTCATGTAGTTTGATATCTGATTTGCACAAACAATTACATGAGTGTAAGTGTGCAAAATTACACACCTGTAGGGGTTAATTAAAGGTGTAAATTCGTAGCAAAAAAGTCCGTTTTTTTTTACAACGAATTTACACCTTTAATTAACCCCTACAGGCAGGGCCGCCATCAGGGCATTACAGCCCTTACTACTGTATGGGGCCCGGTGATTAGGAGCAAAAAAGGGGGGCCCGAGCACGCTGGCAAACGGATCCGCGCTCGGGCCCCCTCCCGACATTTTGTTCAGGCTTCTGATTCTGAACGCTGATGCATAACAACACTGTGGCGTTTACAGTGTGGTAAATGCAGACGGTGAACAGAAATAGGCACTGTAGCTTTAAGCTGCGGCCGGTGCATTATGGTCCGTCCTGACATGACAACACATGCTGCTCCACTTCCTCATTCCGGAGCAGAGCAGCGTGTGTGTGCCATGTGTGGGTGGACAGCAGACGGCCAGGCAGACCAGTGAGGCAGCAGGGCAGGCTGACTGGATGAGCAGGTGGAGGCCCCAGGCGAGCAGGGTGAGTACCGTGAGTCTCTCTCCAGTGAGAAGAGGCTTGGCTCAATGGTGACTAGGGGGCAGGTGCCAGCATCTAACAGGGGCCCCGGCAGCAGGGGGCCCGCATCTAACAGGGCCCAGGCAGCAGGGGGCCCGCATCTAACAGGGCCCAGGCAGCAGGGGGCCCGCATTCAACAGGGCCCAGGCAGCAGGGGAACACCGCCATCTCATTCCGGAGCAGGCAGCGGGTGCGCCATTTGTCAAGCAGGGACCATGAGCAGCAGGGCGGCTGATATAGCAGGGGGCCCAGGCAGCAGGGTGAGCCGTGATTCACTCCCAGTGAGCAGGGGCGCCACATGTAACAGGGAGGCAGGGTGCCGCATCTAACAGGGCCCAGGCAGCAGGGGGCCCGCATTTTAACAGGGCCCAGGCAGCAGGGGGCCCGCATCTAACAGGGCCCAGGCAGAGGGGGCCCGCATTCAACAGGGCCCAGGCAGCAGGGGGCCCGCATCTAACAGGGCCCAGGCAGCAGGGGGCCCGCATCTAACAGGGCCAGGCAGCAGGGGGCCCGCATTCAACAGGGCCCAGGCAGCAGGGGGCCCGCATCTAACAGGGCCCAGGCAGCAGGGGGCCCGCATTCAACAGGGCCCAGGCAGCAGGGGGCCCGCATCTAACAGGGCCCAGGCAGCAGGGGGCCCGCATCTAACAGGGCCCTGGCAGCAGGGGGCCGCATCTAACAGGGCCAAGGCAGCAGGGAGCCCGCATTCAACAGGCCCATGCAGCAGGGGGCCCGCATTCAACAGGGCCCAGGCAGCAGGGGGCCCGCATTCAACAGGGCCCAGGCAGCAGGGGGCCCGCATTCAACAGGGCCCATGCAGCAGGGGCCCGCATTCAACAGGGCCCAGGCAGCAAGGGGCCCACATTCAAACAGGGCCCAGGCAGCAAGGGGCCCACATTACAACAGCCCAGGCAGCAGGGGGCCCACATTCCAACAAGGCCTCGGGCTTGGGACCTGTTTGACGCAAGCCTCCAGTCACCAGTAGCCTTCCCTGGCCCAGTAACAGCGTCAAGGTTGCTACAAGTGATGAGTGACACCCTCAGCTCTGCTACATGTGACAAGTAACACCCTCAGCTCTGCTACATGTGACAAGTAACACCCTCAGCTCTGCTACATGTGACAAGTAACACCCTCAGCTCTGCTACATGTGACAAGTAACGCCCTCATCTCTGCTACATGTGACAAGTAACACCCTCGGCTCTGCTACTTGTGACAAGTAACCTCAGCTCTGCTACATGCGACAAGTAACATCCTCAGCTCTGCTACATGTGACAAGTAACAACCTCAGCTCTGCTACATGTGATAGGTAACAACCTCATCTCTGCTACATTTGACAAGTAACAATCTCAGCTCTACTACATGTGACAAGTAACAATCTCAGCTCTGCTACTTATGACAAGTAGCAACCTCAGCTCTGCTACTTGTGACAAGTAGCAACCTCAGCTCTGCTACTTGTGACAAGTAGCAACCTCAGCTCTGCTACATTTAACAAATAACCTCAGCTCTGCTACATGCGACAAGTAACATCCTCAGCTCTGCTACATGTGACAAGTAACAACCTCAGCTTGTACATGTCAAGTACAATCTCAGCTCTGCTACATGTGACAAGTAACAATCTCAGCTCTGCTACATTGACAAGTAACAATCTCAGCTCTGCTACATTGACAAGTACAATCTCAGCTCTGCTACTTTGACAAGTAGCAACCTCAGCTCTGCTACTTGTGACAAGTAGCAACCTCAGCTCTGCTACATTGTGACAAAGTTGCTAGACAACCTCAGCTCTGCTACATTTAACAAATAACCTCAGCTCTGCTACATGTGACAACAACCTCAGCACTGCTACATTTAACAAGTAACCTCAGCTCTGCTACATGTGACAAGTAAAACCTCGCCTGCTACATTAACAAGTAACCTCGCTCTGCTACATGTGACAAGTAACCTAGCTCTGTTACATGTGACAAGTAACCTCCAGCTACTGTACAGTGTGACAGTACAAGACCTCAAGTAGCTGAGGCTGTCACTCTCACATGTAGCAGAGCTGAGGCTGTCCCTCCTCACATGTAGCAGAGCTGAGGCTGTCACTCTTCACATGTAGCAGAGCTGAGGCTGTCACTCTTCACATGTAGCAGAGCTGAGGCTGTCCTCCTCACATGTAGCAGAGCTGAGGCTGTTCCTCCTCACATGTAGCAGAGCTGAGGCTGTTCCTCTCACATGTAGCAGAGCTGAGGCTGTTCCTCCTCACATGTAGCAGAACTGAGGCTGTCCCTCCTCACATGTAGCAGAGCTGAGGCTGTCACTCCTCACATGTAGCAGAGCTGAGGCTGTCACTCGTCACATGTAGCAGAGCTGAGGCTGTCACTCTTCACATGTAGCAGAGCTGAGGCTGTCCGTCCTCACATGTAGCAGAGCTGAGGCTGTCCCTCCTCACATGTAGCAGAGCTGAGGCTGTCACTCCACATGTAGCAGAGCTGAGGCTGTCACTCCTCACATGTAGCACCTCACATGTAGCATAGCTGAGGCTGTCCCTCCTCACATGTAGCAGAGCTGAGGCTGTCCCTCCTCACATGTAGCAGAGCTGAGGCTGTCCCTCCTCACATGTAGCAGAGCTGAGGCTGTCACTTGTCACATGTAGCAGAGCTGAGGCTGTCCCTCCTCATGTAGCAGAGCTGAGGGTGTTACATGTCACATGCAGAAGAGCTGGGGGTGTTACTTGTCACATGTAGCAGAGCTGAGGTTGTTACTCATCACATGCAGCAGAGCTGAGGGTGTTACTACTCACATGTAGCAGAGCTGAGGCTGTCACTCCTCACATGTGTAATTGGTGAGGGCGTGGTGCAGAAATGGAGTTTTTCTAAGAAAGGGCAGAGGGACTATGGAAAGTTCGGGTGGTGGAGGAAGAGCAAGGGTGGAGGTGGAGCTAGGGGTGGAGCCTGGGCGGAGTCTCTAGGGGGCCCCGTAAATTTAGCCAGTATGGGGCCCCAGAATTCCTAGTGGCAGCCCTGCCTACAGGTGTGAAATTTTGCACACATAGACTGATGTAATTGTTTGTGCAAATCAGATTGCAAACGACATGAAAAGACATGGTTAACCCTATGTACACCAAGTGTCATTTCATGTCGGGTGCTTCTGTCTTTTCACAGAAGCCGGCTTTACCCGGCAATTGAATCAGAGGATATTTTACTATGTAGAAGTGTATAAACTATACATATATGTATATATATATGTCACAATGACATGTATATATATATATATGTATTCTATGTGTGTATATTTAGTGTTTACAAGGAAATAAAGGTTTTTTTTAGTTGCGATATTTTGTTCCCATAGACTTACATTGGACTTCCGGTATCGAAATCGGATATCGACGATATTTAGTGCTATCGGCGATACAATTTAGATACGATATTTTTAGATATCGAGCACTATCGCTCAACACTACCGGGGAGTAATTATCATGGTCGCCTATTTCAGGAGTGTAACAACAGAGGCGCCTAGTTCAGCTGGATATGCGTCCAGGGAGATGTATCAGCGCCACTGTATGGCGGCACCGAGGCCCACCGGGTCCCTGCACTGCAATGCATGCCGCATGCCAATCAGAGGCCGGTAGTCCGTCAGGTCACAGCGCATGGCGGTGACATCATGCACTGACCGGAGCGGTACAACGAAGTCAGCTGCCGGCTACAGAAGAGAACGCTGCGCCACTTAGGAGCAGAGAAAGGTGAAAAGAATAGTTTATTTTTTATGTGTTAGAAAAGATAATCAGAACATTATACCAGGATGGGGGTCACTATATCAGGGTGGGCCCAGGATGGGGGTCATTATATCAGTGTGGGCCCAGGATGGGGGTCATTATACCAGGATGGGAGTTATTATAACAGGATGGGTCCAGGATGGGGGTCATTGTACCAGGATGGGGGTCATTATTCCAGGATGGGGGTCATTATATAAGGGTGATCCCAGGATATGGGTCATTATACTAGGATGGGGGTCATTATACGAGGATGGGTCCAGGATGGGGGTTATTATAACAGGATGGGTCCAGGATGAGGGTCATTATACAGAATGAGGGTCATTATTCCAGGATGGGGGTCATCATAAAAAGGTTGGGTCCAGGATGGGGGTCATTATAAAAGGTTGTGTCTGGGATGGGGTCATTATACCAGGATGGGGGTCATTATATAAGGGTGAGCCCAGGATGGGGGTCATTATACCAGGGTGAGCCCAGGATGTGGGTCATTATACGAGGATGGGTCCAGGATGGGGGTTATTATTACAGGATGGGGGTCAATATACCAGAATGGGGGTCATTATAAAAGGTTGGGCCCAGGATGGGGGTTATTATAACAGGATGGGGGTCATTATTCCAGGATGGGGATCATTATAAAAGGTTCGGTCTGGGATGGGGGTTTATACCAGGATGGGTCATTATACCAGGATGGGGTCATTGTACCAGGATGGGGGTCACTATATCAGGGTGGGCCCAGGAAGGGGGTCA
Organism: Oophaga sylvatica; assembly: GCA_033576555.1. Lineage (NCBI taxonomy): Eukaryota > Metazoa > Chordata > Amphibia > Anura > Dendrobatidae > Oophaga > Oophaga sylvatica. The sequence goes on from JARQOD010000002.1 coordinate 5,700,459, forward strand.
TTATACTAAGGTGGGGAACTTTATATTAGGATGGGAGTCATTATTCCAGAATGGGGGTCATTATATAAGGTTGGGCCCGGGATGGGGGTCATTATACCAGGATGGGGTTAATATACCTGGATGGGGTCATTATACCAGGATGGGGGTCATTATACCAGGACAAGACCCGGTATTGGGGTCATTATACTAGGATGGGGGTCATTGTACCAGGATGGGGATATTAATAGAGGAAGGGGCCAAGACAGGGGTACAGTATACCATGAAGGGCCCAGAATGGGACATTATTACAGGATGAGGGCCAGGATGGGTGGACATTATTACAGGATGAGGGCCAGGACGGGGGACATTATTACAAGATGAGGGCCTGGTGTCATGGTTTACTGGGTTCTTGGACCAGGTAGTCACGGGGTTAACTTGGTTGGTCTCTTTCTGGGTCCTGGGAGGCTTTTTATAGCCTCACTGTGAGGCCAATCTTTGTCGTTTATACTCTGACCTTTGGCTGAGTGTGTCTGACCCTGTGCTTGTGCCAGTGCTTTGTGCCTGTGCTACGTTTTGTCTGTCTGGTTCTGATTTGGCTGTGTTCCTGTTACGAGTTTTGCCTGTCCCTTTTGTACTGCGTTGCTCCCTCTGTGTATGACCTGGCTATCCTGACTATCCATTCTGTCTATGCCCCTTGGTAACTTTATTTCGTAGTTACCCTTCTAGGAGTTTTCCTTTACCTCCTAGATCTCTGGAGCTTAGGCCACTCCCCTAGGCAGTCACGTGCCTGCAGGTCCTCCGGCCTGAAGCATTCTCTATCTGCTACTGCTGCCTCTGAGAGACATGTGGCTGGCTCCGCCCCTTGGCAGTCACATGTTGAAGGTCCTGTTCCTCAGAAACACACGTCTTCCCTGCTGCGGCTCTGCTATACAGGTATCTTTGGGCACAGTTTGTTCACTCAGGACACACGCACTGGCTCAGTGAGCAAGTGCAGTGCGGTGTCCCTGACACCTGGACAAGGGACATTATTACAGAAAGTGGTCAGGACAAGAGATGTTATTACAGGATAAGAGCCAAGATGGGGACATTATTACAGAAAGGGGCCAGGGCAAGGGACATTATTACAGAAAGTGTCAGGGAGAGGGACATTATTACAGGATGAGGGTTAGAACAGGGAACATTACTACAGAAAGGGGCCAGGACGTGGGAAATTATTACAGAAAGGGGCCAGGACGATGGACATAATTATAAGATGAGGGCCAGGACGAGGGACAATTATTACAGAAAGGGGCCAGGACAAGGGACATTATTAGAATGAGGCCAGGACTCGGGAAATTATTACAAAAGGGTCCAGGATGAGGGACATTATTACAAGATGAGGACCAGGACAAGGGAAATTATTACAGAAAGGGGCCAGGACGATGGATATAATTACAAGATGAGGACCAGGACAAGGCACAATTATTACAGGAAGGGACCAGGACAAGGGACATTATTACAGAAAGAGGTCAGGATGAGGGACATTAATACAAGATGGGGGCCAGGACGATGGACATTATTACAGAAAGAGGTCAGGACAAGGGATGTTATTAAAGAAAGAGAGATCAGATACATTATTACATGAAGAGGCCAGGACAGTGGACATTGTTACAAAAAGGGCTTAGGACGAGGGAGATTATTATAGAAAGGGGTCAGAATGAGTGACATTACTACAGAAAGGGGCCAGGAGAGACATAATTACAGAAAGGGGTTAGTATGGGGTACATTAGTACAAAAAGGGGCCAGGATGGAATACATTATTACATAAGGGGGTCAGGAGGGACATTATTTCAGAAAGGGGCCAGGATGAGGGACATTATTACAGAAAGGGGCCAGGACGAGGGACAATTATTACAAGATGTGGGCCAGGACGAGGAACATTACTACATTATTACAGAAAGGGGTTAGTATGGGGTATGTAAGCAGGTTGCGGGATGCAGTGACGGACAGGAGGCAGAGCAAGGGTTAACAATTTTAATAAACAATGGGATACTCCATGCAGGGAGGTAAACAGTTAAATGAGGGAATAAACAGTTCAATTTGCAAAGGATATGCAGAGTTAAAAAACAAAGGATCGGGTAATGGCAGTTCTGTTGAATCCGGCTAGAAAGTCAGTAGTTCCTCAGACTATGAAGTCAACGGCTGGAACGGTGTCTTTTCCAATGGGATCCTGTAGACAACAATGTCCCGTCTTCTGGCGGCGGCGGTCGATCTCCGGTATCTTCCGCTGAGCCCCTAGTCCATATGCTGCAGTGGATGACAAGGGTGCGGGCCACAGTCCCGTACGAGCCCAACGTGGCTCAGCAAATATACACTGGCAAAATCAGGGCTCAAGTGTCTGTCCCGTACCCGGTCACTCTTATGTGGCACGTGCGCTGTACTCACGGACACGGAGCGTACGGCGCCTTGCTCTCTGGTAGTCACCGGGCACACACTGCACGTCTCTCTCTCTGGTCCCCGCTGTTGGCGGCGGGAGAGGGCGGACGCTAGCCTGCGCGATGCTGGTGCTACCAGGACGGAGCACTCCTCTCTCTGAACTGCTGCAGCACGCCCGGCTCCTCTCTCTGCCGCGGTCCCTCTGCAGAAGACGGGGGCTGCCACAGCGCCGATACTCGGTGGGGGGAAGCGGAGCGTTTCGCTCGCCTGACTGCGCGCTGCCACGGGTTGGCGCCAAACTCCTCGCTTCTGTGCGCTTTTTCTTTTATAGAACCCCGCCTCGGTTCGGTCAGGAGGTTGGCCCGGCTTACTATCTCTTCCCCCAGGCAACAGGGGATCCAGCCTCGACAGTTCCGGCCCCGGCAAGCAGGTACCCACGGTGCGGTCCTCCCTCCTAGGCCTCTTTCACACATCCGTTTTTGGCCTTCAGGCTCAATCCGGCCAACAAGTAAAAAGACGGATCCGGTGTACATTGGGGAAAAACTGATGCAACGGATCCGTTTTTTAGCTGGATCCGTTGTGAACTTTTGAACCTGAGAAATGCAGTGCGCATGAGAGAGAGAGATATCTTGATTTTAGCCTTCCAGGCAGGCGTATATGAAGAAAATGGAGTCCGGTGGCCGGATCAGTCCTATGCCTGATCCGGCACCCATAGACTTGTATTGTATGACCAAGCCTGATGCGCCGCTTCAGGCGCTGTCCGTTGTTTCCGGCGGAAAAAAAAAAAAAACGTTACAAGATGCATCCTGACCGGCCGCCGGAATTAAAATCTATGACAGATCCGGCAGAAACTGGACGAAACGGAAGGACATACGGCGCGATCCGGCACTAATGCATGTCAATGACAAAAAAGGATCCGGCGGTAAAAAAAAACGGATCAGTTTTTTAAAAAAAAAAGCCGGATAGCGCCTGACGGCGGAAAACTGATGTGTGAAAGTAGCCTTACAGGTACATTAGTACAAAAAGGGGCCAAGATGGAGTACATTATTACAGAAGGGGGTCAGGAGGGATCTAGAATGCTACAAGGGCCCATACATCGGACCAACATGAAGGTGGGGGCCCATGTCCAAATTTCACCTCAGGGCCCAGCTACGCCACTGAGTTTGAGCTAATAATATATCAAAATATTTGACTCCATTTAGTGGAAAAAAATAATGAAATAAATGCAATTTTTGGCTCAATTTGCCTTTTGAAAATAAATAAAGAGACCAGAAAGTTGAAAGGACTCCAAAATAGTAAAAAAAAAAAACTGCAGCTCGTGCGGCGATGAACACATGATTCAACTCTATTTAGTTCTTAAAAAAATATTTAGACTTGAGAGTCCTCAGTGGTTGATACCTTTTAATGGCTAACTGAAAAGATGGTAACAAATTGCAGCTTTCGAGGCTACTCAGGTCTCTTCATCAGGCAAAGACTAAAACAAAAACTGAAGAATCACATATTTATACACAACACAGCACAGAAACAATGCAATAGGTAAGACAAGTGACGTGAAGCAGAACTGTCATTATGGGAGATAGAGATGAACATAAATATTAGAACAGTTCATAGATAAGGAGTGTGAAAGTTTTATTACCCTCTGATTGGAGTCTGCTATTGTGTTTTGATGCCCCCAGAAAGTCAGAGAAGCAGATTTCTTAATTGATGTAAAAGGACATAAATCCATGCGACACATTCATTCCAGCACTGAGAGTGTCAAAGGTCGTCATGAGCTTATATTCCCAAACTTTTCTATCTCTCTCAGATTTAAAGTTAGATTTTAATACAAGTAATTTCATGTCCATCATGCTATGACCGGGGATACAAAAGTGTTTTGCCACAGGTAGATCCTGTCACGCTGTATAGCAGATATATATATATGTGATGACAGTAATCTATATCAAAAGGGCAACATACAATATAACATGCGCATAGATATATGATAACATAGAATTACCTGACAGAAAGTCCAGTGGGTCAATACGGAATCCGTTATACGCTGTCTCCGGCTAGAGGGTGACCGGGGTCTATGCTGACCCTAAACTGGGGTCCTAACTAATCCCTCTACCTGGAGGTACTGTTAAAGGTACAGAGGTCCAGGCCACCAGCGTAAACCCTGTCTCCTATCAATCCCTGCCAACTGTAATCTAGTCCTAAGAAGGACCCTGATTACCACCAAAGGGAATGAACAGGTAACGGTTAATGAACAGAAAGACATACAAGAAAGACAAGAAATAAAGTAAATAAAGTCTTACATACAACACTCACACACAGTAGGAACACCTAAGGTCTCAGAGATAAACTATAAGCTGTAAGAGTAAAAACAACTAAGGAGCTCTTAGCTTAAGTATTCTCAGAACCGCTCCAGTCTGCTAGACTACATGAATGCTTTCACCGGCATCTAACAAGCAGACTGGCAGGTATATGAAGGAATCTAATTAGAACATAATCAAAAGCAGCCGGGCGAGGCTGGACCTAGTCTTAGCAAAGAGCTAGGTAAAATTAACTCTCTCATTACCAAACACAAAGTAACAGCAACTCAGCTGCGAGAAGTCAGAATGTGCAATCGCGACGATCCTCGCGGCGATGCACCCATGACAGTACCCCCCTTCTACGAGGGGCCTCCGGACCCTCAGGGCCAGGTCTGCCCGGGTAAGTTGTGTGGAAGGTCCGAACCAATCGATCTGCGTTAACCTCCGACGCAGGGACCCACGTCCTCTCCTCAGGACCATACCCCTTCCAATGAACCAGGTACTGAAGGGACCGACGACTGAGACGTGAGTCAATGATTTTCGACCCATGAAATTCCACGTTATCATTGACCACCACTGAAGGAGGAGGTAGAGGTGACGGTATGACTGGTGCCACATACTTTTTAAGTAATGACTTGTGAAACACATTATGAATTTTAAACGTAGGAGGGAGGTCCAGACGAAATGCCACAGGATTAATTATGGAACTGATCCTGTACGGCCCGATGAATCTGGGACCCAACCTCCAGGAGGAAACTTTAAGTTTTATATTCCTGGTAGACAACCAAACCAGATCGTTCACCTTCAGATCTAGACCAGAAACTCTCCCCCTATCAGCCATCCGTTTGTAACGGTTCCCCGTAACCTTCAGTCTTAATCGATCTGGAACTATCAGTCTCCCTGAAAGTCCCACAGGGGCGTCCCCCTGAGCCCCCAATACCTCCCCCTCAAGCTCAGAGCATACAGCTGACACTACAACTCCCTCCTGAGGAATAGGAACCGGATCATCCGTCCTCCCGGCCCCTGGGAAAGTACGAGATAAGGCATCAGGAAGCAACTTTATTGAGCCGTCATATGCGCGATGAGGAGGTAACTCTTTACACCCCTCCTCTGAGAACATCTCCCCAAAGTCCTCCAGAAAAGGAGACAAAGTCCTAGGCACAACCGCACCGATGACCGTGCTCATGCAGTTATTCCTGCAAAATTCACCCCACTGGCTTATCTTTCTGGATTGCCAATCAATCACTGGGTTATGTTTAGCCAACCAAGGAAGTCCAACACAATAGGAGTAGGTAGACCCTCCAACACATAACAAGACAATTGCTCTTTATGTATTGCCCCTACTCGAAGATCTATGTTATGAACAGCTTGTACCAAGCTACCTTGACCGAGAGGTCTAGAATCAATAGAGACTATAGGGACCGGTTTGGCCAATACACTCAGTTGCATACCATGCACCTGGGCAAACCGAGCGTCCACCAGATTAGCCCCGGACCCACTATCAAGAAAAACAGAAATCCTCTCAGTTCTAGTACCAATCACCACCTCCGCAGGCACGAGAAACTGAGAGGGATTTGGGGACGAAATACACACTCCCAGGTTAACTCCTTTGCTCAAAGAGGCCCGGGATGGACACCCCCCAACAAAATGTCCCTCTCTCCCGCAAAAGAAACACCTTCTAGTCTTGCGGTGCACCGCCGGTTCCCTTTACAAAAAGATGTCCCTCCCAACTGCATGGGTTCCTCAGAACAGACCAGGGGAACCTCAGTATAAGGGACTTTAGTAGTAGGTGGAGTCATCACGGGAGGCGGAGTTACCTCGCGTCTTCCCCGAATTCGTCTATCAATGCGAATAGCGAGGGCCATAGCAGCCTCCAGTGATGGAGGAGAATCATACTGAGCCAACACATCTTTTAATTTGTCAGACAACCCTTGACAAAACTGGCTCCTAAGAGCTGGGTCATTCCACTGAGTATCTGTTGCCCATCTACGGAACTCAGAAGAATATTCCTCCGCTGGACGATTTCCTTGCCGTATTTTACGTAACTTTGTTTCAGCAAGGGAAACTCGATCCGGATCATCATATACCAGACCCAGGGCAGTAAAAAATCGATCCACTGACTGGAGATCTGGGGAGCCTGGAGGAATAGAGAACGCCCAAGATTGAGGGTCCCCTTGTAAGAGCGAGATAACAATTCCCACCCTCTGCTCTTCACTCCCAGATGACCGAGGCCGCAGCCGAAAGTACAATTTACATGCCTCCCGGAAAGTAAAAAATTTGTCCCGCCCACCAGTGAACCTGTCCGGAAGAGCAACCTTAGGTTCAGATCTGGTTTGCTCCGGGGGGGACAAAACCTTGGACTTAATGTCTGCCAACTCCATGGACAACCCCTGCAACTGCCGGGCCAGCTGGGCTACTGGATCCATGACAGCTGGGGAGAATCTTTAGTATTGGCCGGTGAAAATGTCACGCTGTATAGCAGATATATATATATGTGATGACAGTAATCTATATCAAAAGGGCAACATACAATATAACATGCGCATAGATATATGATAACATAGAATTACCTGACAGAAAGTCCAGTGGGTCAATACGGAATCCGTTATACGCTGTCTCCGGCTAGAGGGTGACCGGGGTCTATGCTGACCCTAAACTGGGGTCCTAACTAATCCCTCTACCTGGAGGTACTGTTAAAGGTACAGAGGTCCAGGCCACCAGCGTAAACCCTGTCTCCTATCAATCCCTGCCAACTGTAATCTAGTCCTAAGAAGGACCCTGATTACCACCAAAGGGAATGAACAGGTAACGGTTAATGAACAGAAAGACATACAAGAAAGACAAGAAATAAAGTAAATAAAGTCTTACATACAACACTCACACACAGTAGGAACACCTAAGGTCTCAGAGATAAACTATAAGCTGTAAGAGTAAAAACAACTAAGGAGCTCTTAGCTTAAGTATTCTCAGAACCGATCCAGTCTGCTAGACTACATGAATGCTTTCACCGGCATCTAACAAGCAGACTGACAGGTATATGAAGGAATCTAATTAGAACATAATCAAAAGCAGCCGGGCGAGGCTGGACCTAGTCTTAGCAAAGAGCTAGGTAAAATTAACTCTCTCATTACCAAACACAAAGTAACAGCAACTCAGCTGCGAGAAGTCAGAATGTGCAATCGCGACGATCCTCGCGGCGATGCACCCATGACAGATCCATTCTTTTTTCTCTTATTGTGTGGCGATGGGAATTCATCCTTGTTCTCAGTTTTGCCCGGTCACCCCCACATACATATTGTGGGTGAGGATGAAAAACTAAAGATGAAAATAACCGGGTGCCTCTAGTGGTCACCTGCAATCCAAACCTGGAGGTGCTTATGGGAGCTGCACGGAAACTACAACCTTTACTACAAAAAGATGCTCGATTACAATCCATATTTCCAGATCCCCACTAGTGTGTTTTAGGCAGCCCCCAAATCTAAGAAGCATCATTGTCAGAAGTTCCCTGTCCTCCCCAACAGCTGCAGGAACCTTTCCTTGCAACAAGAAAAAATGTAAAACCTGTCCATCTAAAATGACCACGGACAAAAGATCCCCAACTCCCATCAGGACTACAAGATCCCAGGTACTTTCAGCTGCATCACATCTAATGGAGTGTACTTAATTATTTGTACTAAATGTCCAATAGGGGTCTGTATGTGGGGGAGACAGGGCAAAAACTGAGAAAAAGGATGAATTCCCATCACGACACAATAAGAGAAAAGAGAATGGATCTACCTGTGGCAAAACACTTTTGTATCCCCGGTCATAGCATGATGGACATGAATTTACTTAAAATCTAACTTTAAATCTGAGAGAGATAGAAAAGTTTGGGAATATAAACTCATGACGACCTTTGACACACTCAGTGCTGGAATGACTGTATCCCATGGATTTATGTCCTTTTACATCAATTAAGGAATCTGCTTCTCTGACCTTCAAGGGGCATCAAAACACAGAACCAGACCCCAATCAGAGGGCAATAAAACTTTCACACTCCTTATCTATGAACTGTTCCAATATTTATGTTCATCTCTATCTCCCATAATGACAGTTCTGCTTCACGTCACTTGTCTCATCTATTGCATTATTTCTGTGCTGTGTTGTGTATAAATATGTGATTCTTCAGTTTTTGTTTTAGTCTTTGCCTGATGAAGAGACCTGAGTAGTCTCGAAAGCTGCAATTTGTTACCATCTTTTCAGTTAACCATTAAAAGGTATCAACCACTGAGGACTCTCAAGTCTAAATATTTTTCTATCTACTGGCTAACACGGTACAAAGATACACATCTTTCCTATATTTAGTTCTTAGTAGGGCAAGAGAGAAAGACTGAAAGTGAAGATGGGGCCCCCAGGGCCCACAAAAAAAACTGTGGTCAGTCCTGGTAAAGGTAAATCTGAAGAACTTGAGTAGATGTGCAGTGACGCCCCCTGCTGATCATTGCATCCTCTATGAGCAGAGTGACTCTTTACCTCCTGGCCCCCCCAGCAGCATTGTACTCAGGATTAGAGGGATGCAGTGAAAGGGTTAACACTACTCAACTGTGCAGAGGAGAAGAGTCTGGAACATTCCATCTGAGTGCACAAATGGGGGAGGAAGGAGGCACATCCTGTATCCTAGCTGCACTGGGGTCTCCACAATATCTCTACTCTACCTGTGCTACATTGTGATACATTGTATCCTAAGTGCCCAGGAGGGGTAGGAGTGCCCCCGCACAGCCCACTTTAATAAGGGGCGCTGTAACTTTTGCATCACAGGGATCTCCCCTCCTTCCATGCAGACAATGGTGCACACAAATTCCTGGACTCTCTGCAGCCTCTGAAATTTAGACTGGAGGAAAGATTTGAAGGGTAAGGAGCAGGCGGGCCGCTCTCCTCCTCTGTTCTTTGTATTTTCTTCACAGGGGACAATGCAAACTTTGAACCCGAGCAGAAAAAGCCGATTCGTTTTGACGTTTCGCTTTTCGAAAAATTTCCATTGTCGGGAGGAGAGAATTTACCAAAATTTTCCGTTATTTGTGCCGATTTTAGTTGATTTGTTTTCAAATTTTTTGTTGCAATTTTTTACAAAAATTTTTCAATCTTGAATTTTGTGCTTTTGCAGCCGAACTTCAATCCTCAATCCGTAAAGCCAAAGTAACGTTATGGGAAACTTTTTCTTTCTTTTTTTTCTCTCCAGCAGTTTACAAATCTTTTCATTTTAAAGGGACGGAAGCATGAAAAACAGAGAGGCCCTTTAATTTATTCTTAGATCCGTTCACCCCCTCTCTCTTTTTTTCCCCCCTGTCCTTTTCCTTCCCTTATGTCAGGAGTTCGAGGCTCCGGGTTTGGGGTTCGGAAAACATTTTGGAATCTGTAGACTGCCATCAGAACTTGTGGGGGTGAGAGGGTTATTTGCTTGAGAAAGTGTTGAAAAGTTTTGAAAACTTTATTAAGACTCAATGCGATGAAATAATTTTGAGAAATCTAAAATTTTGTCAAAATTTTTCAAATTTGCAAATGTAATTTTGTACTTTAAAAAAAAAAAGAAAAAAAATCCTTTTTACCCCCTTTAACTTTAATAGTTAATGTCTCAGGGCCAGCTGTAGAGGTGAGTGTTTATTTTGACAGTTGACGTGATGATGTCATCGTATACGGCGCTGTGACATCAGCAGTCCCTAGGGGGTGTACAATGAGCTAAGAGAAAGAACTTGTCCCTAGAGCTTGCAATCTAATATTACGTCTTATGCTATATTGCGTTTGTATGTATGCACATAGAATGTTGACATCACTTCCAGATCAGTTAACTCCTTGGGGACTACAAGTCTCAGCAATCCTTCATGAACCCGTAGCTTATCCTTTAAGTACTATTCCGTGTATCAAAATCGGTTTAAAATCCAAAAATTTAAAATGTATTTATTTTTATGTATTTTTTTCCGTTGATCATTTTTGGATGAAAAAAAAATTAGCACAAACTAGAAAGAGGAAATTGTAATACATCCGCCGTCCAGCGAGGGGCGCTAAAATGCAATTTTTTTTTTTGTTGTTAAAAAAGAACTAGTCCTGCAGAAATCAATTTATTTTTTTTATTCCTTAAAACAAAAGCGTAAAGTTCGTCTTTTTTTTGGGGGGGGGGGATTTTCAGCATTGCATTAAATACTCGGTGCGCCGGCCACTTTAGCTTAAAAGGGGGGGGGTGCCTGATCTCTCTATGGGGGGGCGGAATGTTGGCAATTTCCATATATTATTTGTGACAAGATTCCATCTTTTTTTTTTTTTTCAGGAAGACATTAGAAACAAAACAAAAAAAATGTTCCCATACTCTCCCCTCTAACCTCGCCTCTTTTAACCTATGCTGAGCTGGCTGCTGCTGCTGCAGCGGGTTTTTCTCCCACGTGAAATCAACACACAAGAGACTGGGAAGACCAAAGGATTATTATACAAATATTTTATTTATTTTTCGAGATGTTCAATTCTGGGATACAAGAGCAACAACAGGGGCACGTCACCGCAAAGCAACGCCGCCGGAATGTGCATTATTCTAGCTGAACAGCGGGCGATGGCTACGACTGAAAGCTGGGGCTGAGCTGGAGCCAATAGAGGGTTAAACAGTTGTCAAGGAAACTTTGCGTAAACTTTTTTTTTTTTCTCTCTCGTGATTTTTTTTTTTTTTTATCTTACTGTTGAAAAACCAACAGGAACGAAAAGTGGAATTAATTGCTGCAATTGCTAAAAGATGAAGATTTATCGACAGTCCGCGGAGGGCTTTCCAGCTCGCTCTTTTGGAAACTTTGACGGGATGCTATAGTTTCGGAGACGTCCGTTCTTTTCCTACATGGATTACACATTTGAATGTATTTTAATTTATTTTTTCAAGACTTTTTATTTTTGCCTTTGAATTTTTTTTTTTGTGGAAATTTCTTGTAAAAGTGAACCTCTCCCTCCCCCCCCCATCCCATCAACACCACCTTCTCCTTTTTCGGGTGCGTTTGTTTTAAACAATGGCTGAAAAAGATGTGGAGAGAAAAGTTCGAATATACAGGAGCGTGTCTTTTAAAAAACTGGGAAACTGGAATGCAAAAGCTTTTAGTGAAGAGGGAGGCACGGAACTGTCCGGGAAAGGAGATGTCACCCAACCCACATGTCAAAAAACACATCGTCCCCCTGCCAGATCCCTCAGCTTAACTAGGAAGGTGTCCAAGATCTCCTCAGCCGGCAAAGACCAGAATATCCCATCGGTCCGGCAGATTTCTCATCGGTTTTCGCCCCACCATAGGGACGAGGGGGCTGTGAGTGACGATGAAAATTTAAGGAGCTCAGATCATCGTTTCCCGGCCGGAGCTTGGGAGGGCAACAGTATAGTGGAGCCTTCTCAAGGCACTCAACAAGACTTTATAAACCCAACCGGGAGTGATGGACTCTCCCTGGCACTGCCAGGTAAGTTGCATGATTTTCATAGTCCAAGCTCATGGGAATCTCCGAGCTCAGGGATTTCACTAGATGAAGTGGACACCTTCTGTAGTTTTCTACATCAGCCAGATAACCGGGAACTGTTTGTGACAGAAGGGACTAACTGGCCAAGCGTTACTGAAATGAGAAAACTTTTTGGAGAAAGCACTAGGAAAGCTCCATCCAGGGCTTCTTCACTGCCAGATTGTGAAGAACCAAAGCCGGGGTCATATGTAAAGGAGATGTCAGGGATGGAACCACAAAAACATTGCCCCGTAGAAACTGCAACTGCCAAAAACTTTAATAATTACACCAAAGACCAACCTTCGGGTCCTTCACATTTGCCCAAAAGTCCTTCGTCAAAGTTGGAAAGCAACTATTGCAGAACACTGTCGGAGAGTAAAACTGAACAATATACCCTGTGTTTGGATACAAAAGAACACCGGAATATTAACACTGGTCCCAAACCTCAACCTCCTCCTCCTCCTCCAAGAAGCTGTATCCCATTTGGCCTGAAATCGCACACACTTTCATCTGGTCTACCTAAACAAGAGGCAAGGCAGCAATCACTTAGTTTACATTCCTGGCATAGTTCAGGCAAACCACAGACAGCCCCTGATAATGTCAGACTCAAAGACAGCTGCAGCATGGATGAGCTGCAGAGGAATGCCATGCTGCCCACCTTGGGTAATAAGAACAGTTCCAAGATCAGGCCCCAAGAACCCTCGTCAGGAAGTGACGAGGAAGATGGGCTTGATGTCCTCAGGGAAAGTCTCAGGAAACGCTCTACTAGAAAGGAAAATGACTCTTTAGTATGTGATAATAAAGACTTGGATGGGGGTGGACACAATATTGTCAATGCAGCACGTGACTTGGACCAAGGATCAAGTTTGTCAGACTTTTTAGTGCAAAAATTGGTACCAAGTTGCTTAGTTCCTACAGTCAGGTCTGATGTTTCTTCGCCAGAGCTAAGTACTAATGTCTCAACCACTACCCCTCATGAAACACCTAAACGAAACTCTTCCGAAGCAGTAACGCCAGGTCAGCTGGCCTCGGTGTCTCCAATGCCCACTGTGTCTCGAGTTGCAAAAGTTAACATTCCACCCTTTATGCAAAGTCCTTGCGGATCTAGAAGCAGCAGTAGATATTCAAGTACCGAAACCCTCAAAGATGATGACCACTTCAATGCATTTTATGCTGGGCAAGCACGAAACCTTCAGGGAGGGTTCAATGTTCATCGATCACCAAGTTTTGGCCAACATGAAAGTATATCACGACCCTTAGTCCGTTCTAGGTCAAAAGTACCATGTAGCGTAGCCAAACCGAGAAATGAAATTGTTAATGATGGTCTACAGTGTGATCTTGAAAGTGAAGATGCTAAACAAAAGAAGTCATGGTCAAACCCGGATATCACATCGGATACCCTTAGCTTACTGAGTTACCTAAAATCAGACTTTTCAGACTTTAAATTAAATAACAGAGGTCCGGGGACTAGTGAGAAGGAAGGAGCCTGCTCCAGGCTGGAGGCCTGTCAGGAAACTTCTGGACAGCCAAGTTTAGTTTTCCGAGGTCGACCTGTCGGACAGAACCAATTACAACAAGGGAGCCGTCCAACATTAAAAGACTTGACAGCCACATTACGACGTACAAAATCCTTCACGTATTCCGAAAAACTGGGATCCCGACGTGTGACCACTCACAGCTCCATGAAGCAGAGTTCTTCAGAACTCATGCTTGCCACCCTATCCAATAGTGATAGTATATTTTCACATACAGACAGTGCTAATAATGTGAAGGAAAACTATAATGAACCAGAAGTAATGCAGGATAAATACATCCAAGAAGCCAGACAAGTATTTGAGAAAATCAAGCAGATAGGGTCTCAGGAGGACTATAGTTTCGACCAGGAAGTGATTGAACATCTCAAAAGTTGTAAAAGACCTGACGTATCTCACGTAAGCGTCACTGAAGATGGTGATGGCAAATGTATAGTGAAATATGCATCCAAAGAAATTGGGTCTAATAGGAAAACCTCTGACTTATCTGTACATGAGTCCAGTTTGACTGATGAAGGCATTGTTACTGAAGTAGACCCTGCACCTAGTACTTCATATCGAGACCTTGGCCAGAAACTTAAAGTTTGGAAATCAACAGAAATGTACCAAGAAGAAAGTGAATTTTTGCATGCCCAGAATGGAGACTATAACACAGGTCAATCCCATACAAGTAATTTAGATAGTACTCACTGCTCTGACACTCCACAAATGGATGCTCCACCAACACCTGGAACTATTAGACGAAGACGGAAATTTCCTTCTCTTGGCAATAGTGGTACAGATTCTAGTAGTGGGAGCAATGGCGAGTCTGGTAGTGACGCCTATAGATCTCTGAGCGATCCAATGCCTCACCGGAGTTACTCTATCACTGAAGATGCTTCACAATTCTCTATGGATAGTAACCTCCTCGGATCATTAAATTCAAAGTCGGGAATCTCAGATTCTTCGGCTACGGCACTTTCTGAATGCACTGGTAGTGCTGCCAGTGTACTTTCTTTCAGTAGTGACGGAGTCAAGGATTACAACACAGTCATCAAAAATATCGTTAGTCAACCGGGAGCCCTTGATAAAGTCATCGATGAAAAGGGCAACGGGAAGACCATCAAGAAAAAATCATTTAGCGATCCAAGTCGTCGTGGAGACTTGTCTCCTGCTGAAGACTCCAATGAGCCTTCCAAAGAGTTGGAACAATCCATCCTGGCATCCACCAGTGAACCCATACTATCCGAGCAAAGGGATGAGTTAGAAGAACTGGATGAGATAGAAGAGGAGGCAAAGTTTCACAATGAACCAGAGCATTCATCATCTGCTGAGTTGGAAGAAAATGGTCTGGAAGGAAGTCAAAGTTTAAGTTTCGACCCAAACCTTGTAAACGTTTTATCTCCCAGGGTGGTTAGACGCAGCTTTAAAAAACGCTCCAACAGAATTGGAAGTCATGATGGCAACAAGGAAGGTGAGGAACCAAAGGAAACCCTTTCTAAAATCAGGCAAGGAAGCAAACATATCCGACACACCAGTGAACCAGCAACATTTATTCCAATCTCCCCTCCAGAATGCAAAGTGTTAGTCCAAGGTAGTGCCCATTTGACAAATGTAGAGTCTACAAGGCCTACAATCAAACAACATCCAATTTTAATAACCCCCTTAGAAGATGTGTCCAAGCCAACTTCAGCTACCCCAAGTATCTCTAATAACTTCAATCCCATGGATTTGCCAAGAACAGCACCAAGCACTCCAACCACAACTGAGCCGAAGCCCCTAAGGGTCCCCAAGCCTCTCGGAGAGACCGGTAACAGGAACAAGCCCAATGTGGTGAGTACAAGGCGTTAACTTTCATTTAAATTTACTGTTCATTGTTTTATTATGGTTTGGTTTTTGGTTAATTCTGAACCTTCATAATGTATTTGGTGTTTTTGTTGGCTTGTTGTACACAACCAGATTATGGCCAATGTCCTACCAAGTCTTGTGGATCACCATTAGTACATCCAGGTCTATATTTATCTCTAGACATCTGTCTAGTTCTACAAAGTTTTACTAAGCAATAGAAGAGCAACATGTTTATCATCCTAATGTTAAACACAAGCTTTATACTATAGAGTTGTAATCTTTCCTTGTGCCGCCATATGGCATCATTTTATGAAAGGTAAATTGTACCCAAGATACAGTGTTTAGAGAAGAATTCAGTATGGTCCGATGGACTAGAGTATGGCTCATTAAACTAGAGTATGGCCTGATGGTACAGAGTATGACCCCTTGGACTAGGGTATGGCCCGATGGACAAGGGTATGGTTCAATGGACAAGGGTATGGTTCAAGGGATAAGGGTATAGTCCAATTAACTAGATTATGGCCTGATGGACTAGAGCATGACCTCATGGCTTTGGGTATGGCCTGATGGACTAGGGTATGGCAGGAAACTAGAATATGGCCTGATGAACTACAGCATGATCCCATGGCTTTGGTATGACCCAATGGACTAGGGTATGGCTCTGGAAACTAGAATATGGCCTGATGGACTAGAGCATGACCCCATGGATTTGGGTGTGGCCCGATGGACTAGTGTATGGCCCAAAGGACTAGGGTATGGCTCGGTAAACTAGAGTATAGCCTGATGGACTAGAGCATGACTCCATGGCTTTTGATGTGGCTCGATGGACTAGGGTATGGTCCCATAGACTAGTAATAGACTATTGTAGGTGCCTTGGGCATGAGCAATTATACAAGCAAAGGTGCATGTTTCAAAGTAATTTGATGATATACAATATATCCCAAATGGTCCATGAGCACTCTACATACAGCGCCTTCAGAGGTCTCCTCATCATGATGTTCTCCCAAAAAGCAATAATTGCAGGGGAGAAATCCTGCGTCATACAGGATGGATGGATTGATGGATGCACACCATAGGTTGTTTTTTAATTAAGTTGAAGGCATAAGTGTGGCCCAAAGCCCAGACACCTTGGCCGTCTGATAAGGTAGGTGCTGATAACAAAGCCTGTGCGAAAAGCCTGGAAAACATTTTGTGTGCAGTTTCTGCATCAAGGTCCTGGGTGTCTTTCCAAGTTTTGCTTTACGAGTCTGTACTAGAAGTACAGGGTGTATTCAAGAACCGAGTCCTCAGTCATTTATTTAGAAATCTTTTTTAGACATATATTGTATTTGTGTACCGTATATTAATTTATATATATATTTTTGCTTAGTGATTTATGTATGGAGCAGTCACTTTGGAATTTGACCTGCTTCTATTGAATTAATTACACTTTCCTGAACATTGGCCAAAAAATGTGCAATTGCTACAGAGGTGTAAGGGTTTTGAACCCGACAGCCTTACAGGAGGCCGGCGGCCGGTCCGTGCATCATGGTCCGTACTTGGACCGTGTTTCACAGACGTCTGAATGAGGCTTTTTGGTCCTGCAATGTAACATATAAAAAAAGAAATAGAATTTGCAGAATTTAATTTTTTCTTTTTTTTTTTATTTCAACTTTTTTTGGGCCTTGGGTAGACAGCGAGGATAGAAAAATGTCCTGATTTAATGACCTTGTTTGGGGAGGGAAGTCTTTCACTTTCCTCGATAAGTGCTTGTTTTCTGCTGCGAGGAGTTGGCAGATTAATAAGTGAACGTTGGATCTTTGCAGGGGACATTTTTTGAACGTGTTGTTGAATAACTCGTGTCATTTATTGATAGTGTTTTTTTTTTACTTTTTTATGCAGTCATACAATTTTTGCTGAGCAATAGCTGTACGGTCCTCAGAGACTCAAGTTCACAGTCTCGTAACTTTGCCTGATAATATGGCTTGGGTGTGCGTAAATGTCTCACAGGTGGGCTTGTAGATGCAGTGTTTGTCTGTTAAAAAGTCCCCGTCACTTGCCATACATTTTTCTTACGTGGTGTAAATGTCGCTGTTTTCCTGAATCCGACGTTGTTTTTCTTTTGTTCCTACGCCTTTCTGTTCTTGAGATATGGTTGTATCTTCACCATTTATAAATGTTGTCATTTTTTTACCAAGTGGGTGTGGCCTTCGTGAAGACGTCCATAAATGGCTCGATGAACGCACCCATTTGACTAAAAAGACTGAATTTCGATACGGAAAAGAAGAGGCCATATCTCGGGAACAGATTGGCGCAGGAACAAAAGAAAAACATCGCCAAATTCAGGAGAACAGCAGCATTTACACCAGGGGAAAAAAAGTAGACCTTTATGACAAGTGACAGGTCCTCTTTACGAGCACTCATGTGCGAGTGAAAGATAAGTGGTGGTTCATGTTCAAGAAGGTTTGTTAAAGCGTAACTTTTTGATTCTAAAAAGACATTCTACTGATATCTATCATGGTTCAAAGTTACGGCCATTAAAATTATTGGCTACTGACAAGTTTCATGTGGCTCCTTGACATTTGCGGTTCTCCTGACTCAATAGATGGTTGTCGCCTCTCTAAGTCTGACCGCCGTAGATGAGGCGCACAGGAAGACCTATTGTCTCACACAGGTTTCCTAAAATTTCAGATCATTTCCATATGTTGTCAGTTTTGCTCGGAGAATGGTGACTCCTAGCGAATGTGTGATCTTTCTCAATCCCAAATCTTCCTCTCTGAGTTGGACTGGAGACCAATGTTACTCACCTCTCTACGGTCCAGAGATGATTTCACGCTGGTGGCCATGGCTTTCAGCTGTTGGACTCCCCTTGTAATTGTAGCCTGTTGGCAGATTAAAGAGGAATTTAGCCTAAGACTATTACCTGTGGGTGTACCACCTGTTGAGCTAGCCTTTGCCTTAATCCTGACCTCAACCTTAGTCTTGTCGATGGATTCTGCCTTTGGATCTGTCGTATGGTACTTGTAGCCCGATCCCTTGGGTTAGACCTTTGACCTGTCCTTGTGTTGTCATCTGGTTAGTCGAATCCCAACTGATCTCCTGGAGATGACCTTTGTCTTTCTTCTGGACTTTTGAGAACTTGGGACCACTGCTTCGAAATCCAACCAAGAAACTTCAAACATCCTCGTGATGGTCCAGGGTAAAGATTTGGGAAATTTCTTACACCTTCACTTCAGTTTAGCCAGTTACTACTTGTAGGTGAAGGATACACTTCTGTTAGGAACATCGATGTCTTACCGCCCACTGGTGCGGTTGAGGTATCATAAACTTTAAAGATTAGTTTCTTAGCATCTTCTGTATCTTTCCAGACACATTCTTGACCCCATGTCAGGTGTTCACGCAGTCTTGGCCAAGTCTTCTGATTTTCGATTGTCACCAGCCTCCGTCATCCTTGGCTTTTTCTGTTGAGTGGTGGAACTTTGGTTGAGTATTTCCGTCTCCTGTAACCGCACATTTTGTCCCCACTTTCCAGACTTGACAAATCTGCCAGTTTATCCCCTGATATTGTGAGGCCTTTCCCATCTTCCCTTACTTCCCGTGTTCCCTTGTGTTCTCTTTCCCAACACAATACACAACATATAGAATAATAATAAAAAAAGAAACCTGCCAAAATATGTAAGAAAGTTGTCACGTCGCAACTTCTCTACTTCCTAGTTCTTGGCGTGTTCGGGTTCTTCAGATGAAAGCAGCATGGAGATTTGGTCTGAAACATAATCCCTGGAATTATTCTTGTCTGGAGACTTTACAAAGATTTGTCAATTAAAAGAAAAAGTAATTAAATAAATTCAACAATGAACGGCTTATGGGCCCCATCAGGTTATACAATAATCCTGGCAAGAGCTGGATTCCTTCTATAACTAAGTATCAAGAGGGCGCTGTGCTGACAGCCACACCCCCTCCTGCTGACACATGCACCCTCCTGATGGCCACACCCCCTCCTGATGTCCTGATGGCCACACCCCCTCCTGCGGTGCTGACACACCCCTCCTGCTGACACACGCCCCCTCCTGCTGACACACGCCCCTCCTGCTGACACACGACCCCTCCTGATGGCCACACCCCCTCCTGCGGTGCTGACACACGCCCCTCCTGCTGACAGCCACACCCCCTCCTGCTGTGCTTACAGCCACGCCCGCGCCTGCTGTGCCGACAGCCACACCCCCTCCTGCTGTGCTTACAGCCACGCCCGCACCTGCTGTGCTGACAGCCACACCCCCTCCTGCTGTGCTTACAACCATGCCACCTCCTGCTGACAGACACACCCCCTCCTACACTGACAGGCACGACCCCTCCTATAATGACAGGCCCGCACCTCCTATGCTGACAGGTATGCCCCTCCTGCGGTGCTGACAGCCACGCCTCCTCTGCTGACAGCCACACCCACCCTGCTGTGGTGACAAACACGCCCCCTCCTACACTGACAGGCACGTCCCTTTCTGCGACAGACACAGGCTCCCCCCTTCCCCTGCTGTGCTGCCATGCACACTCAGTTCCTGGTGAGAACAAAACCTCCCCCTTCCTGTGGTGCTATCTACCTGCTGTACTGACAGAGCTGCTCTGCTGACAGGTCCTCTCTGTTCTTGCACTGCTCACAGGTTCTCACTTTTCTTTCTATGCCGATAGGCCCGCTCTATTCTTTCTGTGCTGATAGGCCCGCTCTATTCTTTCTGTGCTGATAGGCCGCTCTATTCTTTCTGTACTGATAGGCCTGCTCTATTCTTTCTGTGCTGATAGTCCAGCTCTATTCTTTCTGTGCTGATAGGTCCGCTCTATTCTTTCTGTACTGATAGTCCAGCTCTTTTTCTGTGCTGATAGGCCCGCTCTATTCTTTCTGTGCTGATAGGCCCGCTCTATTCTTTCTGTGCTGCTAGGCCCGCTCTATTCTTTCTGTACTGATAGGCCCGCTCTATTCTTTCTGTACTGATAGTCCAGCTCTATTTTCTTCTGTGCCGATTGGAGCTCTATTCTTTCTGTACTGATAGGTCCGCTCTATTCTTTCTGTGCTGATAGGTCCGCTCTATTCTTTCTGTACTGATAGGTCCGCTCTATTCTTTCTGTACTGATAGGTCCGCTCTATTCTTTCTGTGCTAATAGGCCCGCTCTATTCATTCTGTGCTGATAGGTCCGCTCTATTCTTTCTGTGCTAATAGGCCCGCTCTATTCTTTCTGTGCTGATAGGCCCGCTCTATTCTTTCTGTGCTGATAGTCCAGCTCTATTCTTTCTGTGCTGATAGGTCCGCTCTATTCTTTCTGTGCTAATAGGCCCGCTCTATTCTTTCTGTGCTAATAGGCCCGCTCTATTCTTTCTGCACTGATAGGCCCGCTCTTTTCCTTCTGTGCTGATAGGCCCGCTCTATTCTTTCTGTACTGATAGGCCCGCTCTATTCTTTCTGTACTGATAGGCCCGCTCTATTCTTTCTGTCTGATAGGCCCGCTCTATTCTTTCTGTACTGATAGGCCCGCTCTATTCTTTCTGTACTGATAGTCCAGCTCTATTCTTTCTGTGCCGATAGGCCGCTCTATTCTTTCTGTGCCGATAGGCCCGCTCTATTCTTTCTGTGCTGATAGGCCCGCTCTATTCTTTCTGTGCCGATAGGCCCACTCTATTCTTTCTGTGCTGATAGGCCCGCTCTATTCTTTCTGTTTGATAGGCCCGCTCTATTCTTTCTGTACTGATAGCCCCTCTATTCTTTCTGTACTGATAGTCCATCTCTATTTCTTTCTGTCATATAGTGCCAGCGTCTATTCTTTCTGTGCCGATAGGCCCGTTCTATTCTTTCTGTACTGATAGGCCCGTTCTATTCTTTCTGTACTGATAGGCCCGTTCTATTCTTTCTGTGCCGATAGGCCCGCTCTATTCTTTCTGTGCTGATAGGCCCGCTCTATTCTTTCTGTACTGATAGGCCCGCTCTATTCTTTCTGTGTGATAGGCCCGCTCTATTCTTTCTGTGCTGATAGGCCCATTCTATTCTTTCTGTACTGATAGTCCAGCTCTATTCTTTCTGTACTGATAGTCCGCTCTATTCTTTCTGTGCGATAGGCCCGCTCTATTCTTTCTGTGCGATAGGCCCGTTCTATTCTTTCTGTACTGATAGGCCCGCTCTATTCTTTCTGTGCCGATAGGCCCGCTCTATTCTTTCTGTGCTGATAGGCCCGCTCTATTCTTTCTGTCTGATAGGCCCGCTCTATTCTTTCTGTATGATAGGCCCGCTCTATTCTTTCTGTGCTGATAGGCCCGTTCTATTCTTTCTGTACTGATAGTCCATCTCTATTCTTTCTGTACTGATAGTCCAGCTCTATTTTTTCTGTGCCGATAGGCCTGCTCTATTCTTTCTGTGCCGATAGGCCCGTTCTATTCTTTCTGTACTGATAGGCCCGCTCTATTCTTTCTGTCTGATAGGCCCGTTCTATTCTTTCTGTACTGATAGGCCCACTCTATTCTTTCTGTGGTGATAGGCCCGCTCTATTCTTTCTGTGCTGATAGGCCCGCTCTATTCTTTCTGTGCTGATAGGTCCCGCTCTATTCTTTCTGTCTGATGCTGATCTATCTTCTGTCGATAGTCCCTTTTTTCTTCTGTGCCGATAGGCCGCTCTATTCTTTCTGTATTGATAGGCCCGCTCTATTCTTTCTGTACTGATAGGCCCGCTCTATTCTTTCTGTATGATAGGCCCGTCTATTCTTTCTGTGCGATAGGCCCGCTCTATTCTTTCTGTACTGATAGGCCCGCTCTATTCTTTCTGTGCTGATAGGCCCGCTCTATAGGCCCGCTCTATTCTTTCTGTGCTGATAGGCCCGCTCTATTCTTTCTGTGCTGATAGGCCCGCTCCATTTTTCTGTACTGATAGGCCGCTCATTCTTTCTGTATGATAGGCCCGCTCTATTCTTTCTGTGCTGATAGGTCCCGCTCTATTCTTTCATGATGATAGGCCCGTTCTATTCTTTCTGTGCGATAGGCCCGCTCTATTCTTTCTGTGCTGATAGGCCCGCTCTATTCTTCTGTGCTGATAGGCCCGCTCTATTCTTTCTGTGCTGATAGGCCCGCTCTATTCTTTCTGTGCTGATAGGCCCGCTCTTATTCTTTCTGTGCGATAGGCCTCGCTGTATTCTTTCTGTACCGATAGCCGCTCTATTCTTTGTGTGCTGATAGGCCGCTCTATTCTTTCTGTGCCGATAGGCCCGCTCTATTCTTTCTGTCTGATAGGCCCGCTCTATTCTTTCTGTGCTATAGGCCCGCTCTATTCTTTCTGTGCTGATAGGCCCGCTCTATTCTTTCTGACTGATAGGCCGCTCTTTCCTTTTGTGCGATAGGCCCGCTCTATTCTTTCTGTGCTGATAGGCCGCTCTATTCTTTCTGTACTGATAGGCCCGCTCTATTCTTTCTGTGCTGATAGGCCGCTCTATTCTTTCTGTGCCGATAGGCCGCTCTATTCTTTCTGTGCCGATAGGCCCGCTCTATTCTTTCTGTGCTGATAGGCCCGCTCTATTCTTTCTGTGCTGATAGGCCCCTCTATTCTTTCTGTGCTGATAGGCCCGCTCTATTCTTTCTGTGCTGATAGGCCCGCTCTATTCTTTCTGTACTGATAGGCCCGCTCTATTCTTTCTGTACTGATAGGCCCGCTCTATTCTTTCTGTGCTGATAGGCCCGCTCTATTCTTTCTGTGCCGAGAGGCCCGCTCTATTCTTTCTGTGCCGATAGGCCTCCTGTCGTCTATTTTTCTGTGCCGATAGGCCCCTCTATTCTTTCTGTGCTGATAGGCCCGCTCTATTCTTTCTGTGCGATAGGCCGCTCTATTCTTCTGTGCTGATAGGCCCGCTCTATTTTCTTCGTAGGCCGATAGGCGTAGCCGCTCTATTCTTTCTATGCCGATAGGCCGCTCTATTCTTTCTGTGCTGATAGGCCCGCTCTATTCTTTCTGTGCGATAGGCCCGCTCTATTCTTTCTGTGCTGATAGGCCCGCTCTATTCTTTCTGTGCTGATAGGCCGCTCTATTCTTTCTGTGCTGATAGGCCCGCTCTATTCTTTCTGTGCGATAGGCCCGCTCTATTCTTTCTGTGCGATAGGCCGCTCTATTCTTTCTGTGCTGATAGGCCCGCTCTATTCTTTCTGTGCTGATAGGCCGCTATTCTTTCTGTGCTGATAGGCCCGCTCTATTCTTTCTGTGCTGATAGGCCCGCTCTATTCTTTCTGTGCTGATAGGCCCGCTCTATTCTTTCTGTGCTGATAGGCCCGCTCTATTCTTTCTGTGCCGATAGGCCCCTATCTTCTCTGTCTGATAGGCCCGCTCTATTCTTTCTGTGTGCCGCATCTTAGTGGCCAGCTCTATTCTTTCTGTCTGATAGGCGCCCGCTATCTATTCTGTGACTGATAGGCCGCTCTATTCTTTCTGTGCGATAGGCCGCTCTATTCTTTCTGTACTGATAGGCCCGCTCTATTCTTTCTGTGCTGATAGGCCCGCTCTATTCTTTCTGTGCTGATAGGCCCTGTCACAGGGTCCTTCTCCGGTATCACACAATCAAAAGAGCAAGAGGAGTGCGAACAATCCCAAGACCTTTATGATAGGCAAAACTAAAAAGGTCCATAAACAATCCACCACACTGAGGATACAATAGTCCAGAACACGAATACAGTTCAGTAACAGGATAAATGTCCCAGGAGATGAGTCCAATAATGCAAACGACAGAGGATAAAAGAGAAGAAATCCCTCCTTCTTTCTCTCTGAGGTGCTGTGTTTGTACACCATGCTTTTCCACAGGGGAACTGATGTCCACCTCTCTGTTGTCCTCAGACCCCCTCCTTATCTCCAGGGCAGACAGACCGGTTTGATGGCTTTCATCCCACTTCTGACCTAGGAAAGGTGCCTCAAGGATTAAGGCACTACAGGGGGTGACTGGCTGCATTTGGAGAGCTGAGGGGTCATGAATGGACAGTCAGGAGATGTCAGCAGGGGTTTCAGCCAAAAGGCTGACAATTGAGACTCTAGACAATATGTGGAATACACAGAATGATATCGGGCAGCAAGAGAACACCATGTAAATCAGTAAAATATAAATATACACAAAATGATACCCACAGAACATATCACACCATCACAGGCCGCTCTATTCTTTCTGTACTGATAGGTCCGCTCTATTCTTTCTGTGCTGATAGGTCCGCTCTATTCTTTCTGTATTGATAGGCCCGCTCTATTCTTTCTGTATTGATAGGCCCGCTCTATTCTTTCTGTGCTGATAGGTCCGCTCTATTCTTTCTGTACTGATAGGCCCGCTCTATTCTTTCTGTGCTGATAGGCCGCTCTATTCTTTCTGTACTGATAGGCCCCTCTATTCTTTCTGTATGATAGGCCGCTCTATTCTTTCTGTGCTGATAGGCCCGCTCTATTCTTTCTGTGCTGATAGGCCCGCTCTATTCTTTCTGTATGTGATAGGTCCGCTTTATTCTTTCTGTGCTGATAGGCCCGCTCTATTCTTTCTGTGCTGATAGGCCCGCTCTATTCTTTCTGTACTGATAGGCCCGCTCTATTCTTTCTGTATTGATAGGCCCGCTCTATTCTTTCTGTGCTGATAGGCCCGCTCTATTCTTTCTGTGCTGATAGGCCCGCTCTATTCTTTCTGTACTGATAGGCCCGCTCTATTCTTTCTGTATTGATAGGTCCGCTCTATTCTTTCTGTGCTGATAGGCCCGCTCTATTCTTTCTGTGCTGATAGGCCCGCTCTATTCTTTCTGTACTGATAGGACCGCTCTATTCTTTCTGTACTGATAGGCCCGCTCTATTCTTTCTGTGCTGATAGGCCCGTTCTATTCTTTCTGTACTGATAGTCCATCTCTATTCTTTCTGTGTTGATAGGCCCGCTCTATTCTTTCTGTGCTGATAGTCCAGCTCTATTCTTTCTGTGCTGATAGGCCGCTCTATTCTTTCTGTACTGATAGGCCCGCTCTATTCTTTCTGTACTGATAGGCCCGCTCTATTCTTTCTGTGCTGATAGGCCGCTCTATTCTTTCTGTACTGATAGGCCGCCTCTATTCTTTCTGTGCTGATAGGACCGCTCTATTCTTTCTGTATTGATAGGTCCACTCTATTCTTTCTGTGCTGATAGGCCCGCTCTATTCTTTCTGTGCTGATAGGCCCGCTCTATTCTTTCTGTATTGATAGGCCCGCTCTATTCTTTCTGTGCTGATAGGCCGTTCTATTCTTTCTGTACTGATAGTCCATCTCTATTCTTTCTGAACTGATAGTCCAGCTCTATTTTTTCTGTGCCGATAGGCCCGCTCTATTCTTTCTGTGCCGATAGGCCCGTTCTATTCTTTCTGTACTGATAGGCCCGCTCTATTCTTTCTGTATTGATAGGCCGCTCTATTCTTTCTGTGCTGATAGGCCGCTATTTCTGTCGATAGCCTCTATTCTTTCTGTACTGATAGTCCACTCTATTCTTTCTGAACTGATAGGCCGCTCTATTTTTTCTGTGCCGATAGGCCCGCTCTATTCTTTCTGTGCTGATAGGCCCGTCTATTCTTTCTGTACTGATAGGCCCGCTCTATTCTTTCTGTGCTGATAGGCCCGCTCTATTCTTTCTGTGCTGATAGGCCCGCTCTATTCTTTCTGTGCTGATAGGCCCGCTCTATTCTTTCTGTGCTGATAGGCCCGCTCTATTCTTTCTGTACTGATAGGCCGCTCTATTCTTTCTGTACTGATAGGTCCGCTCTATTCTTTCTGTGCTGATAGGTCCGCTCTATTCTTTCTGTGCTGATAGGTCCGCTCTATTCTTTCTGTGCTGATAGTCCGCTCTATTCTTTCTGTGCTGATAGGCCGCTCTATTCTTTCTGTGCTGATAGGCCCGCTCTATTCTTTCTGTGCTGATAGGCCCGCTTCTATTCTTTCTGTGCTGATAGGCCCGCTCTATTCTTTCTGTATGATAGGCCCGCTCTATTCTTTCTGTACTGATAGGCCCGCTCTATTCTTTCTGTACTGATAGGCCCGCTCTATTCTTTCTGTGCTGATAGGCCCGCTCTATTCTTTCTGTGCTGATAGGCCCGCTCTATTCTTTCTGTGCTGATAGGCCCGCTCTATTCTTTCTGTACTGATAGGCCCGCTCTATTCTTTCTGTGCTGATAGGCCCGCTCTATTCTTTCTGTGCTGATAGGCCCGCTCTATTCTTTCTGTGCTGATAGGCCCGCTCTATTCTTTCTGTGCTGATAGGCCCGCTCTATTCTTTCTGTACTGATAGGCCGCTCTATTCTTTCTGTTCGATAGGCCCGCTCTATTCTTTCTGTGCTTGATAGGCCCGTCTATTCTTTCTGTACTGATAGGCCCGCTCTATTCTTTCTGTACTGATAGGCCGCTCTATTTTTTCTGTGCGATAGGCCCGCTCTATTCTTTCTGTGCCGATAGGCCCGCTCTATTCTTTCTGTCTGATAGGCCCGCTCTATTCTTTCTGTACTGATAGGCCCGCTCTATTCTTTCTGTGCTGATAGGCCCGCTCTATTCTTTCTGTGCTGATAGGCCCGCTCTATTCTTTCTGTGCTGATAGGCCCGCTCTATTCTTT
>JARQOD010000002.1:5727675-5814672 GCA_033576555.1 Oophaga sylvatica
AGATATTTTGTATCTTATAAGCTCCCCTGTTGCTGATGTTTGGGCCCCATTAGCTAAGTTGCCATCTGGCCATGTGATGACTTCTTAAGCGTCTTATGGCCATGGTCAATAGGTATTTTATGCAGATATCTGCTAATTTAGGCATCATGATCAGTTCCTCTTTACTGTTTAGTCCATTGTGAAACCTAAGAGGGGTTGACAGTGGTGGCCGGGCTTCATCAATCGCATTACAGGAGGAGATATTGTGTTTGGAGCCAGTGAAAATGAAGTCTAAAAATAAAAAAAAAATTTAGTTACTCCTAAAAATAGGACACAGATGAAAAACGCAAGGAATTTCCTCTAAGTCTTTAGTGAAGAAACCGTCCTTCTTGATGTTGCTCATAGCAGAATGATTTATGGCTGCTCTTCTGGGATATGATTCCCCAATCTCTCTGTCATCATCTCCTTAGCCAGATGTCAAGCCGGAATGTAACACTTCCCCCTCGTGCCCAGACGCACTTGAAACTCTTTTAGGGCAAACCTTGTACTTTCTGGTATTTACAGTATATAGGGCGGTATTTGGAGTTGCCAAAGTGACCCGTGACTTAAACATTGCCCAATAAAGTACGGTTGGTATTCGTTACAGCTAGAAATAACCAAATGTCCTAACAAAAATAACAAAAAAATAAATCAAAAGATATGAAAAAGTTCTAATAAACCCTTTTTCATGGTAAATCTACCTGGTTAGATCTGTGTGTGAGATTCTTGGATTTTGCCCCTTGGTAAAGTTCGGCTCTGGGCGTTTCAGGAGCACATCAGCTGCATATTCTGGCAACTTTAGCCATTTCCTCTGGCTCTCAGGAGCCATTATTCTGTTTGGCACTATGAGGACTGGAACTGTTAGACTCTACCCTGTACAGCACTTACTGTTCTTGAAAAAGTATTCATACCCTGTGAACTTTTCCACATTTTTCACGTTACTCCCACAAACTTAAATGCATTTTCTTGGGATTTTTGTGCACATGCTGTATGGCACAATGATTTAGTTGATGCCGTATATTGTGTGACACGGTTATTTATGGAATATACTATAGGACGCTGTTATTTAGACTCTATTACTTTGTCACTTATTTAGGTCCAATACTAGACGCTACGGATACCTAGGTATTATACTGTATGATGCTGTTAGGCACAATACAGTATTGATATACTTTAGGTGATATACTTTATGACACTTTATTTAGGCGTTATACTGTATGGCACTGTAATTTATGTACTATACTGTATGGCACTGTTATTTAGGCACTATACTGTATGGCACTGTAATTTATGTACTATACTGTATGGCACTGTTATTTAGGCACCATGCTGTATGGCACTGTTATTCAGGCACTATACTGTATGGCACTGTTATTTAGGCACTATACTGTATGGCACTGTTATTTAGGCACTATACTGTATGGCACTGTTATTTAGGCACTATACTGTATGGCACTGTTATTCAGGTACTATACTGTATGGCACTGTTATTTAGGCAACCATGCTGTATGGCACTGTTATTCAGGCACTATACTGTATGGCACTGTTATTTAGGCACTATACTGTATGCACTGTTATTCAGGCACTATACTGTATGGCACTGTTATTCAGGCACAATACTGTATGGCACTGTTATTCAGGCACTATACTGTATGGCACTGTTATTTAGGCACCATGCTGTATGGCACTGTTATTCAGGTACTATACTGTATGGCACTGTTATTTAGGCACCATGCTGTATGGCACTGTTATTTAGGCACTATACTGTATGGCACTGTTATTCAGGCACTATACTGTATGGCACTGTTATTTAGGCACTATACTGTATGCACTGTTATTCAGGCACTATACTGTATGGCACTGTTATTCAGGTACAATACTGTATGGCACTGTTATTCAGGCACTATACTGTATGGCACTGTTATTCAGATACTATACTGTATGGCACTGTTATTAAGGCACTTACTGTATGGCACTGTTATTTAGGCACTATACTGTATGACACTGTTATTCAGGCACTATACTGTATCGCACTGTTATTCAGGCACTATACTGTATGACACTGTTATTCAGGTACAATACTGTATGGCACTGTTATTCAGGTACTATACTGTATGGCACTGTTATTTAGGCACTATACGGTATGGCACTGTTATTAAGGCACTATACTGTATGGCACTGTTATTTAGGCACTATACTGTATGACACTGTTATTCAGGCACTATACTGTATCGCACTGTTATTCAGGCACTATACTGTATGGCACTGTTATTCAGGTACAATACTGTATGGCACTGTTATTCAGGCACTATACTGTATGGCACTGTTATTCAGGTACTATACTGTATGGCACTGTTATTAAGGCACTATACTGTATGGCACTGTTATTCAGGCACTATACTGTATGGCACTGTTATTTAGGCACTATACTGTATGCACTGTTATTCAGGCACTATACTGTATGGCACTGTTATTCAGGTACAATACTGTATGGCACTGTTATTCAGGCACTATACTGTATCGCACTGTTATTCAGGCACTATACTGTATGGCACTGTTATTCAGGTACAATACTGTATGGCACTGTTATTCAGGCACTATACTGTATGGCACTGTTATTCAGGTACTATACTGTATGGCACTGTTATTAAGGCACTATACTGTATGGCACTGTTATTCAGGTACTATACTGTATGGCACTGTTATTTAGGCACTATACGGTATGGCACTGTTATTAAGGCACTATACTGTATGGCACTGTTATTTAGGCACTATACTGTATGACACTGTTATTCAGGCACTATACTGTATCGCACTGTTATTCAGGCACTATACTGTATGACACTGTTATTCAGGTACAATACTGTATGGCACTGTTATTCAGGTACTATACTGTATGGCACTGTTATTAAGGCACTATACTGTATGGCACTGTTATTTAGGCACTATACTGTATGACACTGTTATTCAGGCACTATACTGTATCGCACTGTTATTCAGGCACTATACTGTATGACACTGTTATTCAGGTACAATACTGTATGGCACTGTTATTCAGGTACTATACTGTATGGCACTGTTATTTAGGCACTATACGGTATGGCACTGTTATTAAGGCACTATACTGTATGGCACTGTTATTTAGGCACTATACTGTATGACACTGTTATTCAGGCACTATACTGTATCGCACTGTTATTCAGGCACTATACTGTATGACACTGTAATTTATGTACTATACTGTATGGCACTGTTATTCAGGCACTATACTGTATGGCACTGTTATTCAGGTACAATACTGTATGGCACTGTTATTCAGGCACTATACTGTATGGCACTGTTATTCAGGTACTATACTGTATGGCACTGTTATTAAGGCACTATACTGTATGGCACTGTTATTCAGGTACTATACTGTATGGCACTGTTATTTAGGCACTATACGGTATGGCACTGTTATTAAGGCACTATACTGTATGGCACTGTTATTTAGGCACTATACTGTATGACACTGTTATTCAGGCACTATACTGTATCGCACTGTTATTCAGGCACTATACTGTATGACACTGTTATTCAGGTACAATACTGTATGACACTGTTATTCAGGCACCATACTGTATGGCACTGTTATTCAGATACAATACTGTATGACACTGTTATTCAGGCACTATACTGTATGGCACTGCTATTCAGGCACTATACTGTATGGCACTGTTATTTAGGCACTATACTGTATGACACTGTTATTCAGGTACAATACTGTATGACACTGTTATTCAGGCACTATACTGTATGGCACTGTTATTTAGGCACTATACTGTATGGCACTGTTATTCAGGCACTATACTGTATGGCACTGTTATTCAGGCACTATACTGTATAACACTGTTATTTAGGCACCATGCTGTAAGGCACTGTTATTCAGGCACTATACTGTATGGCACTGTTATTTAGGCACTATACTGTATGCACTGTTATTCAGGCACTATACTGTATGGCACTATTATCAGGTACTATACTGTATGGCACTGTTATTTAGGCACTATACTGTATGGCACTGTTATTCAGGCACTATACTGTATGGCACTGTTATTTAGGCACTATACTGTATGACACTGTTATTCAGGCACTATACTGTATGGCACTGTTATTCAGGCACTATACTGTATGGCACTGTTATTTAGGCACTATACTGTATGACACTGTTATTTAGGCACCATACTGTATGGCACTGTTATTCAGGTACAATACTGTATGACACTGTTATTCAGGCACTATACTATATGGCACTGTTATTTAGGCACCATGCTGTATGGCACTGTTATTCAGGCACTATACTGTATGGCACTGTTATTTAGGCACCATGCTGTATGGCACTGTTATTCAGGCACTATACTGTATGGCACTGTTATTTAGGCACTATACTGTATGGCACTGTTATTCAGGCACTATACTGTATGGCACTGTTATTCAGGTACTATACTGTATGGCACTGTTATTTAGGCACTATACTGTATGGCACTGTTATTCAGGCACTATACTGTATGGCACTGTTATTCAGGTACTATACTGTATGGCACTGTTTATTTAGGCACTATACTGTATGGCAGTTATTCAGGCACTATACTGTATGGCACTGTTATTCAGGCACTATACTGTATGACACTGTTATTCAGGCACCATACTGTATGGCACTGTTATTCAGGCACTATACTGTATGGCACTGTTATTCAGGTACTATACTGTATGGTACTGTTATTTAGGCACTATACTGTATGGCACTGTTATTCAGGCACTATACTGTATGGCACTGTTATTCAGGCACTATACTGTATGGCACTGTTATTCAGGCACTATACTGTATGACACTGTTATTCAGGCACCATACTGTATGGCACTGTTATTCAGGTACAATACTGTATGAATAATATCACAATATATCCCCATAAGCCAAAAAAACAAGCAAAGGGACCAGAGCTTTTTCAGTATAGCAAATACAAATTTTATTATAAATAAATAACAATGAAAATTACAGAAACATTAGCAGAGATACCACCAACTAAGCAGGAAGAAGGGGGATAAGGAATATACTTGCACCTAATTGTAAGTTACGTATATATTAGAACCTAAAATAGTTTTAGATACATATATATTTTTTAATTAATACATGCTTGCATATAGCAATAGCAGTAAAATATTTAGAGCCACTATAAACATTAGTATGAACAAAAATCAAGCTCATACAATAAACTTGATGTAAGGAGAATTGCCCAATAAATAGTACCCCATATAGTGCTGAGTGAAAATCGCTATGGCACTAAATTAAGCATAGTAAGCTGAGGTGTGTAGCCCTGGTGGTAGGCACACGCAGTACCCTGGAGAGTGTATGGCGAGACAGCGGCTTAATGCTCAATATGCATTCACTCTACACACACTAGACACACCCTTAGGGTAGTGGAGTATACTCTAGGGAGTGGTCAAGAAGTTATGTGTAGGAGTGATTTTAGTCAGTCAGTCTAGTTCCTGTCTTCGGGCAGTAAGGACGTGGAGAGTCTGCGTCTGGACTACAGTGAGAGAGTCTGTATCTGGAGGGAGGAAGGAGTCTAGATTGCTATCCCATCAGCTTGGAAAGTGGAGTCTGGTATAGGTGTTGGAATACACCTTAGTCTGGTCAGAGCTGTGTCATCTCCTAAGCATACATTGAAGGAAAGAACAAGTTGTAACCCAGAAAGTCTTCAGCATTCCTGTCTAGAGGACGTATCAGGTACAGTGACGTGCTCCTGCCTGTGATAACTGAGCATCTGTGGCTAACTTGATAGGAAGGAAAAGGAAAGAAGTGACTGCTCGACCCTTGGCTAGTAAGAGTGCTTATGTTACCAGCGTGGACAAGGCGAAAGGCAAGTGGATTTATAAGATTTGTGCTTAACGGATTGCAGAAGTCCAGCACGTTGTAACCGGTCACTGGGGACCGAAGAGTCGCTGTTGTTTCAGGCACAGAGACAGGAAAACCAGGAATCTACCGACCCTAGGTCGCGGCAGACAAGCCCCTTATAGTCAGTACGTAGCTGGGGTCAGGGGGAGTGAAGACTTTGGAGTTCTGCAGGACCACGTAAGGATTCAGCTCCTTCACAGGAAGGCCCTAACACAAAGCTGACTGGGCAGGTACAGCAAGCATTGCTGAAGATTAGAGGGAACTACGCTTCAGGCTGGTTGTCCTCGTTATATTGGAGTTAAAGGAGGCCCCTAACTTGTCCAGCTGCTGCCTCAAAATACACTCTCCGTGGATCAGCCTCCCTGGGACCTGCCTTAACATCTTGCAAGTAAAGGTATGGAAAGACGCTGACCGTGTGAGACTGTGTTCTTTATCTGCACCCGACTTCACTACTCACATAGACTTTGAGGGACCAGTCCCACCTGTAGGGGACCCGACATCTAGCTGCATCACCATCCCCTCAGAGAACTACAGCAGCGCTGGTACTAATTACCAGAATACTACAGGTGGCGTCACGAACTGTACATAAATCAATCCTCTGTAAATATATCCCCAACATACGCCAGACCGCCCGGGCCACAGACCGAGCCACAGCTACCTGTGACAACAATCCCCATAGACTTCCATGGGCTCGGCTCTGAGTACCCCATTGCCCTGGTAACCCACAATTGTGGTGGCGGGTCGACACAACTACTTGGCGTCACGAACAGGATACGAAACTCGCGAAATTGCGAGCCCTGCGTGCCTAAGGACTTGTTTTTGTGAAAAGGACTGTTTGCACTTTTGGCGCCAAAATCGCCATTTTTGTCGCCATATTCGCGCCCTCAGGCGCTGGAGAAGAAGGTGGGCGTACCTTCGTGGGCGTCTACCCCCCTGTGGCGCGAAGAAAATGCCTGCCCTCTCAAAGTGCTATTATAACATGCGGTCCTGCCCTACAGCAAAGGAGGTCCGCCTCCTCTTCACCTTCCCTGCGAGGAGGAGGAGACGCAAACCCCACCTCCACGGAAGAGACCGGATGTCTCCGCAGAAAGAAAGAATCTTGTGGAACATGATGGAGGCAGGACGTGTGCAGCCGAGCGGGGCAGCGGAGGAAGGCAGGCCCCGTGCCCCCGCCAAGCTGCCATCAGCATCGGAGACATATGCAATCCTGCACCTGCAACAGGCGTGTTAGAGGTTCAGGAGGAGAACTCACGCCTAAAGAAGATGGTCCAACCTGGACTGGAGGAGATTGAGAGACGCCGATGTAACCTGCTGCAGTGGCAACTAACGAACACGGCGTCCTCTCCCCTCAATGAACCCCCACGATTCCAAAAACCGAAGAGTCTGCTGCCCAAGGCGAAGGAGCAACCGGAGGCTGCCCCCGAAAGTACCGTTCCCGATCCCACTGGTGAAGCGGTGGATGCGGAGGAGGTTGAGGAGGTACAGCCAATCCCGGAACGCCCGCCCGGCCAGGAGGCCGCAGCAGATTATCGGTCCCCGGCAGGGACACCGGAGGGGTCCTGTCCGTCACTACCAGACATCGACTGGGACGACTGGGACGAAATGGCGCGCCTGGATGACGTCGCCTACACCGCCCAGTGGGAACAAGAATGCGGAGTCGTGAAAAGAAGAGGCGTCAGCAGGAAGAAGAGCAGAAAATCCAGAGGAACCGCCAGCGACAGTATGCCGAGCTGATTGCCGACAAGGAGACTGTCCGTCGCGACAAAGGTACCTTACGGGAACCGCGGCGGCGGGGGTGTGTGGCTGAGTTCCAGCTCCGGAAGGGCTGGGGCTTTATTCGTGAACCGGGCCTCTACCCAGCGGTCTTCGTCAGCAGGCGTGACGTGGAATCTCACCTGCCGCAAGGTCATCCCGGGAGGGACTTAGTGAACGGAGATATAGTCACCTATACGCGGCATTGGGGAATGAAGGGGTGGTATGCCCTGAACGTCGCCATCGTCCGCGACCCCGTCCCAGACGCAGGTATCGTCACCATTACCGCAGCGTCCCCGTTTCCAGCTCAAGCAGCGTCCGGCCGTGCCCCAGCATCGCCCCCTGCAAAGTCATCGCAACATGCGACCCAGAAGTCATCGCAAGTTAGAGCCACCTCCACATCGCCACATGCGACCCAGTCTAGATCGCAAACCCTGACGCGGTCTATATCGCTAACAGTAATTGAGACGCAATCGGTGTCATGTGAAGAGACTGTACCAGTTGCGCCCCTGGAGGTTCGCACCAGAACTGTCGCAACCCAGACCCTGATCGCAGCACATGATTTGCTGGTCTTGGGATCGAGGGCCCATTGCGTTGTTCCAGCCCCGGGGTGGAAAATGTAGTGGAAAAAGTATTTGCAGAAAATGAATAAGTAGTAAAGAGTTGGTGAGATCCCTATCGGATCTACCACAAGTAGAAAGCAAAAAGTTTTAAAATGTTTTTTTGAAAAAGTTTTGCACAGTTTATATATAGTGAATATATATTTCTAATTATAGAATGCCCGGCTGGGTAATTGGTAATTGATAGTTGGTAAATGATAAATGATAAACAGTTGCACTTTGATAATGTGATTTAATATAATATGTCTTCTTTTGCAAATGGACTTTTGAGGTTAAGGACTATGCTAACCCAGAACTTTCTTGTACATAGTTGCGCTTCGGTGCCCTATCTTGGTTTTACAAAAACCATCCATAACTACCTCTGAAAAACAAAACCCGTATGGTGTGGCACTGAGTGAGGTCTGCATTTGGACGTCCTGCAGCCCACCCAGGACCCCCGTTGAAGGTTTGCTGCGGGTCCTTCACAAGTATATTGTAAATTTATTTATTGAATGTCATTTGATACTATTTGTATTTTTCTATAAAAGTTTGTAACGTTCAAGGTGATCTCACCTCCCGGATGGGAAGATGTTATTATTATTGTTATTGTATAAATAAAATGTCTTTTGTATTTCACAGCCCGGAGTGCTGTCGTTTACCATGGGGGAATGTGTAGCCCTGGTGGTAGGCACACGCAGTACCCTGGAGAGTGTATGGCGAGACAGCGGCTTAATGCTCAATATGCATTCACTCTACACACACTAGACACACCCTTAGGGTAGTGGAGTATACTCTAGGGAGTGGTCAAGAAGGTATGTGTAGGAGTGATTTTAGTCAGTCAGTCTAGTTCCTGTCTTCGGGCAGTAAGGACGTGGAGAGTCTGCGTCTGGACTACAGTGAGAGAGTCTGTATCTGGAGGGAGGAAGGAGTCTAGATTGCTATCCCATCAGCTTGGAAAGTGGAGTCTGGTATAGGTGTTGGAATACACCTTAGTCTGGTCAGAGCTGTGTCATCTCCTAAGCATACATTGAAGAAAGAACAAGTTGTAACCCAGAAAGTCTTCAGCATTCCTGTCTAGAGGACGGTATCAGGTACAGTGACGTGCTCCTGCCTGTGATAACTGAG
This sequence comes from Oophaga sylvatica, assembly GCA_033576555.1. Taxonomy (NCBI): domain Eukaryota; kingdom Metazoa; phylum Chordata; class Amphibia; order Anura; family Dendrobatidae; genus Oophaga; species Oophaga sylvatica. The sequence continues at coordinate 5,737,105 of JARQOD010000002.1, forward strand.
CATCTGTGGCTAACTTGATAGGAAGGAAAAGGAAAGAAGTGACTGCTCGACCTTGGCTAGTAAGAGTGCTTATGTTACCAGCGTGGACAAGGCGAAAGGCAAGTGGATTTATAAGATTTGTGCTTAACGGATTGCAGAAGTCCAGCACGTTGTAACCGGTCACTGGGGACCGAAGAGTCGCTGTTGTTTCAGGCACAGAGACAGGAAAACCAGGAATCTACCGGACCCTAGGTCGCGGCAGACAAGCCCCTTATAGTCAGTACGTAGCTGGGGTCAGGGGAGTGAAGACTTTGGAGTTCTGCAGGACCACGTAAGGATTCAGCTCCTTCACAGGAAGGCCCCTAACACAAAGCTGACTGGGCAGGTACAGCAAGCATTGCTGAAGATTAGAGGGAACTACGCTTCAGGCTGGTTGTCCTCGTTATATTGGAGTTAAAGGAGGCCCCTAACTTGTCCAGCTGCTGCCTCAAAATACACTCTCCGTGGATCAGCCTCCCTGGGACCTGCCTTAACATCTTGCAAGTAAAGGTATGGAAAGACGCTGACCGTGTGAGACTGTGTTCTTTATCTGCACCCGACTTCACTACTCACATAGACTTTGAGGGACCAGTCCCACCTGTAGGGGACCCGACATCTAGCTGCATCACCATCCCCTCAGAGAACTACAGCAGCGCTGGTACTAATTACCAGAATACTACAGGTGGCGTCACGAACTGTACATAAATCAATCCTCTGTAAATATATCCCCAACATACGCCAGACCGCCCGGGCTACAGACCGAGCCACAGCTACCTGTGACAAAACCCCCATAGACTTCCATGGGCTCGGCTCTGAGTACCCCATTGCCCTGGTAACCCACAATTGTGGTGGCGGGTCGACACAGAGGCACTAACGGATATAGCTGAATCACAATCAGGGGAATTAGTCACATGGGCAAAATGCCGTCACATCTATACATAGACCTGAAGGGAATATCTGTGAGCCAGCCGTAATATATGTATATAGGCACATCAAGAGAGTTAAGTACCGCATATAGCGGAATATAAAAAACCTAAAATGTCCGTGCTCTAAAGGAAGGTAACTTACATCGGGACAGGATTCCAGCCCCAGCCTGCCGCCTCAACGCGCGTTTCGCCGATCTTCGTCAGGTTATTCAGGCACAATACTGCATGACACTGTTATTCAGGCACTATACTGTATGGCACTGTTATTCAGGCACTATACTGTATGGCACTGTTATTTAGGCACTATACTGTATGACACTGTTATTCAGGTACAATACTGTATGGCACTGTTATTCATTCACTATACTATATGACACTGTTATTCAGGCACCATACTGTATGGCACTGTTATTCAGGTACAATACTGTATGGCACTGTTATTTAGGCACTATACTGTATGGCACTGTTATTCAGGCACTATACTGTATGGCACTGTTATTCAGGTACTATACTGTATGGCACTGTTATTTAGGCACTATACTGTATGGCACTGTTATTCAGGCACTATACTGTATGGCACTGTTATTTAGGCACTATACTGTATGACACTGTTATTCAGGCACTATACTGCATGGCACTGTTATTCAGGTACTATACTGTATGGCACTGTTATTTAGGCACTATACTGTATGGCACTGTTATTCAGGCACTATGCTGTATGGCACTGTTATTTAGGCACTATACTGTATGGCACTGTTATTCAGGCACTATACTGTATGGCACTGTTATTTAGGCACTATACTGTATGGCACTGTTATTCAGGCACTATACTGTATGACACTGTTATTTAGGCACTGTACTGTATGGCACTGTTATTCAGGTACTGTACTGTATAGCACTGTTATTTAGGCACTATACTGTATGACACTGTTATTTAGGCACTATACTGTATGGCACTGTTATTCAGGCACCATACTGTATGGCACTGTTATTTAGGCACTGTACTGTATGACACTGTTATTCAAGCACCGTACTGTATGACACTGTTATTTAGGCACCATGCTGTATGGCACTGTTATTCAGGTACAATACTGTATGGCACTGTTATTCAGGTACTATACTGTATGGCACTGTTATTCAGGTACAATACTGTATTGGCACTAGCTGTTATTTAGGCACCATGCTGTATGGCATTGTTATTCAGGCACCATACTGTATGACACTGTTATTTAGGCACTATACTGTATGACACTGTTATTCAGGCACCATACTGTATGACACTGTTATTTAGGCACCATGCTGTATGGCACTGTTATTCAGGCACCATACTGTATGGCACTGTTATTTAGGCACTATACTGTATGACACTGTTATTTAGGCACTATCCTGTATGGCACTGTTATTTAGGCACTATACTGTATGGCACTGTTATTTAGGCACCATGCTGTATGGCACTGTTATTTAGACACTACACTGTATGGCACTGTTATTTAGGCACTATACTGTATGACACTGTTATTTAGGCACTATACTGTATGGCACTGTTATTTAGGCACCTTACTGTATGGCACTGTTATTTAGACACTACACTGTATGGCACTGTTATTTAGGCACCATGCTGTATGGCACTGTTATTTAGGCACTATACTGTATGACACTGTTATTCAGGCACCATACTGTATGACACTGTTATTTAGGCACTGTCCTGTATGGCACTGTTATTTAGGCACTATACTGTATGGCACTGTTATTTAGGCACCATGCTGTATGGCACTGTTATTTAGACACTACACTGTATGGCACTGTTATTTAGGCACTATACTGTATGACACTTATTTAGGCACTATGCTGTATGGCACTGTTATTTAGGCACCATACTGTATGGCACTGTTATTTAGGCACCATACTGTATGACACTGTTATTTAGGCACCATACTGTATGACACTGTTATTTAGGAACCATACTGTATGGCACTGTTATTTAGGCACTATCCTGTATGACACTGTTATTTAGGCACCATGCTGTATGGCACTGTTATTTAGGCACTATACTGTATGGCACTGTTATTTAGGCACTATACTGTATGGCACTGTTAGTTAGGCACTATACTGTATGAAACTGTTATTCAGGCACCATACTATATGGCACTGTTATTTAGACACTACACTGTATGGCACTGTTATTTAGGCACTATACTGTATGACACTTATTCAGGCACCATACTTTATGACACTGTTATTCAGGCACCATACTGTATGGCACTGTTATTTAGGCACCATTCTGTATGGCACTCTTATTTAGGCACTATACTGTATGACACTGTTATATTTTAGGCACTATGCTGTATGACTCTGTTATTTAGGCACTATACTGTATGGCACTGTTATTTAGGCACCATGCTGTATGGCACTGTTATTTAGGCACTATACTGTATGGTACTGTTATTTAGGCACTATCCTGTATGGCACTGTTATTTAGGCACTATACTGTATGGCACTGTTATTTAGGCACTATCCTGTATGACTCTGTTATTTAGGCACTATACTGTATGGCACTGTTATTCAGGCACCATACTGTATGGCACTGTTATTTAGGCACTATCCTGTATGGCACTGTTATTTAGGCACTATACTGTATGGCACTGTTATTTAGGCACTATCCTGTATGGCACTGTTATTTAGGCACTATACTGTATGGCACTGTTATTCAGGCACCATACTGTATGGCACTGTTATTTAGGCACTATTCTGTATGGCACTGTTATTTAGGCACCATGCTGTATGGCACTGTTATTCAGGCACCATACTGTATGGCACTGTTATTTAGGCACTATCCTGTATGGCACTGTTATTTAGGCACTATACTGTATGGCACTGTTATTTAGGCACCATGCTGTATGGCACTGTTATTTAGGCACTATACTGTGTTATTTAGGCACATACTGTATGCACTGTTATTTAGGCACGATACTGTATGCACTGTTATTTAGGCACTATACTGTAAGCACTGTTATTTAGGCACGATACTGTATGGCACTGTTATTTAGGCACTATACTGTATGGCACTGTTATTTAGACACTACGCTGTATGGCACTGTTATTTAGGCACTATACTGTGTTATTTAGGCACGATACTGTATGCACTGTTATTTAGGCACTATACTGTATGCACTGTTATTTAGGCACGATACTATATGGCACTGTTATTTAGGCACTATCCTGTATGGCACTGTTATTTTGGAACCATACTGTATGGCACTGTTATTTAGGCACCATACTCTATGGCACTGTTATTTAGGCACCATACTGTATGGCACTGTTATTTAGGCACCATACTGTATGGCACTGTTATTTAGGCACCATACTGTATGGCACTGTTATTTAGGCACCATGCTGTATGGCACTGTTATTTAGGCACGATACTGTATGGCACTGTTATTTAGGCACCGTACTGTATGGCACTGTTATTTAGGCACCATGCCGTATGGCACTGTAATTTAGGCACTATGCCGTATGACACTGTTATTTATGCACCATACCGTATGGCACTGTTATTTTGGAACCATACTGTATGGCACTGTTATTTAGGCACCATACTGTATGGCACTGTTATTTAGGCACAATACTGTTATGATTTGGTAGCTGAGGAGTGCAGGTAAAAAAGGCAATACACCAGAGCAGTTGGAATCTATGAGATTGCAGTACCCTGACTAACCACCACAACTAGAGGCAGCCGTGGAGCGTTCCTACGTTGGTCCTAGATGCCTCGTCACAGCCCGAGAAACTAACTATACCTAAAGATTGAAAGAGGAAAGCTATCTGCCCGGAGCAGATCCCAAAGAACATAGAAAGCCCCCAAACATGTAATGGCGGTTAGACAAGAAGAAATACTGACACAGACAGAAAATAGTTTGAGCAAACGTTGGGGCCCAAACTATCTAAATAGAAAAGGATAGGAAGGGCACTTACTGCAATCCCAAAAAACCCTGAAAAGCACCAACTCTACTAATTTCAAAAACACCTGAGATCACACGACCTCTACCACCTAAATTAGTTCTCTGGTGTAACAAAATCAAAACAGCAGCACTGAAAAAACTGGAAAAAGCAAATGTACAAAACATCAGTGGCTGAACTAAACTGAAGGGCAAAAGCCCCCGGAGGGGACCGAGAAGGCCCCCACAGAAGTGCAGGAATAAATGCAAAAATCAAGCACAAAAACAAAAAGAAGAAAATGTCTTATCTGTTAGCAGGAGATGCAGACACGACATAGCAGGCTACAAAGGAAACAGGAATCAAGGATTGAGACCAGAACAATTGATCACCGGCAACCCTGATGGGAAGGCGACTCCCTTAAATAAGACCAGTCAGTAACACCTGATTCCCAATCCTCACAATCTTCACTGGACAGTCCAGTACCGCTTGTAACCACCAGAGGGAGCCCCCGCTCAGAACTCACCTCAAGTCCATTCATAACAGTACCCCCCCTTGAGGAGGGGTCACCGTACCCTCACTTGAGCAACCAGGTCGGTCAGGATGAGTTCTATGATACGCACGGATGAGTCTCCTAGCATGGATGTCCGAAGCAAACACCCAAGAATTGTCTTCCTGACCATAACCTCTCCACTTAACCAAATACTGGAGTTTCCGTCTAGAAAAACGAGAATTCAATATTTTCTCAACCACAAACTCAATATTGCCCTCAACCAGAACAGGGTCAGGAGGCAAAGCAGTAGGAACCACTGGCTCAACAAACCTCTTCAACAAGGACTTGTGGAACACGTTATGGATCTTAAATGTCCCTGGAAGAAGCAAACGAAAAGAAACAGGATTAAGAATCTCCATGATCTTATAAGGTCCAATGAACCTAGGCTTAAATTTAGGAGATGCCACTCTCATAGGAATATTTTTTGAGGACAACCAGACCAAGTCCCCCACTTTAAACCGAGGACCATCAGTCCTATGCCGGTTAGCAAACCGCTGGGCCCTCTCCTGAGAGAGGGACAACCTCTCCACTACCTGGTCCCAAATCTGTTGCATACGCTCCACAACAGAGTCAACACCTGGACAGGCAGAAGCCTCCGTCTGTCCTGAAGAAAATTGAGGGTGAAACCCAGAATTACAGAAAAATGGAGACATCAAAGTGGCAGAGCTAGCCCTATTATTAAGAGCAAACTCAGCCAAAGGCAAAAAAGAGACCCAGTCATCCTGATCAGCAGACACAAAGCATCTTAGATAAGTCTCCAATGTCTGGTTTGTTCTCTCAGTTTGACCATTGGTCTGAGGATGAAACGCCGAGGAGAAAGACAACTGAACATCAAGCTTAGAACAAAAGGTCCTCCAAAATCTGGAAACAAACTGGACTCCTCTGTCAGACACAATGTTCTCAGGAATGCCGTGTAAACGAACCACGTGCTGAAGGAACAAAGGCACCAATTCAGAGGAGGAAGGCAACTTAGGTAATGGCACAAGATGTATCATCTTGGAAAACCTATCACAAATCACACAGATGACGGTCATTCTCTGAGAAACAGGGAGGTCAGAAATGAAATCCATAGAGATATGGGTCCATGGTCTCTTGGCCACAGGCAATGGCATCAACAAACCACTAGAGCGAGAGCAAGGCTTGGAGCGAGAGCAAGTCCCGCAGGACTGCACAAATTCCCTGACATCACGAGACAAGGTAGGCCACCAAAAGGACCGACTAACCAAGTCTCTGGTACCAAAAATTCCGGGATGACCGGCCAACGCGGAACAATGAATCTCAGACATCACACTCTTTTTCCACTGGTCCGGGACAAACAATTTCCCAACAGGGCAGCGCTCGGGCCTATCCTCCTGACACCCCTCCAGAGCCAGTCTCAAATTGGGCGAGATGGCGGAAAGAACTACACCTTCTTTCAAAATAACAGAAGGATCAGATACCTCAGGAGAGTCCGCAAGGAAACTCCTCGAGAGGGCATCCGCCTTAACATTCTTAGTGCCAGGAAGAAAGGAAACCACAAAATTAAAACGTGTGAAAAACAAGGCCCACCTGGCCTGTCTAGGATTAAGTCGCTTGGCAGATTCCAGATAAACCAGATTCTTATGGTCAGTAAGGACCACCACCTGATGTTTGGCTCCCTCCAGCCAATGTCTCCACTCTTCAAAAGCCCACTTCATGGCCAATAACTCCCGATTACCCCCGTCATAATTACGTTCACTAGGAAAAAAATTTCGAGAGAAAAAGGCACAAGGGTTACTTTTAGAGGTCTCTGGATCTCTTTGGGACAAAACGGCACCTGCCCCAATTTCAGAGGCATCAACCTCCACCTGAAATGGCAGAGAAACATCAGGCTGCCGTAGAACAGGAGCAGAAGTGAATCTCTGCTTAAGTTCCTGAAATGCAGAGACTGCCTCAGGAGGCCAATTCACCACACAGAACCCTTTTTGGTCAAATCAGTTAATGGTTTAACAATAACCGAGAAATTACCAATAAATTTACGATAAAAATTGGCAAAACCCAAAAATCTCTGAAGAGCCTTTAATGAAGTAGGTTGGACCCAATCACAGATGGCCTGAACCTTGACCGGGTCCATTTCAATAACAGATGGGGACAAAATGAATCCCAAAAATGAGATCCTCTGTACGCCAAAAATACACTTTTATCCCTTCACATACAGAGCATTCTCTCTCAAAATCTGGAATACAGTTCGAACATGTTTCACATGAGAGTCCCAGTCATTAGAAAAAATCAAGATATCATCCAAATAAACAATCAGAAATTTATCCACAAAATCCCTGAAAATGTCATTCATGAAGGACTGGAAGACAGAAGGAGCATTAGTGAGCCCAAAGGGCATCACAAGGTACTCAAAATGCCCCTCAGGGGTGTTAAATGCCGTCTTCCATTCATCCCCGTGCTTAATGCGAATAAGGTTATATGCCCCCCTGAAGTCAAGCTTGGTAAACCAAGTAGCGTTTTTCACCCTGGAAAATAGGTCAGAAATCAAGGGTAACGGATATTGATATTTCACAGTAATATTGTTCAAAAGACGATAATCAATACACGGCCTTAATGAACCATCCCTTTTGGCCACAAAGAAAAAACCGGCACCTAAGGGTGAAGAGGATGGTCTGATATGACCCTTCTCCAATGACTCCTTGATATAAGACCGCATAGCGTCATGTTCAGGTACAGACAAGTTAAAAAGGCGACCTTTAGGGAATTTACTACCAGGCACTAATTCAATAGCGCAGTCATAGCTCCTATGGGGAGGCAAGGATGCAGATTTACTTTCGCTAAACACATCAGAAAAATCAATCAAAAAGTCAGGAACATCCTGAGCCTGGGGGGAGGCAGAAAAAACAGGAGTGTTGGTATTAACACATTGGCAGCCCCAACTGGTTACAGACACAGATTTCCAATCCAAAACAGGATTATGAGACTGTAACCAAGGGAAACCCAGCACGATAATGTCATGCAGATTATACAGAACCAAAAATTTGCAGCTCTCCTGATGATCAGGTTCAACCCTCATTATCACCTGAGTAGAGAACTGAGGTTTATTCTCAGCCAAAGGGGTAGAATCGATCCCCAGTACGGGAATAGACTTCTGTAGGGGTATCAAGGGAAACCCGCAACGTTTAGCAAAATCAAAATCCATCAGGTTAATAGCTGCTCCCGAATCAACGAAAGCCTGAGCAGAAAATGAGGACAGAGAGCATATCAGAGTAACAGTTAATAAAAACTTAGTCTGAACACTACCCAAGACAACTGAGCGTGCAAAACGTCTTCCCCGCTTATGGCAGACTGAAATAGCATGAGAGGCATCACCACAGTAGAAACATAACCCATTGCGCTTTCGAAACTCATGACGCTGTGCCCCAGAAACCACTCTATCACACTGCATGGGTTCAGAAGCAGGTTCACAAGGCAACACTATTCCACGCATACTTCTCCGCTCACGCAAACGTCTGTCAATTTGAATCGCTAATGACATAGAATCATTGAGACCAGAGGGGACAGGGAATCCCACCATAACATCCTTTACATTATCTGACAGACCCTTCCGAAAAAGGGCTACCAAAGCGTCGTCATTCCATTTGGTCAGGACTGCCCACCTGCGGAATCTCTGACAGTATAACTCAGCGTCATCAAGCCCCTGATTTAATGCCAACAAGGCTTTTTCAGCTTGATCAGTGACATTAGGCTCATCGTACAATAACCCCAAAGCCTGAAAAAACGCATCAACATCACTCAAAACAGGATCCCCAGGTGTCAGGGAAAAAGCCCAATCCTGAGGATCGCCGCGCAGGAGAGAGATGACAATTTAAACCTGCTGCGCTGCGTTCCCTGAGGACTTAGATTTTAAGGCAAAAAACAATTTACAATTATTTTTGAAATTCAGAAACTTGGCTCGATCCCCCAAAAACAAATCTGGCATGGGAATCCTAGGTTCCACATCAGGCAACCTAGCAAGATAGGTAGCAATACTCCGAACCTCAGTGGCAAGCTGATCCACACGGCCAGACAACTGTGCAAACTCCATTGAGAGAAAAAATCCTCCCCAGCACCCAGAGATACAGAGGGAAAAAAAATGCAACAAACAGAAAAATATCTCTGACAACTCTGACAACCTTTTTTTTTCTTTCACAATATTTTTCCCTTCTGTGAGTACCATATAATTTTCAGTTTTGGCCGGTGATACTGTTATGATTTGGTAGCTGAGGAGTGCAGGTAAAAAAGGCAATACACCAGAGCAGTTGGAATCTATGAGATTGCAGTACCCTGACTAACCACCACAACTAGAGGCAGCCGTGGAGCGTTCCTACGTTGGCCTAGACGCCTCGTCACAGCCTGAGAAACTAACTATACCTAAAGATAGAAAGAGGAAAGCTATCTGCCCCGGAGCAGATCCCCAAAGAACATAGAAAGCCCCCAAACATGTAATGGCGGTTAGACAAGAAGAAATACTGACACAGACAGAAAATAGTATGAGCAAACGTTGGGGCCCAAACTATCTAAATAGAAAAGGATAGGAAGGGCACTTACTGCAATCCCAAAAAACCCTGAAAAGCACCAACTCTACTAATTTCAAAAACACCTGAGATCACACGACCTCTACCACCTAAATTAGTTCTCTGGTGTAACAAAATCAAAACAGCAGCCACTGAAAAAACTGGAAAAAGCAAATGTACAAAACATCAGTGGCTGAACTAAACTGAGAGGGCAAAAGCCCCCGGAGGGGACCCTGAAGGCCCCCACAGAAGTGCAGGAATAAATGCAAAAATCAAGCACAAAAACAAAAAGAAGAAAATGTCTTATCTGTTAGCAGGAGATGCAGACACGACACAGCAGGCTACAAAGGAAACAGGAATCAAGGATTGAGACCAGAACAATTGATCACCGGCAACCCTGATGGGAAGGCGACTCCCTTAAATAAGACCAGTCAGTAACACCTGATTCCCAATCCTCACAATCTTCACTGGACAGTCCAGTACCGCTTGTAACCACCAGAGGGAGCCCCCGCTCAGAACTCACCTCAAGTCCATTCACAACACAATACTGTATGGCACTGTTATTTAGGCACTATACTGTCTGGCACTGTTATTTAGGCCCCATGCTGTATGGCACTGTTATTTAGGCACCATACTGTATGGCACTGTTATTTAGACACTACACTGTATGGCACTGTTATTTAGGCCCCATGCTGTATGGCACTGTTATTTAGGCACCATACTGTATGACACTGTTATTTAGGCATCATGCTGTATGGCACTGTTATTCAGGCACCATACTGTATGACACTGTTATTTAGGCATCATGCTGTATGGCACTGTTATTTAGGCATCATGCTGTATGGCACTGTTATTCAGGCATCATACTGTATGACACTGTTATTCAGGCACCAACTGTATGACACTGTTATTTAGGCATCATGCTGTATGGCACTGTTATTCAGGCACATACTGTATGACACTGTTATTCAGGCACCATGCTGTATGACTGTTATTTAGGCATCATGCTGTATGGCACTGTTATTCAGGCACCATACTGTATGACACTGTTATTCAGGCACCATGCTGTATGACTGTTATTTAGGCATCATGCTGTATGGCACTGTTATTCAGGCACCATGCTGTATGGCACTGTTATTCAGGCACCATACTGTATGACACTGTTATTTAGGCACTATCCTGTATGGCACTGTTATTTAGGCACTATACTGTATGGCACTGTTATTTAGGCACCTTACTGTATGGCACTGTTATTTAGGCACTATACTGTATGGCACTGTTATTCAGGCACTATACTGTATGGCACTGTTATTTAGGCACCATGCTGTATGGCACTGTTATTTAAGCACCATGCTGTATGGCACTGTTATTGAGGCACTATTATATATAACACTTTTTAAAATACTGCTACATTTTATAATTATTTGTACCGTTTTGTCAAACCAATGGAAGATCTGCCACTCAACACCTTAACTTGGTCTCCAGACTAATTTTAGTTTCTCAGTTGGTTTTCTAGCCTTTTACAAATGTTGAGTAACAGAAACCGTCCATCACTCCGCTATAGTATGACAACACTTCCAGTCATGTGGATTCCAGTTAGAAGGTTTTTCATTGTGGGAGGAGATCATTCCTGAAACGCGTTTCACGTTTTGGACATTCCATTACCACTTCTGTACATTCTGTCCTCCGACAGTGATGAGATATGGATGGCCTAAATGTAACGGATGACACCACTACAACCAAATGGTACCCGTATGGTGTACACAGGCACTGACCCGCTATAATGTGTCTTATGACGAAAAACTGATAACAGCTGTCAGAGAGCTGTCATCCAGAAGTAAGGATAAAGCAGGGAAAGCAGAGTCAGATCTCAGAATTTGGAGCCAAGAGGGATCCTGAAGAATATGCCGCCCACTTCTAATATAGCCGAACACATATTCATACGAGAAAAAACGTATGATACCTATTTCTGATAAACATTAGCAATCTTAAAAACCCAGTATGATAAGTCATATTCTTGTACATAGGAGCAGTATTATAATAGTTATATTCTTGTACATAGGAGTAGTATTATCGTAGTTATATTCTTGTACATAGGAGCAGTATTATAGTAGTTATATTCTTGTACATAGGAGCAGTATTATAGTAGTTATATTCTTGTACATAGGAGCAGTATTATAATAGTTATATTCTTGTACATAGGAGCAGTATTATAGTGGTTATATTCTTGTACATAGGAACAGTATTATAGTGGTTATATTCTTGTATATAGGGGGCAGTATTATAGTAGTTATATTCTTGTACATAGGAGCAGTATTATAGTAGTTATATTCTTGTACATAGGAACAGTATTATAGTGGTTATATTCTTGTATATAGGGGGCAGTATTATAGTAGTTATATTCTTGTACATAGGAGCAGTATTATAGTAGTTATATTCTTGTACATAGGGGCAGTATTATAGTAGTTATATTCTTGTACATAGGAGCAGTATTATAGTAGTTATATTCTTGTACATGGGGGGGCGGTATTATAGTAGTTATATTCTTGTACATAGGAGTAGTATTATAGTAGTTATATTCTTGTACATAGGGGCAGTATTATAGTAGTTATATTCTTGTACATAGGGCAGTATTATAGTAGTTATTTCTTGTACATAGAGCAGTTTAAGTAGTTATATTCTTGTACATGGGGGGGCGGTATTATAGTAGTTATATTCTTGTACATAGGAGTAGTATTATAGTAGTTTATTCTTGTACATAGGAGCAGTATTATAGTAGTTATATTCTTGTACATAGGGGCAGTATTATAGTAGTTATATTCTTGTACATAGGAGCAGTATTATAGTAGTTATATTCTTGTACATAGGGGCAGTATTATAGTAGTTATATTCTTGTACATAGGAGCAGTATTATAGTAGTTATATTCTTGTACATAGGGGCAGTATTATAGTAGTTATATTCTTGAACATAGGGGCAGTATTATAATAGTTATATTCTTGTAGATAGGGGCAGTATTATAGTAGTTATATTCTTGTACATAGGAGGAGTATTATAGTAGTTATATTCTTGTACATGGGGCAGTATTATAGTAGTTATATTCTTGTACATAGGGCAGTATTATAGTAGTTATATTCTTGTACACAGGAGCAGTATTATAGTAGTTATATTCTTGTGCACAGGAGCAGTATTATAGTAGTTATATTCTTGTACATAGGGGCAGTATTATAATAGTTATATTCTTGTACATAGGAGGAGTATTATAGTAGTTATATTCTTGTACATAGGGACAGTATTATAGTAGTTTATTCTTGTACATAGGGGCAGTATATATAGTGTCAGTATAGTGTACAGTTCCTATAGCGTCTTGTGCTTGGGTGCGAGGAAAACACAGGAGACATAGGTTGGTATGAAATGACTTGTATTACTTCATACAAGCATGCTGATAAGTTCACAAGTTTGCAGGAACAGCGACAGGAGACACAGCAGGCCAGAGTAACTTCAAGCACTACAATAAATCTCCAAAGCAGGTTCAGGATCTCTTCTCTGTACCGTCATTCCTCTGCAAACATGGATTCACCAAACAGCAGGTTTCCAGAGTCCAAAAGTGTTCCAAGGTTCCTCAGTAGGGAATAGCTGGAGTACAAGTCCAAGGTTTCCAGGAGTCAGGTCACAGACTGACTGAGGCTTGATTCAGGAGCACTGATTGTTCAGCTGAGGCTGCTTATGAAGCAAGAGGGAAGAATCAGGGCGGGAACATGAAAACTGGAAACTCCATATTAACTGAGGGCAAGAGCTGCAGAAAGACAGAAAGCAAAATGGCCGACGGAAAACTGAGTTTCAAGGAACATGTCAACAGAGACAAAGAACCTTACATTACTCCCCCCTTAGGGACAACCTCCGGATGACCTCAGACCAGGCTTGTCAGGGTACCTCTGATGAAACTGGCGGAGCAGGCGAGGAGCATTTACATTATTGACTGGTTCCCATGAGTTGTCCTCCACTGGGTAGCCCTGCCATTTAATCAAATATTGCAACTGATTTCTGTACAACCTGGAATCTAGAATCCTTTCCACCATAAATTCTTCCTGACCATCGACCAGCACTGGGTCAGGGCAAGGAGAAGAACGTCCAGGAAACGTATTGGGTGTTGCAGCCTTTAGTAGGGATACATGAAAGACAGGGTGGATTCTCATAGTTCTGGGCAGTTGAAGACGACAAGCAACAGCACTTATAATCTTATTGATCTTATAAGGTCCAATGTACTTATGTCCCAATTTAGACGATGGAATCTTTAATTTAAGATTTCTGGTTGACAGCCAGACCAAATCTCCTACCTTGAAAGCTGGTGCAGGTTTACGAAATTTATCTGCTGCTTTCTTGTACCTTTCCTGAGCCAATTCTAGATTCTCCTTTAGAAGATCCATATTCTTTTGTAAAGAAGTGATTCTTTCAGCCACTGCCGGCAAGGGCGTATCTATGGGAAATCGAGGAAGAATGTTAGGATGATAACCTAGATTGGAGTAAAAAGGAGACTGCTTAGTGGAGGCGCTCTGAGAGTTGTTATAAGAGAACTCAGCCAGTGGAAGTAGATCCACCCAATCATCCTGTAGGTGGCAGATAAAACAGCAGAGATACTGCTCCAGGGTCTGATTGGTTCGTTCTGTCTGTCCATTAGTCTGGGGATGAAAAGCAGAAGAAAGGTTTACTTTAATGTCCAATGCTGCACAGAAATTTTGCCAAAACCTTGAAGTGAATTGCACCCCTCGATCCGAAATGACCTCATCCGGTACTCCATGTAAGCGAAACACATTCTTAATCATCAAATCTGATGTCTGTTTTGCAGTGGGTAAGCCGACACAAGGGATAAAATGAACTGCCTTTGTTAGACGGTCAACCACCACTAGAATGGTGTTCTTCCCTTGAGAGGTTGGTAACTCCACAATGAAGTCCATAGAAATGGATCCCCACGGGCGGGACGGGGTGGGAAGAGGTTGCAACAGACCAGTTGGTGAGGAGCGAGGTGTTTTGCATCTTGCACAGACTTCACATGAAGTGACATAGTTTAAGACATCTTTCCTGTATGTGGGCCACCAAAAGAAACGAGAAAGAAATTCCTGTGTCTTTAGAATTCCTCTATGCCCAGCTATCTTGGAATCGTGGATGAGTTGCAATACTCTCAATCTGACTGTTTCAGGTATATACAGACGTTGTCTCTGAATCCACACACCATTCTTAAAGACAAGACTTACGTCCCTTGGGGGTTGAGCCAACAAAGAATCCGCATGGTATGCTTCCTTGATGTCCTTAAGTAGGTCTTGATTATGAATCACTCCCAGGAATCTAGAGTCAGGAAGAATAGTCTTAGGAGGAGTAAGTGGACGTGTCTCTGCTGAATGAATCCTAGAGAGTGCATCAGCCTTTCCATTGCGCGATCCTGGTCTATAAGAAATGACAAAATTAAATTGGTTTAGGAAAAGATTCCAGCGAGCCTGGCGAGGAGTCAGGCACTTAGCCGACCTGATAAATTCAAGGTTAAGATGGTCTGTCAGGACGACTATTTGCTGTGCAGCTCCCTGAAGAAGGTGTCTCCATTCCTTGAAGGCGGCAATAATGGCCAACAATTCTCTATTGCCCACATCGTAGTTCCTCTCAGCCGAAGACAACTGCTGGGAAAAGAAGGCACAGGGATGCAAGACATTCTTCTCACCTGTTCTCTGAGAGAGTATAGCTCCAACGGCACAGTCTGAAGCATCCACCTCTATTATGAAGGCAAGCTCGGGGTTGGGATGTACTAAGATAGGTGCGGTGGTAAATTTATCCTTTAAACAGGAAAATGCTTCCTGAGCTTGCGGGGTCCAGGAGAACCTAGACTGTTTCCGGGTAAGTTGGGTGATAGGTGACACTACCTCAGAAAAATTCTTAATGAAACGTCTATAGAAGTTGGCAAACCCGATGAAACGCTGCACCTCCTTCACATTTCTAGGAATTGGCCAATCCTTGATGGCTTGGGTCTTGCTTCCATCCATACTAATCCCTTGCGTAGATAGTACATACCCAGAAATTGAATTTCGGTCCTATGGAATTCACATTTTTCAAGCTTGATGTAGAGATGGTTTTGTCTTAGGCATTCTAAGACCATTCTCACATGTCCATGATGTTCCTCTGTGGAGTTAGAAAAAATTAGAATATCATCCAGATAAATCACCACAAATGTATCTAGGAGATCCCTGAAGATATCATTCACGAAGTGTTGGAAAGTGGCTGGGGCGGTACTCAGACCAAAAGGCATAACTAGATATTCAAAGTGTCCATAGCGTGACCTGAAAGCAGTCTTCCATTCATCCCCAGGTCTAATACGGACCAAGTTATAGGCCCCACGGAGATCCAGTTTAGAGAAAATTTTGGCATGCCGCACTCTCTCCAACAACTCAGGGATTAAAGGCAATGGATAACGGTTTCTAATAGTAACCTTGTTGAGTTCCCTATAGTCTATGCAGGGTCTCAGAGATCCATCTTTCTTCTTCACAAAGAAGATGGGTGCACCTGCGGGAGATGAAGAGGGGCGTATGAAGCCCTTGGCTAAATTTTCGTCTATATAATCCTTCAAAGCTTTTAGCTCGGGCCCCACTAGGGGGTAGATCTTACCAAAAGGTATCTCGGCTCCAGGCAATAATTCAATTGGACAATCATATGGACGGTGAGGAGGAAGCTGATCAGCATTCTTCTTGTCACATAAATCCACATAGTCCTGGTATACAGCTGGTAGTTCAGGGACTGACATGGTTCCTTTAGGAACGGAGCAAGCTGAAACTCCTTGACTCATCTGTTTCTCCGGAAAGTGTAATTCCTTGGTCTCCCAGTTAATCGTAGGATTCTGCGCCTGCAGCCATGGTAGCCCTAGAATAATGGGAAAGTGGGGAGAAGAGATAAGCAAAAAAGACATTTTCTCCTGATGATCTTTACCCATAAGGACCCTCAAAGGCTCTGTTTCTTGATCCACTGGTCCAGAAGTCAGTAGAGAGCCATCCACAGTCTCCATCTGTACTGGAGTAGCCTTCTTCACTGAACGTATCCCCTGTTTCAGAGCAAAGGAGATATCCATAAAATTTCCACTTGCTCCTGAGTCGATCATAGCAGAGCTAGACACCCAGACTGAGTCAACCCAGAGTTTGATGGAAAGGAAGCAATGAGAATTGTTTCTTTTACAACTCAGCTGGGACACCGCTGAGGAAACTTGAAAAATTGCAGCGTTTATACCGTCATCGTCCCCAGAACTAACAGAGTTTAAGTCTGAGAAATCAAGATCTCTTGCAGCAGATCTCTCTGGAGCCTGAGGCTCGGACATGACAGAGCTCCTCTCGCAACACTCACAGTGAATGACTGCTGCAGTAGTCTTACGAGAAAGGCTGGGGCAGTTTATAATGAAGTGCCCTGACTTACCACAGTAGAAACATAGATTTTCCTTTATACGATGTTCTTTGCGTGCATCACTAACCCGTCTTTGTAAAGAGTCCACCTGCATGGGTTCAGGTTCTGGTTCCCTTGTGATCCTACTCAAAGGTTCCTTAGCTGAGGAGGGAGGTAGTAAAAGGTTAGTGCGATTATTTTCGAACCATCTCTCTTGTCTGCGTTCAGTCAGACGAGCATCAATACGGATACAATAGTTAATAAAGTCACCTAACGCAGTGGGAGGGTCGGCACGAGCAAGTTCATCCTTAATCAGTGGAGACAACCCTTTCCGAAAAATAGATTTTTTAGCGGAAGTGTCCCAAGTGGTATCAAGAGCCCATCTCCTGAAATCCAGGGCATATTCGGCTACTGAACGCTTACCTTGGCGCAAAGTTAACATGGCTGCTTCAGCTGTTGCACCTCGATTGGGGTCATCAAACACCTGCCCCATGGCTGAAATAAAAGCATCAAGGTGATTCAAACAATCATCCTCAGTCTCAATCAGAGGGTTTGCCCACATCAAAGCCTTATTGGTAAGCAACATGATTATAGTAAGCACTTTGGATCGTTCAGTGGGAAATTGTGAAGCATGTGCAGAGAAAAATAAATTGCATTGATTAATAAATCCCCTGAATTTCTCACGTTCACCGCCAAAACGAAAAGGAGGTAATTTGGGGATCCCAGAACTCGGGGTTATGGCAGGAGCCTGGGCTCGTTCCTCTAGAGCCTCAATCCTGGCTCGCAATTCCTGGGTAGTCTGTCGCAACACTTGCAAATTATGATTAGTGAGGTCCTGTAGGCTTGCAAAACGGGTTTTTAAAGTCTGTACATCTGAAAGGATTGTATCAGTCACTCCGCAAAGTTCCTTTATGCGGGCCTCCATCTTCCAGATCTTTTAAGGCAGAAGTGCTGGAAGGAGAAGAGGAAAGGAAAAAAAAAAAAAAACCAATAGTGTTTACCTGTGGTAACACTCCAGAGTAAAATTTTAAGGGAATGCACTCACCTGGAATGGTTGTGAGAAGTCACAACCACTGTCATCACATAAGGTATTAAACGGACATCTGATATCCACAGTCACAGCAGACACGGCTTTCCCAGACCCAGCAGACACTAAACATTGGCTCCTGAATCTTGTCATGTATAGTGTACAGTTCCTATAGCGTCTTGTGCTTGGGTGCGAGGAAAACACAGGAGACATAGGTTGAAATGAAATGACTTGTATTACTTCATACAAGCATGCTGAAAAGTTCACATAGTTTGCAGGAACAGCGACAGGAGACACAGCAGGCCAGAGTAACTTCAAGCACTACAATAACTCTCCAAAGCAGGTTCAGGATCTCTTCTCTGTACCGTCATTCCTCTGCAAACATGGATTCACCAAACAGCAGGTTTCCAGAGTCCAAAAGTGTTCCAAGGTTCCTCAGTAGGGAATAGCTGGAGTACAAGTCCAAGGTTTCCAGGAGTCAGGTCACAGACTGACTGAGGCTTGATTCAGGAGCACTGATTGTTCAGCTGAGGCTGCTTAAGAAGCAAGAGGGAAGAATCAGGGCAGGAACATGAAAACTAGAAACTCCATATTAACTGAGGGCAAGAGCTGCAGAAAGACAGAAAGCAAAATGGCCGACGGAAAACTGAGTTTCAAGGAACATGTCAACAGAGACAAAGAACCTTACAAGTAGCTATATTCTTTTACATAGGGGCAGTATTATAGTAGTCATATTCTTGTACATAAGGACAGTATTATAGTAGTTATATTCTTGTACATAGGAGCAGTATTATAGTAGCTATATTCTTTTACATAGGGGCAGTATTATAGTAGTTATATTCTTGTACATAGGGGCAGTATTATAGTAGTTATATTCTTGTACATAGGGGACGGTATTATAGTAGTTATATTCTTGTACATAGGAGTATTATAGTAGTTATATTCTTGTACATAGGAGAAGTATTATAGTAGTTATATTCTTGTACATAGGAGTATTATAGTAGTTATATTCTTGTACATAGGAGCAGTATTATAGTAGTTATATTCTTGTACACAGGGGCAGTATTATAGTAGTTATATTCTTGTACATAGGGGCAGTATTATAGTAGTTATATTCTTGTACATAGGAGGAGTATTATAGTAGTTATATTCTTGTACACAGGAGCAGTATTATAGTAGTTATATTCTTGTACATAGGGGCAGTATTATAGTAGTTATATTCTTGTACATAGGAGCAGTATTATAGTAGTTATATTCTTGTACATAGGAGCAGTATTATAGTAGTATATTCTTTTACATAGGGGCAGTATTATAGTAGTCATATTTCTTGTACATAGGGACAGTATTATAGTAGTTATATTCTTGTACATAGGAGCAGTATTATAGTAGCTATATTCTTTTACATAGGGACAGTATTATAGTAGTTATATTCTTGTACATAGGGCAGTATTATAGTAGTTATATTCTTGTACATAGGAGCAGTATTATAGTAGTTATATTCTTGTACATAGGGACAGTATTATAG
This sequence comes from Oophaga sylvatica, assembly GCA_033576555.1. NCBI lineage: Eukaryota > Metazoa > Chordata > Amphibia > Anura > Dendrobatidae > Oophaga > Oophaga sylvatica. The sequence goes on from JARQOD010000002.1 coordinate 5,757,006, forward strand.
TAGTTATATTCTTGTACATAGGGCAGTATTATAGTAGTTATATTCTTGTACATAGAAGCAGTATTATAGTAGTTATATTCTTGTACATAGGGCAGTATTATAGTAGTTATATTCTTGTACATAGGGGCAGTATTATAGTAGTTATATTCTTGTACATAGGGGCAGTATTATAGTAGTTTATTCTTGTACATAGGAGCAGTATTATAGTAGTTATATTCTTGTACATAGGAGCAGTATTATAGTAGTTATATTCTTGTACATAGGGCAGTATTATAGTAGTTATATTCTTGTACATAGGAGCAGTATTATAGTAGTTATATTGTACATAGGGGCAGTATTATAGTAGTTATATTCTTGTACATAGGGCAGTATTATAGTAGTTATATTCTTGTACATAGGAGCAGTATTATAGTAGTCATATTCTTGTACATAGGGGCAGTATTATAGTAGTTATATGCTTGTACATAGGAGCAGTATTATAGTAGTTATATTCTTGTACATAGGGGCAGTATTATAGTAGTTATATTCTTGTACATAGGGGCAGTATTATAGTAGTTATATGCTTGTACATAGGGGCAGTATATTATATAGTTATATTCTTGTACATAGGGGCAGTATTATAGTAGTTATATGCTTGTACATAGGGGCAGTATTATATTCGTTATATTCTTGTACATAGGAGCAGTATTATAGCTATTATCTGCATTTTTGACAAATGTGAGCTTTGTTTTTCTTTTTAGGTCGGCGTCACACTAGCGAGTTTGATGCGAGTTAGTCGCACGACTTACTCACATTAACACCCGGCACGGCCGCCCGCTCTCGGACCAGAGTGCGCGACGGCATAGAAATACATGCAGCCGCGCACTCTGGTCCGAGAGCGGGCGGCCGTGCCGGGTGTTGATGTAAGTCGTGCGACTAACTCGCATCAAACTCGCTAGTGTGACGCCGGCCTTACCCTCGATGATGTAGATACAGTAACTGGGACGTGTCTACGAGCGAGTAATATTCTGGTAAACCTTTGAGGCCCCTGTGCATTATGCATTTTAATGTTGGTGTGCGGTATTATTTATAGCTTATAGAGGGGAAGCTTAGCACCCTGAGATGATCGGAATATGTCCTAATATATGGCGCCTAAAAATGCAGCATTCTTCCATCGCCTCTCGTGGTGTGATCTCTCACTCGCCGGTCTGTTATGTAACGCAGGCACGTAGGATTTTGGTGGAGATGAGCATGTCTAGAACTAAATGTAAAGAAAACCAAGGAGATGGTGGTGATTATAGAAGGAAAAAGGAGGATTACTTACCGATCACCATTGCTGGCCAGGAGGTGGAGATGGTTGAGAGCTACAATATTTGGGGGTTTACCTTGACAGTAAACTCGATTGGAGGTGTCATAGAGAAAAGGTTTACAAGAAGGGAATGAGCAGACTGTACTTTCTGCAGAAGCTCAGGTCGTTCAATGTGTGCAGTAAAATGCTGGAGATGTTCTACCAGTCCGTTGTAGCAAGCGCCATCTTTTTTGCTATCATTTGCTGGGGCAGTAGTGTGCGAGTAGCTGACGCTAATAAACTCAACAAACTTATTAAAAAGGCAAGTGCAGCTGTTGGCCTCCATCTGGACTCTTTAGAGGAGGTATTGCAGGATAGATTTCAGAAAAAGTGTAGGACTATAATGAACAATAATACACACCCCCTATACGAGCTGTTCTTGAAGCAGAAGAGCACATTCAGCAGCCGTCTAATCCTACTAAGGTGCAAGAAGGAGAAATTCAGGAAATCGTTTGTACCTACTGCTATGGGGATGTATAATAATTTCCTAAGGGTGGTAGAAAATAATGACTGATGGCTGGTGTACTAATGTCAATTAACAGTGACTTATATACACCTGAACTACCCACTTTTATTTATTATGTAATGTTGGTATACCTGTGCAAGATTTGTGTCCAAATATTTTATGTACTGCTGTTTGTATTGCTGCTGTAATACTGTAATTTCCCTCCGGGATCAATAAAGTGTATCGTATCGTATGTGGGGCCTGGTGTAATAACTCCATGATGGATCTCCCCCAAAGAGACATCTCTGGAAGTTTTTCCAGCTTTGGCCGCAGCGTCGGATGAGTCTCGGTATCTTTTCTTATTCTGGCTGCTGGATGGGACCGGTATTAAGGTGATCTGTACAATGGGGCACAGAGAATACTAGGCCCATGGTGGGTTTATGCTTTTCGAGCCATGCTCCACCCGCCTTACAAGCATGGACAATCCCACCACCCAAGACAAAAGGAGTGGGAATTTTACAAATATTGTGCCCAGCTGGCCATTTTGGGGGTGCTGGCATTTTTTCCAGGTGGCTCCCAACTGTCCCAATTTTGTGTTAGTAGGTTTACCTTTAGCCTCCCTTCTACCTTGACTGTTTCTGTTAGACTTCGTTGACCCCCTATTCATCTCCCGACCTAAACAATCATTTTTTCTTAGAATTTTTTTTTCATTGTTGTCATTATGTTGCTACATTTTGCAATATAGAAACTGCTACTTTCGGGATTTTCCTTGACGCTCCGGCCCTACTCCGAGGAGAACTAATTGAAATGTTGCCACATTTTTGCACACCTTGCACAGATACTTTTTCGTTTTCACGCCAGTCTAAGGACAACTTTGCCAACTTTTGTTTTTTTTTAATTCATCATAACTTACATTACACCAAAGTGGCGGAAATGAGAGCAGAATCGTCGGCGCCTTTACCTCCACTCCTGGAGGGGGCTTCCGCCAGCCACAATTCATTACTAGGATCATCGCGATCGCAGTACAAAGCGCCCGGCTTGGGGACGACATTTAGATGTTTCTACTATTTTTAGAGTCTTTTTTTTTTGTTTTTATGGAAACTCCAGGATGTTTTGTCCTTTGCGGTCGGTCGAGACCCTCCTCGGGGCCCCCCAAGTTTGTGTGAGGATCTCTGGAACGGACTGGGAAATTGCTCCATTAACCCCGTCACTGCTAAACTTCCTCAAACCCACGCCGAAGCCCCTGCTGCCCTCCGTAATTGCTGTCATAGATCGGGTACAGGGCCTTTATTCTCCCCCTGTCCCTTTAAAATGTGGAATATCCCTTTAAGCAGAATGCATCTCCTACCCCCTCTGCTGCCCCCCAAAGTATATAACAATGTATCAGGAATTTCCTCATTGCTCGGATGGTTTTTGACAATTTTAAACCCGTGACATCATTATATTGTGATCTGTTTAGATTTTTAGGAATAAGGCCCCCGACCTGCAGACGAGGAGAGCGGCGAGATCACCGCTGCCCGGCTCCAGTCTTGGATACGTGTAACATGGACTCTACTTTTCCAGACTCCGGATCCTGGATTCTCAGTATCATAAATATTTACTTGTCTCTGGAATCAGGAACAATAGCAGGAATAGAACGCCAGGAACGCAGTGGAGACTGACACAGCATCGCTACCTCATCCCTTTCACTATTCAGGAGTGTGGACGAGCTGGGTACAAACCCCTACATGTTGCTTGGCACCCAGCTTTCCCAGAAACAGATACAATTAGGACACACCTAAATAGAGAATCTGATTTGTGGTGAAGTCTTCTGATCTATTTTTTCTCCATCTTCAATATCACTGCTTGCTGTCAGTGAATCGGGGTCTTTATGGTTTTCTTTTAGTGGATGGGCATCTGCGTGGTGAAGGCGCTGATAACGTAGCAATTAAAGTAGACGTTCACTGCCTGTAAGCAGAGGTCTTGAAAATGGCTGAGAATTGACGGAGAAAGTATATTAGAAAGTTGGGGCAATTTTCATCATGGGGTGGGCTTTATTGGCAGCCCCCCTGGCGCTGATGCTTCTGCTGCTGTACCAGTGGGTGTACTCACTTTCTCTGTTGATCTCCTCCCTTTGATCTTCCATTTAGTTGCACATGATGGAGGGAGGTCCTGACCTGCTATTAACCATTAATTGCCCCATCTGAGCTGCGCCCTCAATAGATGCCAATGGACTGTGAGCTCTGCCGGTTAGATGACCTAGTCCTAGACTATACTCATAAAGTGCTGCAATTTCCCGCAGTTTTCAAGATCTCTGCTTGCTTTGCTGCAGAGTTTATAAGTGGGTGCAAGTAGCGTAATGGGAGCTCATGGGCCTCAATGCAAAATCTCCCAAGTATCACAGGTCCTTAATAGTATTGGTCTTCACATGAGCCTTTCATCAGAAACGTGTCCATAAAGTGACTGCAGACTTGTAGTTTAAGACCGGACAATCCCTTTAAGCCCTGATGTGACACTAGAACACATGCTTTGTGCTGTACCTGAGCTCTCCACCAGGTGTCGCTGCAGTCACCAGTCTGGGGGTCGCCCATACAAATAAAGCTATGCTTGTGGGGGATTGAGCTGAGCCTTCCCAGTGCAGGATCAACTCTGCTATGTTGTGAGAATCAAGACTAAATTCAATGGAGCTAATATTTTGTAACTGAGTTAATGACTTATAGGTGCTTTATTTCATGGAGCATGCTGAGTCTTGTAGTTCTACAACAGCTGTTGTGGAGTCCTAAACTGCTATCGGAACATATTGATCTATACTATATATATAATTGGACTTATGTGAGAGGTGGCGGCTCTGCTGCACAGGTGTGATTCATTGTGTCAAGTCTTGGATTGCCTATGGCTGTGTTCACACACAGCGTGTGAAGCTAAAGAAAACTGCAGCAGCACTGCTCCTCTGTAGTCTTGTAACCGCTCCATAAACTGTCACAGTCATTTTAAAAATTTTTGCATAACTCAATATTACAAGCGAATATAAGAAACTTTGGAAATCGATCAGAGATATCTGCTTTTTTTTTCTCCGCTTATGAGCCATTTCTTCCCTTCCTCCTTCCTCCTGATTTTTGTTATGCACGTCCCCTTGATAAGGCTCGGCTGTCTGCTCACTTAGTGGTCAGATTATAGCTACCTACTGAAATGTGGAGAGAGGAGGAGCCAGGAGCAGAGTAGAAAAAGCACAGACACACTGGCAGAGCTGCAACACTGCTCAGTACTGCTGTATAGTAGAAAATGTGTATCTTTCCCAGAGCTGTGCTTTTGCTACACTGCTCAGTACTGCTGTATAATGTCCTCATGTTACTTCAATAGGTGTCATTCACCCAGAGCTGGACTCCCATCTACACTGCTTAGTACTGCTGTATAATGTCCTCGATGTTGTACTTTCAAGTAGGTGTCATCTCACCCCAGAGCTGGACTCACATCTACACTGCTCAGTACTGCTGCATAATGTCCTCCATGTTGTTACTTTCAAGTAGGTGTCATCTCATCCCAGAGCTGGACTCACATCTACACTGCTCAGTACTGCTGTATAATTTTCTCCATGTTGCTGCTTTCAAGTACTGTAGGTGTCATCTCACCCCAGAGCTGAACTCACATTTACACTGCTCAACACTGCTGTGTAATGTCCACCATATTTCTGCTTTCTAGTAGATGTCATCTCACCTCTACACTGCTCAGTACTGCTGTATAATGTCCTTCATGTTGTTACTTTCATGTAGGTGTCATCTCACCCCAGAGCTGGACTCACATTTACACTGCTCAGTACTGCTGTATAATTTTTTCCATGTTGCTTTCAAGTACTGTAGGTGTCATCTCACCCCAGAGCTAGAATCACATTTACACTGCTCAGCACTGCTGTGTAATGTCCATCATATTGTTGCTTTCTAGTAGATGTCATCTCACCTCCTCTACACTGCTCAGTATTGCTGAATAATTTCACCATGTTGCTGATTTCTAGGAGATTATTTCACCAGCTAGATTCACATCTACACTGCTCAGTCCTGCTTTATTGTATCCTCCATGCTGCTGCCCCTGAGCATGTGCTGTATTTAGATAGGAGAGCAGGGATCCCTCATGCCTGTGTGTGCTGAGTATAGGAGACATCATGGCAGCTCATCTCCACCCAATAGTTTGGAGACAACTGAAATTAGATATGGATCCTGCATACAGGAAAACTACAACATGAAGAGAATGCAAGAAGTGCAGTGAGAACTGACAGGCAGCAAAGGAGCGAGGCTTGTGATGTAATTACATCTCCCAAAGGAAAAATCTCAAATAAAATGCTTTTGAAAGGGAAAAAAAAAAACCTTGCTGAGACTTGTAGTCCCTTTGGCGCTGTTGTGATCAGGTGCTTCATGTAAATAAAGCTCAACCACTGTGCCGTGAGAAGTTTGACAAGTTCCAATATACTTTGCTTTTAGTTTGGCGCCATGTTCCATGTACCTGCTTGCTGTCAGTGGAAGAAAACCCCCATTATCACTACTGAACCCTATTGTTCTGTTACATTTGTCCAGACTTGATAAAGTCTTTTTGTGAAATAAACCCATTAGCAGCACAGTAGGTTTGTTACACTGTATCAGTGCAGGTGAAATGTGTCAGTCTGCGGTCCAGGGGGTTTTATTTCACAAAGGAACGTCTAGATTGGATGCAATTGTAGCAAACCCTCAGCGCAGATGTGTACAGGTTTTCCGCCTCTGGATGTATATAGGCTTCTTTCCATTTTCCAACAGCAAGCAGAGATCCTGATATTGAATTGAAAGTTGAAATATGTTCGGAAGTTGCAGAACTTTTCGTTCTACAATGATTTAGCTGTGTTTACATAGAAGCGGCGCTCCCCTCTTCGCTGCTGATCATCCGTTACATTGTGTAAGTGTCTGGAGGCGGCCACCATAATAGCGCTTGATTTGCTGACGGCTGTGAAAGCTGAATATGTAACCGTGATATTTACAGCTCTGAATTGCTCCTGAGGAGAAGGTGGGCGGCTGTGCTGCTGGTGTGTTACTCCGGCGTGTTCTGCACTGTGGCTGCGTCTTTCCAGCCTCTCCGCAGTGTCTGCACGCTCTCTGCAGTGTCTGCTCGCCCTCCGCGATGGACGCACGCTCTCCGCAGTGTCTGCTTACCCTCCGCGATGGACGCACGCTCTCCGCGATGGACGCACGCTCTCCATGGTGGCTGCACGCCCTCCGCAGTGTCTGCTCGCCCTCCGCAGTGTCTGCGCGCCCTCCGCAATGGACGCACGCTCTCCGCGGTGGCTGCACGCCCTCCGCAGTGTCTGCGCGCCCTCCGCAATGGACGCACGCTCTCCGCGGTGGCTGCACGCCCTCCGCAGTGTCTGCGCGCCCTCCGCAATGGACGCACGCCCTCTGCGGTGTCTGCTCGCCCTCCGCGGTGTCTGCTCGCCCTCCGCAATGGACGCACTCTCTCCGCGGTGTCTGCTCGCCCTCCGCAATGGACGCACGCTCTCCGTGGTGGCTGCACGCCCTCCGCGGTGTCTGCTCGCCCTCCGCAATGGACGCACGCTCTCCGTGGTGGTTGCACGCCCTCCGCGGTGTCTGTGCGCCCTCCGTGATGGACACATGCTCTCCGTGGTGGCTACACGCCTTCCGTGGTGTCTGCTTGCCCTCCGCGATGGACGCACGCTCTCCTTGGTGACTGCACACCTTCCGCGGTGTCTGCTTGCCCTCCGCGCTTGACGCACGCCTTCCGCGGTGGCTGCACGCCTTCAGCTCGTCCTCTGCGGTGGCTGCTCACCCTCCGCAGTGGCTGCTTTCCCTCCGCGGTGGCTGCATGCTCTCCGTGTGTCTGTACGCTGGGATTTGCCCACTTTATCCATTGTCGGAATCAGTGGCGTGACTTGAAACTCATGGGCCCTGATGCGAAAGCTCCACCGGGGCCCCCAAATATTTTAAATCTTTAATAGCAATAGTCTTTTTCTATAGGCCAAAGGGGCTTTTAGGGCCCCCTAGGCTCCAGGGCCCGGGTGTGATTGCAACCCCTGCACCTGTTGTAGTTACACCCCTGGTGGGAATATCCCAGCAATCCCTCTTTGGGATGCAAGATAAAGAATGGCACGCTCTCATATACGACATGCACCCTCACTTTCTCTACTCCCAACCAGAGCTGCATTCATACTTCTGCTCCCTTGTTCTTTGTGGCACTCATACGGACAGCCCGAGGGTCTCCCAACTCAAACTCAACAGCCTAATACCTGTGTCCGTACACAGACCGTGTTTCCTGGACCTCTGATTACTATGCATTGGTAAAATCTCTTCTTGCTGTAACTGAATGGAAACCTGTCCTGTTCTTGTGAGGGTTTGTTACAATGTACCAGTGCAGGTAAAAGCTATCAGCAGCCATAGTATTGCTGACACGAGTCGCTCGTTACTTGTTGTAAAACTACAACTCCCAGCATGTTCTGCCAACCTCTGTCCTTGAGACAACGTCCTGAAAAATCTGAATCCTGGTCAGATCTGGTGTGAATCATTTTGATTGACAGATCCTTTTCTATGAGCCAAGCTTATGATTTAACCATTTGTGGTAAAGGGTTAATCCCCCAAATAAGATCCAGCAATCCCAAAACTGGGCTGCAGACCTCCATTCTCTGTATTACTGGGGGTCCCAGCAGTTAAACCCCAGCAATCAGCAACCCTCTGTCCAGCAATCCCCGAACTGGAGCTCTGCAACCTCGCCCTTGGAGGGACCAAGGACCTCTGCGCCATTCTTTGTCTATGGGACTGCCGAGTGCTGCCCTGGGGTACTTCCATCAGTCCCATAGACAATGAATGGAGCAGAGCTCAAGAATTCAAGACTGGGCCACAAAGCTCGGGTTCCAGACCCCCATTTTCTGGACTACCGGTGGTCTCTGCTGCTAGACCCAGCGTTCAAGAACTTTTCCTGTATCCATAACTTGATTTTTTTTTTTTTTAAGACCAATATTTAAATACTACAGAATGATGATCATTGATGAAGCGTTTTACTACACTGGGGAGTAGTCACATATATCCAAAGCGAGTGGCTTTTTTTAAAAGGCATTTTACGGAAAAAAAATTTTGTTTTCTCGGTAAAACTATTGCAGAGAGGTGTTGGCTATGGCCTCTTTCACACGTCAGTCGTTTGGCGTCAGTTAAAATCCGCCAAAGTGTGGAAAAAGCAGATCCGCCAGAAAAGTGCAAAAACGGATGGAAACGGATCCGTCATGAACTTCACAACCCGGAAAATGTATGGAGAGAGAGAGAGCTGGCGGATTCCGTCACAAACGCCACCCATAGGCGCCCATTATACAAAACGGCGGACGCGGTGGATCCATCATAGTCCGCCATTTTGGCGGACACAAAAAACGTTGCATTGGACGTTTTACAAAAAAGACGGACGCCAAATTTATGACGGATCCGTCAAAAAATGGATCAAACAGACGACCATCCGTCAAAATCCGTCACTAATGCAAGTCAATGGGAAAAAAGCGGATACACCAAAAAAAATGGCGGATCCGTTTTTTTCACACTTTAGGCTACTTTCACACTTGCGTTTTTTTGCGCTGCGTTTCGAGCGCACATGAAGCGCATTAAAAAAAGCATGCAAATGCTTGTAAACGCTGCGATATTTAGTCGCATCAGCATGCGCATTTCGACAAAAAAACACAGCGTTTGTCTGCGATTTCATGCATTTTTGCATGCGTTTGCGTTTTTTTTTGGCGCATGCGTTGTCTATGTGTCACATTTCTATCATCTCTGTCTGTCTCCATCATCTCTGTCTGTCTCCATCATCTCTGTCTGTCTCCATCATCTCTGTCTGTCTCCATCATCTGTCTGTCTCCATCATCTTGTCTGTCTCCATCATCTCTGTCTCCATCATCTGTCTCCATCATCTCTGTCTGTCTCCATCATCTCTGTCTCCATCATCTGTCTCCATCATCTCTGTCTGTCTCCATCATCTCTGTCTCCATCATCTCTGTCTGTCTCCATCATCTCTGTCTCCATCATCTGTCTCCATCATCTCTGTCTGTCTCCATCATCTCTGTCTCCATCATCTGTCTCCATCATCTCTGTCTGTCTCCATCATCTGTCTCCATCATCTCTGCCTGTCTCCATCATCTCTGTCTCCATCATCTGTCTCCATCATCTCTGTCTGTCTCCATCATCTCTGTCTCCATCATCTCTGTCTCCATCATCTCTGTCTGTCTCCATCATCTCTGTCTGTCTCCATCATCTCTGTCTCCATCATCTGTCTCCATCATCTCTGTCTGTCTCCATCATCTCTGTCTCCATCATCTGTCTCCATCATCTCTGTCTGTCTCCATCATTTTGTCTCCATCATCTCTGTTTCCTCATCTTGTCTTCCATCATCTCTGTCTCCATCATCTGTCTCCATCATCTCTGTCTGTCTCCATCATCTCTGTCTCCATCATCTTGTCTCCATCATCTCTGTCTCCATCATGTCTCCATCATCTCTGCTGTCTCCATCATCTCTGTCTCCATCATCTGTCTCCATCATCTCTGTCTGTCTCCATCATCTCTGTCTCCATCATCTCTGTCTCCATCATCTCTGTCTGTCTCCATCATCTCTGTCCTCCATCATCTCTGTCTCCTATCTGTCTCCATCATCTCTCTGTCTCCATCATCTCTGTCTCTTCTCCATCATCTCTGTCTGTCTCCATCATCTCTGTCTCCATCATCTCTGTGTCTCCATCATCTCTGTCGTCCCATCATCTCTGTCTGTCTCCATCATCTCTGTTCTATCTGTCTCCATCACCCCCATCATCCTGTCTGTCCCATCATCTCTGTCTGTCTCCATCATCTCTGTCTGTCTCCATCATCTCTGTCTCCATCATCTCTGTCTGTCTCCATCATCTCTGTCTGTCTCCACATCTTGGCTCCATCTCTGTCTGTCTCCATCATCTCTGTCTCCATCATCTCTGTCTGTCTCCATCATCTCTGTCTCCATCATCTCTGTCTGTCTCCATCATCTCTCTGTCTCCATCATCTCTGTCTGTCTCCATCATCTCTGTCTGTCTCCAATCATCTGTCTCCATCATCTCTGTTGTCTCCATCATCTCTGTCTCCATCATCTCTGTCTGTCTCCATCATCTCTGTCTGTCTCCATCATCTTGTCTGTCTCCATCATCTCTGTCTGTCTCCATCATCTCTGTCTCCATCATCTCTGTCGTCTCCATCATCTCTGTCTCCATCATCTCTGTCTGTCTCCATCATCTCTGTCTCCATCATCTCTGTCTGTCTCCATCATCTCTGTCTGTCTCCATCATCTGTCTCCATCATCTCTGTCTCTCATCATCATCTTCTGTCTCCATCATCTCTGTCTCCATCATCTCTGTCTCCATCATCTCTTCTGTCTCCATCATCTCTGTCTGTCTCCATCATCTCTGTCTGTCTCCATCATCTCTGGCTCCATCATCTCTGTCTGTCTCCATCATCTCTGACTCCATTATTTACAGAAAAATCACGTGCGTGCAAAAGCGCTGACAAGCGCAAAGCCATGCGCACACCAGCGCCCCCATAGACTGCAATGTTATTTTTTGCGCATAGCATGCGCACACGTGTTTTCGGTTGACCGAAAAAAAATGCAACATGTAGCGTCTAGCGCGTATGAGCGCACACCAGGAAAATGCGCAGCGCACGACAAACGCACATGAACGCGTGCAAGCGCTAGACCCTGCGCCCGCCATGTTAAAGATAGGGGAACATTGCGCATGCGTCCGATAGCGCACGATGCGCTGCGCAAAAAAACGCAAGTGTGAAAGTAGACTTAGCGGATTTTGACTGACGTCACACAACTGGTGTGAAAGAGGCTTTTTTTTTTTTTATCCCACCGCACCCTGAGCTTGTGATTTATTTATTTTTATATTTTTTCAGGACTTTGTCAATAAGCAGGAAAAAACAAAACAAAATAGGAAGTTGATTATTTTCCACAAACTACAAATAAAAAGTGAGAATGAAAGAAAACTAATGAAAGTGGGAAAAAAATAAAAAACTGGCACGAAAAGAGTGGGATCGTTTATTAGGGTCTGATATGATATAAATGGGAGAGGTCATCAGGACGACTGGCGTATTGAGGGGAGACTATGTGTCAATGGCCGGATTATAGGTCACCTGCAGTCCTATGTAAAACTGCAGCCAAGCCATTGTGATTTCACCGTACGACCTGATACGCTGTTCTGCTACATCTGTATTCTTAACAGTCTGCAGCAGATGTGTCCCCCAGTAAAGTGTTAATACAGTGCTCAGCCCCTGCTAATCCTTCCCTGCTCTGCCTGTGATTGCTGGTGTCTGAGCAGTGTCATAGCAGCGGTGGCGCACCTGTCAGAGCAGCAGCTGCGCCATGCAGAGGATGCAGCAGCAGCAGCAGCGAGGAGTCAGGGCTGCATCAACCTGGCAATAACCAAACAAGGTGCCTCCTCCCAATCTGCTATTTATTATATTGGGGGGCATCACTGCGTCTCCAATTTTTCTTATTTTTTTTGATATTCTAGTTTTGTTGTTTTTTTTTTTTCGTCGTGGTCGTTGCTCGCTCCGGCTTATCGCTGCTGAGCGTCGGTGAAACCCCGAGGTCCCCGCATGCTGCAGATGGTGAGGACGCTCGCCCAGTTCACCATCGCGCTGGAGGACATGAGAGAGATGGGAGACAGCGCCGAAGCATCGCCGGGGGACAGCGCAGAGGAGATGCAGGAGAAGGACGCAGCCGGTGGCGATGGTACCGCGCACAGCATCACCGAGGTGACGAATGGGGGGGAGGGAGACGTGGGCTGCTGCCGACTGTACGACGCAACAGGTGGAGGGAAGAGGATTATGAAGGGGGTCTGTAGATGAAGGCAATAAGCCCTAAACTGAGCATAGTGGAGGGGGTATCGTATACATCGTCTATACAGGCTGCTGCAGGGACGAGGATGTGTATAAACATCACCCCCCCAGATGTCGCCTCGCAGAGCCCCTATAATGCCCCACATGTCCTTGAGTCGACCTCTTCTAAGAGGACGTTAATGGTAATGAGCCCTTTCACCAGCGATGTCTGGGTAGCCAATATGGCGGCCATTGCAGCCGCATCACTAGGCGGGTGTGCTTTTCAGGAGTCCAGGAAAGTTTGGTGACTCTTCTGCCGTGACATACATACTGTGCATGAGTTGGTGACTCTAGGTTTAGCACCTGTTCACACTGGATCTATGTTTGGATGTGCCGTCAGTTTTTTGATATGTCTTCTGCCGTGACGGACCTGCTATAGGGCAGAGAACTGAAACGGATCCACCTAAACGTAGTGAAACGTCCGGCACGTTGGACTGGACCCCACGCCTCCATTTTTCACTATTTTCAAGATGTCCGCTCGCCGTCTCGGGAATTACCTTTTATTATTTCTTTTCTCAGCTTCTAGATATAAACAAAACTGGTCTGAGGTTTTGTTACAATTGCATCCAGTCTGCCAATTACTCTAGATGCCAGAAATGTGTTTTTTTTTCCTGCACTGATACATTGTAACGAACCATCAGGACAGGAGAGAAGAAGAGGGATTTAGTGCACAGAGGATTGTCTGGACCAGATGCAATTGTAACAAACCCTCAGCTGTGAGTACAGTGGTCAGCAGTGCAGGTGGGGTGGCTTGTGAGTCGGGCCCCCCCCGTTGTAGCAATAGTTTGGGGTCCCGGTGATCCTGCATTTATCACAAGGTGGTCGATCAGCACCGGCAAATCACCACTCCTACAAAACATGGGGCTGCACTTTCACCTCCCTCACCTCAGGCTTTTCACCCAGACAGTGCGGCCCTGGGGCCAAATGCTGAATGACGTCTTAACTAGTTAGGGGGCCCGACGCCTCCGGGACCAATGAGGCCGCTGCTTTCATTTTTCATTGCCTAGCCCTCTCATCCGTGACAACCAATCAGAGCTCTGCTAACTGCTGTGTGAAAATAAAAGCTGAGCTCCGATTGGTCGCTATCGGCCAGCTGTTTATGGATAGGTTTCCATGGTGATGAACATGAATGGTGGAAAAATCTCTGTATTAGGCCTTGTTCCCACGTTCAGTATTTTTCATCAGGAGAGGAACAATCAGAAGAAACGTATAATAGAAACACGTCACCACTTCTGTATTTATCGCCCACTCCTGGTTTGGGCTTGTAAATACTGATGTGAAATACTGACCAAATACTGAACGTGTGAACGAGGCCTAATGATGACTGATGAGATATTTTACTATGACGCATTGTATAATGAAAGAATAATACACCATTCGACCGCGAGGGGCTCAGTACAACGTATGCCATCAGTGTGTGTTTTAATACACAGTCCTGGACAAAAGTGTTGGCACCCCTGAAATTGTTCCAGAAAATGAAGCATTTCTCCAAAAAAAAAATTATTGCAATTAAACATTTTGTTACACACATATATTTCCTTCGAGTGTATTGGAACAATACAAAAAAAAAAAAAAAAAAAAGGCAAACTGGACATAATTTCACACAGAACCCGAAAAATGGGCCAGACAAAATTGTTGGCGCCCTCAACTTAATATTTGGTTGCACCTTTTGGAATAAATAACTGCAATAAATCATTTCCTAGAACCATCCACAAGCTCCTTACATCTCTCCTCTGGTATTTTGGGCCACTCTTCCTCTTTTACAAACTGCTCCAGGTCTTTCATATGTGAAGCCGCCTTCTCCCAACAGCAATTTTAAGATCTCTCCACAGGTGGTCAATGGGATTTAGATCCGGACTCATTGCTGCCACTTCAGAACTCTCCAGCACTTTGTTTCCATCAATTTCTGGGGGCTTCTTGAAGTAGTTTTGAAGTCATTGTCCTGTGGGAAGACCCATGACCTAGGATGTAAACTCAGCTTTCTGACACTAGGCCCTACATTGCCACCCAAAATCCATGGTTAATCCTCAGATTTCATGATGTCTTGCACACAGTGAAGGCCTGCAATGCCAGAGGCAGCAAATCGGCCCCAAAACATATTTAAACCTCCACCATATTTGACGGTAGGTATTGTGTTCTTTTCTTTGTAGACCTTATTCTGTTTTCGCTAAACAGTAGAATGATGGGCTTTTCCAGAAGCTCTCTCGGTCTCATCTGTCCACAAGACGCTTTCTTCAGAATGATTTTGGCTTACTACCATACATTTTTGCAAACTGCAGTCTAGATTTTTTGTCTCTGTGTCAGCAGTGGGGTCCTCCTAGGTCTCCTGCCATAGCATTTCATTTAATTCACAGGTAGACAGTTTGCACTGACACTGATGCACTCTGAGCCTGCAGGACAGCTTGAATTTCTTTGGACCTGGATGGTGGCTGCTTATCCACCATCCTGACAACCTTTCATCAATTTTTCTCTGCCGTCCACATCCAGGGAGATTAGCTACAGTTGCCATGGGTTGTAAACATCTTGATTATGTTGTCCACCATGGACAAAGGTACATCAAGATCTCTGAAGATGGACTTGTAACATTGAGATTGGTATTTTTCAAAAATTTTGGTTCTCTAGTCCTCAGACCGTTCTCTTCTCCTCTTTCTGTTCTCCGTGCTTAGTGTGACACACACACACATAATGCAAAGATTGAGTCAACTTATCCCCTTATTTTCTGGTTTCAGGTGTGATTTTTCATAATGCCCACACCTGTTGCTTGGGTTTGAACGAGCATCACGTGCTTGAAACAAAATTGTTGGCACCAGTACAAAATTGTGGGCTAACAATTATGTGCTGCCCATTTTGGGGAATTTGCGTGAAATTATGTCCAATTTTTTTTTTTTTTTTTTGCTTGTGTGTGTTGCTCCAATACACACAAAGGAAATAAACATGTACATAACGAAACGTGCAATTTCAATAATTTTCTAGGACAAATTTAATTCAATTTAAAAGGTGCCAACACTTTCGTCCATGACTGTACAGTGGGGAAAATATGTATTTGATATACTGCCGATTTGGCAAGTTTTCCTACTTACAAAGAATGGAGAGGTCTGTAATTTTTATTGTAGGTACACGTCACCTGTGAGAGACAGAATCTAAAAATAAAACCAGAAAATCACAAATTTGCCATTTTACTGAATATCAATAATGAGAATTACTCCAGCCTGGACAAAAAATGATGGTTCCCATAACTTAATATTTTGTTGCACGTCCTTTTGAGGCAATCACTGAGACTTCTGTCTCCGTCCACTGGCATTTACTCATGAGCAGACGGCTCCTCGCGTGTCAGGTGTGGAGGTGTCTTCTCCAGACTGCAGGTCTCCGCTCCTTCCACTGAAGTTCTGAAGGATTTAGATCAGGACTCATAGAAACCTCTTCAGAAGAGTCCAATGATTTTCTCTTCTTATTCATGGATGTTTTTCGTTGTTTTGCGTCATTATCCTGTTGGAGGACCCATGACCTGTGGCTCGGACCGAGCTTTCTGTCACTGGGCAGCACCTTTCACTCCAGAATGCCTTGATGGTCTTGAGATTTCATTGTACCCATCAGATAATGTTCTGGCCCGCATGTGCCACATGTAGTTGAACAGTCTCAAACATCACTGAGCCTCCTCCATGTGTCACAGGAGGTACAATGTTCTTTTCTTTGTGGGTTTCATTTTTGCATCTGTGAACATAGAGCTGATGTGATGCCAATAAGCTCCAGTCTTGTCTCTTCTGTCCAGAGGACTTTCTACCAGAGGCTTTGTGACTTATAAATTTACATTTTGGCAAATTCCAGTTTCCCTTTGTTATGATTTGCTTTCATCAGTGGTTTTCTCCTCGGTTATCTTCCATGAAGTCCACTTTGGCCAAGACCGCGCCGGATGGTGCAATCTGACCCTGATAGACCTTGGCGTTCACCTCTAATCTCTTTGGAAATTGTTCTGGGCTCCTTGGTTCCGTCCCTTCAATTTGTCATCAGTTTTCCTCTTGCGGCCGCGGTGAGGTCGGCTACAGTCCCATAGACCTTATACTTCTGAATAATATGTGCAGCTGTTATAACAAGAACATCCAGCTGTTTTGGGGACGTCTTAAAGCCTTTACCTTTTAACAAGTTTGCCTATAATGTTCTTTCTAATCTGAGACCACTGTCTCTCCTCGGCTTTCTTTGCTCCATATTCAGTGTGCTGCACACCATGATACTAAACAGCACAATGACTACTTTTCACCCTCTAAGTAGGCGACTGAGTTTATAGCCACTTGTGATGCTAATTACAGGACACATCTTATTTTCACATGTCACTATGGTCAAATTATTTCCACATTTTTTTTTTCCTACAGTTGCTATCATATTTATCCAGGTCTTTTTCATTAGTTTGTTAAACCACAATTCTGAAGCAATGTCTGACTGTCATTAGCTGATATTCAATAAATTGAAATAATTTGAATCTGTAATTTTTCAATTTTTGTGACCATTGTGGGTTTTTCTTACTTTTACAGAAGGGCGTCAATAATTTTGTTCACGTTCTTACACTGTACGTAGCGATATAACAGTACCACTTGTGCTTTTTGAGTTGATGTGTATGTGTGTAAATTCTTACTGGGATCTGCACCATTCCAGTTATTTTAGTTCTTGCGTTTTGTGCAGCTCCTGAGAAATCTGATTTATCTCGGTATCACGTAGGATTGGTATACTCGTCTCAGCAGACGGTATCACACACGATAGCCTTCAGCCAAACGCAGTATAGAAAATATGATCGACTTGGTTATACATGATGAGCTTAGATACTTCAGCTCAGAGACCTTAAGCTCGTATGATAAGCTTAGATGCATGCTCAGCAGACGGTATCCTACACTGACAATGCCCAGGGTATGTGTATCTGACTCGCACCACATGTGTGGATACCAGGGCTATGGGGTACTCGGAGCCGAGCCCATTGATTTCTATGGGAGATGTCACTGGCAGCGGGACTCGGTCCGTGGCCCTGGCGGTCATGCAATGGGGGATATTTACAGGGGATTATTAGGATAGGTAGTTCGTGACGCCACCTGTGGTGTCTGATCAATTGGACCAGCGCTGCTATAAGGATCTTCACAGGGGATGTTATGGGGCAGCTGGGTGGTAGGTCTCCCACAGGTGAGACTGGTCCCTGGAAGTCTATGGTGATGACGCAGGGTGTAGTTAAGAATTCAGTCACACACAATGCAGCTTCTTTTCATACCTTTACTGGTAGATGGTTCAGGCAGGTCCCGGGGAGCTGGTCAGGGTGGAGAATGCACATTCGGGAAACCGCTGAGCAGGTTAGAGGCCTCCTTTACTTCATATGTATCTGAGTCCAAACTTGCATGAAGCGAAGTTAACTCTGTAATCTCCAGCTTTCTCAATAGCTGCAAAGCCCGGCTGACATTGTGGTGGAGCCTTCTATGTCTCTGATAATCAGATGTTGAGAGAACTAAGTCCTTCTATGCTTGGCCTAGCTAAAAGTCCTTGTTCCCCCTGACTCCGGTTACGTATCAGCGCTTAGGGCTGCTCTCTGCGACCTGTAGTCCAGATAGCCTCCGGTTATCTTGTTACTATGCTTGAAACACTAGCAACGCTTCGGACCCCGGTGTCCGGTGATTTAGTGCAGGTATCCAATACCTGAAGCACTTCTCTCTGTCTTCTCCACTGCGCCCTTCGCCCTGCTTCCCGCTCTTAACATAAGCACTTGTAGCTCTTGATGGTAATGTCAGCTTTCTCCAGAGCTCGCTGAGCAGCTCTCAGTATCCTCCAAGTCCAGACTGGACTGCACTGTACTAAGACAGGAAACTGACTGACCAAAATGTGCCCACTCACTCCTCCTGCACAGACTGAACTCTGACTGAACCCTGACTGAACTAACTGATTGCTACTTGTCACTCCCTTTTATACCCCTGATGGGTGTGTCTAAAAGTGTGAGTGAAGTGAATGGATATCAAGCGTTGCGGTTACCTTCCTGTGCATTTTCCTGGATATGTATGCCTGACATAGCTGGGCCACACATCCCCCCTTGGTTAAACACAGCACTCCCGGGCTGTAAAAGAGAAAAAGAAAACATTTTTGTTTTGCATTAAACAACAACATTTTAACTCATCCCATCTGGGAGGTAAGACTTCTTGAACGTTACAATTTGTACATTAGAAAAATACAAAAGTATCAAAACATTCTCATCAATACTAGATAATATTCTTGTGGAGGACCCGCACCAAAAACCTCCCACGTGGGTCCTGGGTGGGCTGCAGGACTTCTGACTGCAGACCTCACTCTAGGCCACACCATACGGGTTTTTCTTCAGAGGTAGTTAGTAATGGTTTCGTGTAAAACCAAGATAAGGCACCGTAGTGCAACTATTTACAAAGCAAGTTCTTGGGCTGGCACAGTCCACAGCCACGCAGTCCATTGAATGGGAAAAAGACACATATATATATATAAATTTCAAGTATTCATTAATTCTTCAATTTCACTTTACCCAACCGGGGTATTCTATGCATACTTATGCAATCAACATTACATTTATTCTTTAACTTTCTAACTCTTTACCCAGCCGGGTATTCTATTTAAATATGTAAACATCATACATATTATTTATAAAGTGCAATTTGGCAAAACTTCTTCTTTGCAAAACTTTATACATGCTTCAGGTGCAGTAAACCCCTGTCTGGGTCCTACTGGCTTTCATTTTCCTTGTAAACTTCAATAACGTCTTCCACTCCTGGGGCTGGAACGACGCGGTGTTCTTTTGATCGCATAACAAACAAGTCATGGCCTGCTATCAGCGTTTGAGTGGCCACAGTTCTCATTCTAACGGTGGACCCAACGGGTACTTCTTTTCTGTAGGACGCCGATTGCGTCGCTGCAGGGGCCACAGTAACTTGCGATGCAGGTTGTGATGAGTAAGCAGGGGGCGACTCCAGTGCACGGTCTGATGCTGTGGGAGGTCGAGACTGGGACGCCTCGGTATTGTGTACGGTACCGGCGTCGGGGACGGGGTCACTGACGATAGAGACGTTTAGGGCATACCATCCCTTTAAACCCCAGTGTCGCGTATAGCTTACTATGTCCCCATTTATCAGGTCCCTCCCAGGATGACCGATGGGCAAGTGGGACTCTACATCCCGGAGGCTCACAAAGACCCCCGGATAGAGGCCCGGCTCGCGGATAAAGCCCCAGCCCTTGCGGAGTTGAAATTCGGTGACGCACCCCTGACGCCGCGGTTCCCGTCGGGTACCTTTATCTCGGCGGACGGTTTCTTTATCAGCGAAGAACTTTTCATGCCATTCCTGTCGGTCTCGCTGTATCTTTCTCTCTTCCTCCTGCCGTTGTCTCACTTTCTCGCAGTGTTGCCAGGCATTTCCGGTTTGGAGGTCGTAAGTCACATCATCCAGACGCTCCATCTCATCCCAGTCGATTTCCGGCAATGATGGCTGGGACCCCTCCGGTGTTCCTACCGGGGAACCGTAATCTGCTGCGGCCTCCTGGCCTGGCTGGCACTCCGGAACGGGCAGTGCCTCCTCAGCCTCCTTCTCCTCCACCTCCGCATCGGTGGGATCAGGTACAGCACTTTTGGGGGCAGCCTCCGGTTGTCCTTCAGCCTTCTTTATCAGCGACTTTGGAAAATCAGGTGACGGCGTTATGCTTGTGGGAGAGAGCACTGCGTCCCACAGCAGCCGCTGTGTCTGGGCACGCCAGCGTCTCTCTGTCTCCTGCATGTCTGCATGACGCTGAATTAAGCTTCTGAGCACTGCATTCTCTTTCCGCAGCTCCAGCATAGCGGGGTCAGTGTCCCGATCTGGGGACAGCTCCGGCACAGGTAGTAAATCTTCCGGTAAGCAGGGTTTGTATGCCTCCGGTCCTCTGCACAGATTCTCCTGTCCTTCCGCCATCTCGTCCCAGGCCAGACTGTAGTTTCCATCAGGAACAGTCCGGTCTCTTCCGTGGAGGCGGGATTTGCGTCTCCTCCTCTTTGCATAGAAAATGAAGAGGAGGCGGATTTCTTTAGCAGTGGGGCAGGATCGCACATTATAGTAGCATTTGGAGAGGGCGGCCATAACTTTCGCGCCTCAGGGGGGGTACACGCCCACGAATGCACGCCCACCTTCTTCACCAGCGCCTCAGGGCGCCAATATGGCGGTAAAATGGCGGTATTTGGCGCCAAATGCAGCAAACAGTCTTTTTCACCAAACAGTTCAATATAGGCACACAGGACTCACAATTGCAAGTTTCGGATCCTGTTCGTGACGCCAGATTAACTGACTCGCACCACATGTGTGGATACCAGGGCTATGGGGTACTCGGAGCCGAGCCCATTGATTTCTATGGGAGATGTCACTGGCAGCGGGACTCGGTCCGTGGCCCTGGCGGTCATGCAATGGGGGATATTTACAGGGGATTATTAGGATAGGTAGTTCGTGACGCCACCTGTGGTGTCTGATCAATTGGACCAGCGCTGCTATAAGGATCTTCACAGGGGATGTTATGGGGCAGCTGGGTGGTAGGTCTCCCACAGGTGAGACTGGTCCCTGGAAGTCTATGGTGATGATGCAGGGTGTAGTTAAGAATTCAGTCACACACAATGCAGCTTCTTTTCATACCTTTACTGGTAGATGGTTCAGGCAGGTCCCGGGGAGCTGGTCGGGGTGGAGAATGCACATTCGGGAAACCGCTGAGCAGGTTAGAGGCCTCCTTTACTTCATATGTATCTGAGTCCAAACTTGCATGAAGCGAAGTTAACTCTGTAATCTCCAGCTTTCTCAATAGCTGCAAAGCCCGGCTGACATTGTGGTGGAGCCTTC
Organism: Oophaga sylvatica; assembly: GCA_033576555.1. Taxonomy (NCBI): domain Eukaryota; kingdom Metazoa; phylum Chordata; class Amphibia; order Anura; family Dendrobatidae; genus Oophaga; species Oophaga sylvatica. Next base: position 5,778,495 of record JARQOD010000002.1, read on the forward strand.
TATGTCTCTGATAATCAGATGTTGAGAGAACTAAGTCCTTCTATGCTTGGTGTAGCTAAAAGTCCTTGTTCCCCCTGACTCCGGTTACGTATCAGCGCTTAGGGCTGCTCTCTGCGACCTGTAGTCCAGATAGCCTCCGGTTATCTTGTTACTATGCTTGAAACACTAGCAACGCTTCGGACCCCGGTGTCCGGTGATTTAGTGCAGGTATCCAATACCTGAAGCACTTCTCTCTGTCTTCTCCACTGCGCCCTTCGCCCTGCTTCCCGCTCTTAACATAAGCACTTGTAGCTCTTGATGGTAATGTCAGCTTTCTCCAGAGCTCGCTGAGCAGCTCTCAGTATCCTCCAAGTCCAGACTGGACTGCACTGTACTAAGACAGGAAACTGACTGACCAAAATGTGCCCACTCACTCCTCCTGCACAGACTGAACTCTGACTGAACCCTGACTGAACTAACTGATTGCTACTTGTCACTCCCTTTTATACCCCTGATGGGTGTGTCTAAAAGTGTGAGTGAAGTGAATGGATATCAAGCGTTGCGGTTACCTTCCTGTGCATTTTCCTGGATATGTGTGCCTGACATAGCTGGGCCACACATATCTAAGCCTGATGCTTTTCTATACAAGGAGTAGCATTGATGATGGTGATAACTATATGAATAATTGGTGTCACGGTTGCATCCAGGCATGACCCTCATTACACGGACCAGACGAGCCGCTCGCTCACGTTCAACTTGTGGTTTTGGATTCCTCTCCGGAGAGATAATCCAAGCACTTCACCACATATGAGATTCTGAGGTTTTACTCTGCACAGAAAATAAATTGACCCCAATTTTCTATTTTTCCATCAGTCAGAACATTATATTACCATAGAAATGCAAATTTTTGTTCTTTGATTAATTTTCCCCAGTAAACTATATTATATTACATATGCTGTTGTCTGTGTGACAGCGTCCTATCTAGGCTCAGCAGTACGGTACACCTGTCATTAATGCCGCTCTTACAGTGCTGTAATTCACCTTCACAACATGCTGTAAAGTGAGATGCCTTACTGCTACAGTTTTGTAGTAAAGTCAACTGTGCTGACACCTAGTGGCAATTACATAAATTGCATTCTTATTGAGATTAAAACATTACTCAGCTGGTTCTCTTCATCCTCCAGTGTCGCTTCTTGCCTGTTTTGTATTCCAGTCTCGTAACTCTGCAAAGTATTTTCATTAATTAGCTCTGACTTTATATGTCCAGTCTCCCTTTACTGGTTCAGAGTCTGCACAGCATGCTCTGTATTGTGAGATGTGGACGTTATATCATGGTGTTTTGCAAGCTGATAGGAAGATGGTTCTTGAATAACCAGTTGCAGAATTGGGAATGCAGCTCTGGAAATGGCTAGACTTTCTGATTTTAGCATGGCAGCTTATAATGGATCTGATCTGCGAAAATGTTTTACAGTGATCTCTATAGCAATGCCAAGTAGGTTAGGGTTAAATCCTAGCCCTGCAAGTCTTCATTAGATACCCATGGCTAGCTTTAACTAAGAACTAGAGCCTGCGTTCACTAGAGGTATCTGTCTGATAGATGAAGCAGAGTTGAGTGTGATGCTGGTGAGTGTCCAGTCAAAATGTGAGCTGTAGCAGGGAGAGATATGTGCCGGAGTCTCTGAATGGAGACTGCATGGGTCAGCTAGAAAAGCTGAGCATTCTGTGTGTTGGAGCTGCAGAGAACCGTGTAGAAGGTGCAGGGAGGGACTTGAGCGGTAGGCACCCAACAAAAATGTGATGTTTGGTAAAAGGCGCATTTCATGAATTTGTCAAAAACATCTGAATAAGCGAAATCGTTAAGGAAAAATAATTAAGAAAAAAGCTGAAATAGTGGCACAAAACATATGGAAAAAAATTTAGCAAATACTAAAAAAGGAGGAAATTGCTCCAGAAAAGTGGAGACAATGCAATGATGGATCGCTGTAATTTGTGGTTTTGACTCGCACCACAATTGTGGATACCAGGGCTATGGGGTACTCGGCACCGAGCCCATAGAAGTCTATGGGAGTTGTCACTGGCAGCGGGACTCGGTCCGTGGCCCTGGCGGTCATGCAATGGGGGATATTTACAGGGGATTATTAGGATAGGTAGTTCGTGACGCCACCTGTGGTATCTGATCAATTGGACCAGCGCTGCTATAAGGATCTTCACAGGGGATGTTATGGGGCAGCTGGGTGGTAAGTCTCCCACAGGTGAGACTGGTCCCTGGAAGTCTATGGTGATGATGCAGGGTGTAGTTAAGAATTCAGTCACACACAATGCATCTTCTTTTCATACCTTTACTGGTAGATGGTTCAGGCAGGTCCCGGGGAGCTGGTCGGGGTGGAGAATGCACATTCGGGATACCGCTGAGCAGGTTAGAGGCCTCCTTTACTTCATATATATCTGAGTCCAAACTTGCATGAAGCGAAGTTAACTCTGCAATCTCCAGCTTTCTCAATAGCTGCAAAGCCCGGCCGACATTGTGGTGGAGCCTTCTATGTCTCTGACTATCAGATGTTGAAAAGAACAAAGTCCCTCTATGCAGGGCCCTGCTAAAAGTCCTTGTTCTCCCTGACTCCGTTTACGTATTGGCGCTTAGGGCTGCTCTCTGCGACCTGTAGTCCAGATAGCCTCCGGTTATCTTGTTACTAAGCTTGAAACTCTAGCAACGCTTCGGACCCCGGTGTCCGGTGAATTAGTGCAGATAATTTGGTACCTGAAGCACTTCTCTCTGTCTTCTCCACTGCGCCCTTCGCCCTGCTCTCGCTCTTATCATAAGCACTGGTAGCTTTTGATGGTAATGTCAGCTTTCTCCAGAGCTCGCTGAGCAGCTCTCAGTATCCTCCTTGCTTCAGCTTCTGTTGAGGTACTGATTAAGGTAGCTTGACTAGGCTAGGATGATTCACTTCACCGTACTAGCCTCCACTTCCTTGTCGGTGAGCTACGCTAGCTCTGCGAGGATTCAGTCTCTCTCCTCTCCCTCCAAGTCAGATGAACTGACACTGACTGCACTGTCCTAAGACAGGAAACTGATGCTCTGAGCCTTCTCAGACAGGAACTTGAATGAGCTCTGCTACGGTCACTCCTTTATACCCTAGTGGGTGTGTCTGAAGTGTGAGTGAAGTGAATGGATACAAGCTTTTGCGGTTACCTTCCTGTGCATTTCCTGGATTATTGTGTGCCTGACATAGCTGGGCCACACATCCCCTTGGTTAAACACAGCACTCCGGGCTGTAAAAGAGAAAAAGAAAACATTTATTGTTTTGCATTAAACAAAAATTTTAGCACTTTCCATCCGGGAGGTAAGACTTCTTGAACGTTACAATTTGTACATTAGAAAATACAAAAGTATCAAAATATTTTCATAAATACTAAACAATATTCTTGTGGAGGACCCGCACCAAAAACCTCCCACGTGGGTCCTGGGTGGGCTGCAGGACTTCTGACTGCAGACCTCACTCTAGGCCACACCATACGGGTTTTTCTTCAGAGGTAGATAGTAATGGTTTTGTGTAAAACCAAGATAAGGCACCGTAGTGCAACTATTTACAAAGCAAGTTCTTGGGCTGGCACAGTCCCAGGCACGCAGTCCATTGCATGAGAAAAGACACATTTAAAGACATACAATAGAAATTACATTAATACTTTTTCAAACTTTATACAATTCTTCAGATGCAATAAACCCTGTCTGGGTCTTGCTAGACTAGTTTACTAGGATACTCTGATAGCGAATAGGTAGTTTCCTTTAGTGATACGTTCTGACTACGTGGGGTAGCGTAGGTATAGTAGTCTCTAACCTTTCTGTTCTGCGTAACGGCAAACATAGATACGACTCCACCTCTCTAGGGACTGGCAAGCATGCTAGCGACTGGGCGAGGCGGGTACTGCTTCACCAGGGGACTCCACTTCTTGTGGTGCTGCCTCTTGTGGTTCCGCTGCTTGGAATCCAATAGTTGAGGGTCTCCCGAATAGGTCCTTCTGGAAACTGGCTCAACTGGCACAATGGTATGACTGGATGTAGAGACTTCTCTTGCGGTTGATAAACTGCAGCACAGGAATAATTACAGCGTCTCCCAATCTAGGCAATCCGCAGGTAAATCTCCAAATCGTGTGTATGACCGCTTCATCATTTTCTTTCTGAAGGACAACAGGTTCTTCTTCACGAAGCTTTAATGGGCCAGGACACAACTTTAGATGATCTCTAGACACAGTTGCAGTCGTTTTTCCTCCATCCTTGCTGATGGTACAGGTCTTTCTGTTATCAAAATTGGAATTTTGCACGACATATGGCTCTGTTCCCACTGATCATCCAATTTGTGCATTCTTCTTTTTCTTTTTAGCACAATTTCTCCAGGCATCAAAGGCTTAGCGGGAGCGTTTTGTTATAGTTCTCCTCTTGTTTTCTCTGACTTTATTGAGACTGTCTTCTACGCAGGCTTGTACTCTCTTGTACTGTTCCTGTCGAGTTGTGTCCCAATCTTCAGCACTGTCATCAGCCTCTGGTTCTACCACTCCCAGCTCCAAATCCATTGGCAGTCTTCCAGTCTTGCTCTCATAAGGTAGGCTGGAGTGCAGTTGGTGGAGCTTACTGGTATGTGGTTGTACAAGTCAACCAGGTCAGGTAACAAGTCTGGCCACCGATTTCTTTCTTCCAGTGGTACAGTTTTCAGTAAATCCATGACAATGTGATTCATCTTTTCACAAAGGCCGTTGGTCTGAGGGTGGTACGGTGTTGTTCTGATCTTCTTACACCCATATAAGTGGCAGAATTCCTGAAACAGTTCAGCTTCAAAGGCTGGACCACGATCAGTCAGTACCCGCTCTGGATATCCGTGTGGTCTGCAGAAACTTGCTTGGAAGATCTTGGCTGCTGTCTCTGCTGTCAGATCTTTGACAGGGGCGACCACCAGAAACCTGGAATAGTGATCCACCATGGTCAGGGCATATGAGTATCCTGACCTGCTTGGGGACAACTTGACGTGATCCAATGCTACGATCTCCAGGGGACGAGTCGTCCGGATAGGCTGCAAGGGTGCTCTCTGACTATGATAGTCTTTTCGTCTGAGACCACAGGGTCCACAGTTCCGGCACCACTTCTCGATGGAGCTGCGCATCCCTACCCAGTAGAACCGACACCTCAACAGGGTCTCCAGCTTTTTCCAGCCAAAGTGCCCCGCTTGATCGTGGTAGGCTTCTAGCACCATTTGGATGTCTGCTCTGGGGACCACTATTTGCCAAACCATCTCATGGGTCCTTGGGTCGATGTATCTCCTGCACAACTTCTCACGGTATATGAACAACCGGCTTCTCTCGTTCCACAGGAGCTTTGCTGGTATGGGTGCGTCTTTCTCCAAGGAGGAACCTTCCTGTCTTATCAACTCCTTGATACGGCTGACCACTGGATCGCTGTCCTGAGTTTCCTTCCAGCTGTGATGAGGTAAAGGGTTCAACATCTCACCACTCCGCTTTCTGTAGACTCGTTCTTGGACCATCCCATTTCGGTGGAACGCAGGTAGCTCGATTTCTTCCAGATCGTCTGATTCTTCCTCCGTGTCGGATTCATGCGGCATTCTGGACAAGGCGTCCGCGTTAGCATTTTTACGGCCCGCTCTGTACTTGATGGTAAACTGATAGTTTGACAACCGAGCCATCCAACGTTGCTCCATGGCTCCCAGCTTGGCTGTTTCAAGGTGCGTCAAGGGGTTGTTGTCTGTGTATGCAGTGAACTTGTTGGAGGCAAGGTAATGTTTGAATCTTTCGGTAATGGCCCAGACCAGCGCTAGGAACTCCAGTTTGAAGCTGCTATAGTTTTCCGGATTCCTCTCAGTTGACCTGAGTTTTCTGCTGGCATATGCGATAACTTTTTCTTGGCCATTCTGCTTCTGACTGAGGACTGCTCCTAATCCTTCGTTACTGGCATCTGTGTATAGCAGGAACGGTTGGCTGTAATCTGGGTAGGCTAAGATTTCATCGCCGGTCAGGATCTCTTTCATCTCTTTGAATGCCTCAGCTTGTTCTTTTCCCCAATTGAATGGAGGGTTTCTACTCTTGAGAGGTTGTCCTACCAGGAGGTCCTGTAAAGGCGCCGCTTTCTTAGTATAATCTTTTACAAACCTCCTGTAGTAACCTGTTAGTCCCAGGAACTGACGCACCTCCTTTAGATTCTTCGGCTCCGGCCATTTCTGGATGGCTGTGACCTTCTCGGGGTCCGGCGCTACTCCTTGGAACTGACAATATGTCCCAAGTACTGTACCTTCCGTTTGAGCAGATGGCACTTTGAGGGCTTCAGTTTCATCCCATACTTGGACAGTGACTCGAATACCTCTGCCAGGTGCTTCAGATGATCTTCATATGTCTTGGAGTAGACAATCACGTCGTCCAGATACAGCAACACGGTTTCAAAGTTGAGATGTCCTAGGCAGCTCTCCATCACTCTCTGGAATGTTCCTGGGGCACTGCTGAGGCCAAACGGCATTCTGTCAAACTCGCAGAGTCCCATTGGGGTGGTGAAAGCAGATTTCTCCCGATCCTCCTCAGCCACAGCTACTTGCCAGTACCCACTAGTAAGGTCGAGGGTAGAAAAGTAGTTAGCCGTTTTCAGAGCAGCTAAGGATTCCTCTATGCGTGGTAATGGGTATGCATCTTATGTGTTATACGATTTACTTGTCTGTAATCTACACACATTCTCATGCTACCATCCTTTTTCTTAACTAGAACTAGAGGTGCTGCCCAGGGCTACAACTATCCCTTATCACCCCGGCTTCCTTCATGTCACGCAACATTTCCTTAGCTTTCTGATAGTGGGCTGGAGGTATAGGCCTGTACCGCTCTTTGATGGGAGGATGACTGCCTGTAGGGATGTGATGCTGTACTCCCTTAATTGTCCCAAAGTCGAGTGGGTGTTTGCTAAATACTTGTGCGTACTCTTGTACCACCCGTAGTACCCCCTGTTTCTGGTGGACGGAAGTGGTGTCTGTCCCTATATGAAGCTGCTGGCACCAATCCGCTACCGGGGTTGCCGGATCATTATCCTCCGCTGGTTGGCGGGAGGTTAAGGACTCGGTTGTGAGGATAGAATTGTTATCTACGGCATGTAATTTAGCAACTGTGGCATAACGTGGTAAATTTACTTCGTCGTCCCCCCAGTTGAGAAGTCGTACTGGTACTCTCCCATTTATTACTTCCACTACCCCTCTAGCAATCATGAGTGTAGGTCTGTGTTCTGAGCGATGGGGCTCTACTACTGCTTGGTAGTTCTGTCCCCTCAGACCTATGGCTGCTCTACACCATATTAACATTTCACTCATTGGGGGTATTACAATGGGATTCGAGTCTGTGACCCGTACATTACCGATTTCACCATCTGTAAGCTTCGCTTGCTGCTGGCACATCAGGGCCCGGATCTCCCTCTGGATCACTCCCTTCTGCTTTGGCTTGGCAACTTCAGCGAGCTGTTGGAGCAAAAACACAACTTCTCCCAGACAGTTACTGATAATGTTAGTACCTATTATCACATTTAAGCCGTTTTCCTCATTTACAGTCCTGACTACTAGGAGTCCCTGATCCTTCAGCTCCACCTTGCCCACTTTTACGTTCACGTTTTTGGCTCCAATTACTTCAACAGGGAGACCATTGGTGGCGTACACTGTCAAGTCAGGGCTCGGGGGCTGGAGACTGTCCATGGACCAGAATTTATTGTAAAGGACATCAGGTATGATGGTCACCTGAGATCCAGTGTCCAGCAGTGCAGGGATTGCAATCCCGTCCAGAATTATGGACAGGTAGGGCCGTCCACCCACGAACCTGCGGTTCCAATCTAAGGGGCCTGATGAGTCTACTCCTGGGTGTTGGCCCTCTGACCCAGGATCGGCTCGTTTAAAGGACATTGCTGAGCAATATGACCTTTTTGATTGCAGCGGTAGCAGATGATCTCCCGGCGAGGATGGTGTTGATCAGGAGTCGCTCCTGGGGGTGGCGTGGTCCTCCTCCGGTGAGGCGACGTCCTCCATTTCCTCCGGTTCATCCAAGGAACATCCTCCGGACAGTCGGCTAGTAGGATCTTTCCTCCTTCCTCTTTCCGCAGTTGCAGGGCATCCATTACAGTGGCCAAGTTCTTAGTCAGCTGGCGCACTTCTGAGCGCAGACATTCCAACTCACTAGGGGGCGCCACCTGCGTTTTAGCTTCTGCCACCTGCGGGGAAAAGGTGGGTACTGCCGGCTTAAGAGTGGCTTCACCCGGGTGATACTGATTTGCCACCTCAGGCTTTTCCAGGGTCGCAGTCCTTTTATTGCCATGTCTTTTAGGGCATCAAAAGTGGCATCTGGATGATCTAAGGACCACCAGTTTACAGTCATGCCTTCCGCTGGAGACCTCAGTCCCCGCACGAATTGCTCTTTCAACATTTGGCTCTCATCAATGGGACTTGTAGGGTTAGCCTGTTTAAGAGCTCGCAGGGCCCCCTGTAGTCGGCAGGCTAGTCCCTAATACTGTCACCCGATCTCTGGAAGCACTGATAAAATGCCATCCGGAGATCCGTTTCTGTGCGGTCCTCAAAGATGGCCTGTAGCTTTAAGAGAATCGCAGGTACCGACTCCTGGTCTGCAGTGGTCCAAGTCTCTACTTCTCTCTCAGCCGCACCAGCTAACTGTCCTATTACCACAGCAGCTTTTTGCTTCTCAGTCATTGAGTACATGTCCAGTACGCTGCATATTTTCCTTTTAAACCCTGGCAGGGTGTCTGACTCGCCGCTGTACTGGGGAAGCCACTTCGCTCCAGGCATGTATGGGAGCGTTAGCGGCATGAGCGGGACCACCGGGCCAGGTGAGGGGCCCGCACCTCCATCCTGCGCTACAACGCCAAGCGGTGGGTTATCGGGGCCACCGGCTGGGGCCGCTCCGTCTGCCGGTTGTTGCGACATGTTGATGCCCCCTTGGTTAATCTGAGCCTACCTCTTTCACAGGCTGCAGCGTCGCAGGCACAGCGGTGGAGACAGGACCTTTGTCGCTGGCGCTCTGATGTCAGAGCGTTCACTTCCTGTTTCACAGGACCTGCCGCCGCGTCAGAGTTGGGGGCGTGTCCAGGCAACAGCGCGCTTTTTCAGGTACGCCCCACTTCTTCACCAGCGCCTGAGGGCGCGAATATTGCGGTAAAGATGGCGGTATTATGGCGCCAAACACAGCAAACAGTCTTTTTCACCAAACAGTTCAGTATAGGCACACAGGACTCACAATTGCAAGTTTCGCATCCTGTTCGTGACGCCAAGTTTAGTTGACTCGCACCACAATTGTGGATACCAGGGCTATGGGGTACTCGGCACCGAGCCCATAGAAGTCTATGGGAGTTGTCACTGGCAGCGGGATTCGGTCCGTGGCCCTGGCGGTCATGCAATGGGGGATATTTACAGGGGATTATTAGGATAGGTAGTTCGTGACGCCACCTGTGGTATCTGATCAATTGGACCAGCGCTGCTATAAGGATCTTCACAGGGGATGTTATGGGGCAGCTGGGTGGTAAGTCTCCCACAGGTGAGACTGGTCCCTGGAAGTCTATGGTGATGATGCAGGGTGTAGTTAAGAATTCAGTCACACACAATGCAGCTTCTTTTCATACCTTTACTGGTAGATGGTTCAGGCAGGTCCCGGGAGCTGGTCGGGGTGGAGAATGCACATTCGGGATACCGCTGAGCAGGTTAGAGACCTCCTTTACTTCATATATATCTGAGTCTAAACTTGCATGAAGCGAAGTTAACTCTGCAATCACCAGCTTTCTCAATAGCTGCAAAGCCCGGCCGACATTGTGGTGGAGCCTTCTATGTCTCTATCAGATGTTGAAAAGAACAAAGTCCCTCTATGCAGGGCCCTGCTAAAAGTCCTTGTTCTCCCTGACTCCGTTTACGTATTGGCGCTTAGGGCTGCTCTCTGCGACCTGTAGTCCAGATAGCCTCCGGTTATCTTGTTACTAAGCTTGAAACTCTAGCAACGCTTCGGACCCCGGTGTCCGGTGAATTAGTGCAGATAATTTGGTACCTGAAGCACTTCTCTCTGTCTTCTCCACTGCGCCCTTCGCCCTGCTTTTGCTCTTATCATAAGCACTGGTAGCTTTCGATGGTAATGTCAGCTTTCTCCAGAGCTCGCTGAGCAGCTCTCAGTATCCTCCTTGCTTCAGCTTCTGTTGAGGTACTGATTAAGGGTAGCTCTGACTAGGCTAGGATGATTCACTTCACCCGTACTAGCCTCCACTTCCTTGTCAGGTGAGCTACGCTAGCTCTGCGAGGATTCAGTCCTCTCTCCTCTCCCTCCAAGTCCAGACTGAACTGACACTGAACTGCACTGTCCTAAGACAGGAAACTGACTGATCTGAGCTCTTCTCAGACAGGAAACTGGAATGAGCTCTGCTACGTGTCACTACCTCCTATACCCCTGGTGGGTGTGTCTGAAAGTGTGAGTGAAGTGAATGGATAACAAGCTTTTGCGGTTACCTTCCTGTGCATTCTCCTGGATTATTTGTGTGCCTGACATAGCTGGGCCACACAGTTTCACCGAGGGACCAAGCAGTGGCTTATTCTCAGGGGACCTTTTTACATATAGGCTCCTTACAAAAAAGTGGGAACCCCCCCTTTTTTTATTTTTTTTATTTGATATCTGTGTAGTTGAGATTGTAATTCTATTACTGGTTTAGACTGAACCTGCAGATTATGTAACCATTTTGCAGGATCTCTGTTCTGGTGCTGTTTCTCTGCTCGGAGCATGCCTCCTTATTCCCTTCTAGAAGATATTAATGCCTTAGACAACAGTGCCCACATTCAGCCCTGTATGCCCCTTTGACGGTCACAATACCCTGAGTGTCCCTATATCGGCAATGCTTAAGTGCCAACTTAAAGGGAATCTGTCACCCTAAATTGGCGGGATATTTAAATGATGGCAGTCAGGTCAGATGGGCGGTGTTTTGGGTACTTGCCTTAACATGTTGTTCGCCGCTGTCTGCATTATTTCTGGGAATTGTAGTCGTTGCCCTCCATATAACGTGCCTGCACATTGCAATCTGCGGGCAAAGCATACTGCGCGTGCGCAATTCAAGATTGCAATGCGCAGGCGCGTTATATGGAGGGCAGCGACTACAATTCCCAGAAATAATGGAGACAGCGGCGAACAACATGTTAATGCAAGTACCCAAAACACCGCCCATCTGACCTGACTGCCATCATTTAAATATCCCGCCAATTTAGGGTGACAGATTCCCTTTAACACTTACCATAATAATGTCCCCTGAGTCTCCCCTACCCTTGAACAGCTCCCCTATACACAGTATGATGGGACCCGCAGCTCCCCTATACACAGGATGAAGCCCCCATAGCTCCCCTATACACAGGATGAAGCCCCCATAGCTCCCCTATACTGTACACAGTATGATGTCCCCATAGCTCCTCTATATACAGTGCAATAGGCAACAGTTCACCTATACAAAGTTTGATGGAGCCCACTGCTTCCCTATACCCCCACATGGCAAGATGATCCCAACAGTAATGCTAACACAGATTAATGCCCCCCACAGCTTCCCATGTACAGTTTCATGCCCCCCACACTGTATGATATCCACCGACACTAGTACTCGCACAGCATGATGCCCCCATAGTCCCCCTACAGGTACTGTCGAGTTCACCGGCAGACAGCGGCAAACCGCGGGCGGACCAACGTGGTAATGTTATAGCACTGGGGCAAACCTAGGACAACAGAGTCCCAGCGTAATGACATCGCTCCGCTCCGCCCTGGACGCTTCCAGTAGTTGCCCCTCTGTTCCGTGGGTCACAGCCCTAAAGTGACCTGCAGAACGGAGAGCAGCAGTGTAGGGCGTCCATGTCATCACCATTTACCTGCATCTGCTACTGTACTCACCGATACAGGTGTGGTGGTCTCTCCTGGTGGCCCCTCTGAGTGAAAGGACCCAAGGCAACCGACCACCTCTCTACCTCTCCACCCAACTGACATGGATCTGTGTCAAGAACTAACATCTACAAAATGCAGAAGCGCCCCATATGTCGTGTGCAGTGAGGAGGCGGCGGGTGAGAAGTAGGTCAGTCTGTGTGAGCAGAATACAGCTCTGAAGTACAGTCATGGCCAAAAGTTTTGAGAATGACACAAATATTAATTTTTACAAAGTCTACTGCTTACACTTTTTCTAATGGCAATTTGCATATTCTCCAGAATGTTATAAAGAGTGATCAGCTTAACAGCAATTACTTGCAAAGTCAATATTTGGCTAGAAAATGAACTTTATCCCCAAAACACATTTCAACATCATTGCAGCCCTGCCTTAAAAGGACCAGCTAACCTCTTTTCAGTGATTGCTCCATTAACACAGGTGTGGGTGTTGATGAGGACATGGCTGGAGATCAATCTGTCATGATTAAGTAAGAATGACACCACTGGACACTTTAAAAGGAGGCTGGTGCTTGGCATCATTGTTTCTCTTCTGTTAACCATGGTATCTCTAAGAAACATGTGCAGTCATCATTGCAATGCACAAAAATGGCCTAACAGGGAAGAGTATCGCAGCTAGAAAGATTGCACCTCAGTCAACAATCTATCGCATCATCAAGAACTTCAAGGAGAGAGGTTCCATTGTTGCCAAAAAGGCTCCAGGGCGCCCAAGAAAGACCTGCAAGCGCCAGGACCGTCTCTTAAAAGTGTTTCAGCTGCGGGATCGGGCTACCAGCAGTGCAGAGCTTGCTCAGGAATGGCAGCAGGCAGGTGTGAGTGCATCTGCACGCACTGTGAGGCGGAGACTCTTGGAGCAAGGCCTGGTCTCAAGGAGGGCAGCAAAGAAGCCACTTCTCTCCAGAAAAAACATCATGGACATACTGATATTCTGCAAAAGGTACAGGCAGTGGACTGCTGAGTACTGGGGTAAAGTTATTTTCTCTGATGAATCCCCTTTTCGATTGTTTGGGACATCAGGAAAACGCCTCATTCGGAGAAGACAAGGTGAGCGCTACCACCAGTCTTGTCTCATGCCAACTGTTAAGCATCCTGAAACCATTCATGTGTGGGGTTGCTTCTCAGCCAAGGGAATCGGCTCTCTCACAGTCTTGCCTAAAAACACAGCCATGAATAAAGAATGGTACCAGAATGTCCTCCAAGAGCAACTTCTCCCAACCCTCCAAGAGCAGTTTGGCGATCAACAATGCCTTTTCCAGCATGATGGAGCACCTTGCCATAAAGCAAAGGTGATAACTAAATGGCTCAGGGAACAAAACATAGAGATTTTGGGTCCATGGCCTGGAAACTCCCCAGATCTTAATCCCATTGAGAACTTGTGGTCAATCATCAAGAGACGGGTGGACAAACAAAAACCTAAGAATTCTGACAAAATGAAAGCATTGATTGTGCAAGAATGGACTGCTATCAGTCAGGATTTGGTCCAGAAGTTGATTGAGAGCATGCCAGGGAGAATTGCAGAGGTCCTGAAGAAGAAGGGTCAACACTGCAAATATTGACTTGCTGCATTAACTCATTCTAACTGTCAATATAAGCTTTTTTACTCATATGTTTACAAATTATATTTCTGTCTGTGATAAAAACATCTGTCAAACACACATAAAAACCAGAGGGCAGCAGATCATGTGAAAATATAATATTTGTGTCATTCTCAAAACTTTTGGCCATGACTGTATAATACAGGATGTAACTCAGGATCAGTAATGTAATGTATGTACACAGTGACTGCACCAGCAGAATAGTGAGTGCAGCTCTGGAGTATAATACAGGATGTAACTCAGGATCAGTTATGTAATGTATGTACACAGTGACTGCACCAGCAGAATAGTGAGTGCAGCCCTAGGTATAATACAGGAGGTAACTCAGATCAGTAACATAATGACTCCAGAGTGTTGTGTAAATCATTTCCTGTTCTCACTGATTAGTGATGTGGAGACAGTGTCACTGGTTGCCTACACTTGGTATAGACGTTCTGGTAAATCTGGGGTGCACATACATAAATCTTGTGCCTCCTTCTCTCCCGACTGTATATATGTAAATTATTACGTTAGTAGACACAATACAGATGTCTACACCACAAAGGATCCTGGGTAGCAGATGCTTGTAGTGATAACAGTGGTAGTACCACAGATCCCAGCATGCTCTGCCAGTATTGGTTGTTTGTGTGTTCTCCCCTCTGTGATTCATGTTCGGGTTCTTCTTCTTCATCTTCCTCCATCTGAGGTCGGCGCCTGCATCGCTTCGATTATCGTCATTAGTTATAGCGCCCCCTCCGGCAGCACCAGCTCCATAGCAGCCAGTTATTATGGTGCTTGAACCTCTACTAGGTTCTGGGGTATAATACAGGAGGTAACTCAGGATCAGTTATGTAATGTATGTACACAGTGACTGCACCAGCAGAATAGTGAGTGCAGCTCTGGAGTATAATACAGGATGTAACTCAGGATCAGTAATGTAATGTATGTACACAGTGACTGCACCAGCAGAATAGTGAGCGCAGCTCTGGAGTATAATACAGGATGTAACTCAGGATCAGTAATGTAATGTATACACAGTGACTGTACCAGCAGAATAGTGAGTGCAGCTCTGGAGTATAATACAGGATGTAACTCAGGATCAGTAATATACTGTATGTACACAGTGACTCCACCAGCAGAATAGTGAGTGCAGCTCTGGAGTATAATACAGGATGTAACTCAGGATCAGTAATGTAATGTATGTACACAGTGACTGCACCAGCAGAATAGTGAGTGCAGCTATGGGGTATAATACAGGATGTAACTCAGGATCAGTAATGTAATGTATGTACACAGTGACTGCACCAGCAGAATAGTGAGTGCAGCTCTGGAGTATAATACAGGATGTAACTCAGGATCAGTAATGTAATGTATGTACACAGTGACTGCACCACAGAATTATTGAGAGCAGCCTAGGGGAAATACCAGGAAGGTAACACAGAACATAATGTATTTGTAATATCATACTGCACACAAACTATTATGCAGCTCTGATATAAATTCATGAGTAACTCAGATCGTATAATAAATGTAGTAAACAGACAGCACCAGCAGAATATTGAGTAATGGCATCTCTGGGTATAATACAGGATGTAACTCAGGATCAGTAATGTAATGTATGTACACAGTGACTGCACCAGCAGAATAGTGAGTGCAGCTCTGGGTATAATACAGATGTAACTCAGGATCAGTAATGTAATGTATGTACACAGTGACTGCACCAGCAGAATAGTGAGTGCAGCCCTGGGTATAATACAGGAGTAACTCAGGATCAGTAATGTAATGTATGTACACAGTGACTGCACCAGCAGAATAGTGAGTGCAGCTCTGGGGAATAATACAGGATGCAACTCAGGATCAGTACAGATCAGTAATGTAATGTATTACCAGTGATGCACCAGCAAATAGTGAGTGCAGCTCTGGGGTATAATACAAGATGTAACTCAGGATCAGTATAATGTATGTACACAGTGACTGCACCAGCAGAATAGTGAGTGCAGCTCTGGAGTATAATAAGGATGTAACTCAGGATCAGTAATGTAATGTATGTACACAGTGACTGCACCAGCAGAATGTGATGCAGCCCTGGGGTATAATACAGGAGTAACTCAGGATCAGTAATGTAATGTATGTACACAGTGACTGCACCAGCAAATAGTGAGTGCAGCTCTGGGGAATAATACGGATGTAACTCAGGATCACAGTCATAATGTAATGTATGTAACAGTGACTGCACCAGCAGAATAGTGATGCAGCTCTGGAGTATAATATAGGATGTAACTCAGGATCAGTAATGTAATGTATGTACACAGTGACTGCACCAGCAGAATAGTGAGTGCAGCCCTGGGTATAATACAAGATGTAACTCAGGATCAGTAATGTAATGTATGTACACAGTGACTGCACCAGCAGAATAGTGAGTGCACTCTGGGGAATAATACAGGATGTAACTCAGGATCATACAGATCATATGTAATGTATGTACACAGTGAGTGCACCAGCAAAATAGTGAGCGCAGCTCTGGAGTATAAACAGGATGTAACTCAGTCAACAGGATCAGTAATGAATGTATGTACACAGTGATGCACCAGCAAAATAGTGAGTGCAGCTCTGGAATAATACAGGATGTAACTCAGGATCAGTACGATCAGTAATGTAAGTGTACACAGTGACTGCACCAGCAGAATAGTGAGTGCAGCTCTGGGGAATAATACAGATGTAATCAGGATCATACAGGATCAGTAATGTAATGTATGTACACAGTGACTGCACCAGCAGAATAGTGAGGCAGCTCTGGAGTATAACACAGGAGTAACTCAGGATCAGTAAATGTAATGTATGTACACAGTGACTGCACCAGCAAATAGTGAGTGCAGCTCTGGGGTATAATACAGGATGTAACTCAGGATCAGTAATTAATATGTACACAGTGACTGCACCAGCAGAATATGAGTGCAGCTCTGGGTATAATAAAAGGATGTAACTCAGGATCAGTACAGATCAGTAATGTATGTACACAGTGACTGCACCAGCAGAATAGTGAGCGCAGCTCTGGGGTATAATACAGGATGTAACTCAGGATCAGTAATGTATGTACACAGTGACTGCACCAGCAGAATAGTGAGTGCAGCTCTGGGTATAATACAGGATGTAACTCAGGATCAGTAATGTAATGTATGTACACAGTGACTGCACCAGCAGAATAGTGAGTGCAGCTCTGGAGTGTAATACAGGATGTAACTCAGGATCAGTAATGTAATGTACACAGTGACTGCACCAGCAGAATAGTGAGTGCAGCTCTGGGGTATAATACAGGATGTAACTCAGGATCAGTAATGTAATGTATGTACACAGTGACTGCACCAGCAGAATAGTGAGTGCAGCTCTGGAGTATAATACAGGATGTAACTCAGGATCAGTCAATGTAATGTATGTACACAGTGACTGCACCAGCAGAATAGTGAGTGCAGCCTAGGGTATAATACAGGAGTAACTCAGGATCAGTAATGTAATGTATGTACACAGTGACTGCACCAGCAGAATAGTGAGTGCAGCTCTGGAGTATAATACAGGATGTAACTCAGGATCAGTAATGTAATGTATGTACACAGTGACTGCACCAGCAGAATAGTGAGTGCAGCTCTGGAGTATAATACAGGATGTAACTCAGGATCAGTAATGTAATGTATGTACACAGTGACTGCACCAGCAGAATAGTGAGTGCAGCCCTAGGGTATAATACAGGAGGTAACTCAGGATCAGTAATGTAATGTATGTACACAGTGACTGCACCAGCAGAATAGTGAGTGCAGCTCTGGAGTATAATACAGGCTGTAACTCAGGATCAGTAATGTAATGTATGTACACAGTGACTGCACCAGCAGAATAGTGAGTGCAGCCTGGGTATAATACAGGAGGTAACTCAGGATCAATAATGTAATGTATGTACACAGTGACTGCACCAGCAGAATAGTGAGTGCAGCCTAGGAGTATAATACAGGATGTAACTCAGGATCAGTAATGTAATGTATGTACACAGTGACTGCACCAGCAGAATAGTGAGTGCAGCTCTGGAGTATAATACAGGATGTAACTCAGGATCAGTATGTAATGTATGTACACAGTGACTGCACCAGCAGAAAGATGAGTGCAGCTCTGGAGTATAATACAGGATGTAACTCAGGATCAGTAATGTAATGTATGTACACAGTGACTGCACCAGCAGAATAGTGAGTGCAGCTCTAGGATATAATACAGGATATAACTCAGGATCAGTAATGTAATGTATGTACACAGTGACTGCACCAGCAGAATAGTGAGTGCAGCCCTAGGGTATAATACAGGAGGTAACTCAGGATCAGTACATAATGACTCCAGAGTGTTGTGTAAATCATTTCCTGTTCTCACTGATTAGTGATGTGGAGACAGTGTCACTGGTTGCCTACACTTGGTATAGACGTTCTGGTAAATCTGGGGTGCACATACATAAATCTTGAGCCTCCTTCTCTCCCGACTGTATATATGTAAATTATTACGTTAGTAGACACAATACAGATGTCTACACCACAAAGGATCCTGGGTAGCAGATGCTTGTAGTGATAACAGTGGTAGTACCACAGATCCCAGCATGCTCTGCCAGTATTGGTTGTTTGTGTGTTCTCCCCTCTGTGATTCATGTTCGGGTTCTTCTTCTTCATCTTCCTCCATCTGAGGTCGGCGCCTGCATCGCTTCGATTATCGTCATTAGTTATAGCGCCCCCTCCGGCAGCACCAGCTCCATAGCAGCCAGTTATTATGGTGCTTGAACCTCTACTAGGTTCAAGTAACATATTGTAATACGATTTCTTATATCTTCTTCTTATTCTTCTCCGCGTTTTCTGCAATTAATGCGGCCCAACCGCTCGGCGCAGAGACCCCGTTCAGGCGGTGTTTCGAAGCCCTCGGTGGGGACAGGTGTGCTATGTAATTTTTGGAGTCGATTCGATTTGTTGTTTTTTAAAAAAAAAACGCATTTTAGGCAAAAATTTTCCCATAGGAATTAATGGCGACCTTTCCATGACCCCCAACTGACATGGATTGAAGCCACAGCGCAGGTGCAGTGACTTACAAAGATGGCAGCTATGCAAATGCAGCTTCCACACATGACTCGCATCAGCTAATAGAAGCTGACAGATCGCTGATTCAAGTTCTTAGCGCAAATCAGGCGTTCACCAATCAAATGCAAACAAATCGTCATCCGTTTTTAAGATCGGTCATGATTGTCCGATACATAATTGCAAACCATCAAACACTTTAGGCTATGTTCATCCGAAATTTTCCCATTCAAAGATTGCAATTTTAAAATAGTTTGCCAAGTGTGTTTGGTAAACCTTGATAACATGCACGATTACATCATTCCGTATATAGTCGTAAATTCATGAGTGTTGCAAAATGACATTAGGTTTAAAATAAAGTTTCAATTTCTAAAAAAAAATGTTCTACAGCTAGACACCATAATAATACAAAGCAGCATTGGGCAAATAACAGCTATATAATTTTTTTGTGCCCCTGGACTTCTAACATACTGTAAATAGCACTAATTCAATTGCCCGGCCTTTGGATCACATGCCGACATGAAATGATTAATTGTTACCTAACACAGTTTAAACCTGTCATTTCCTGTAATTTGAGATTGGTTTGACAACAATCATTAGTTAATTTAGTGCTAAAAATTCAAACATGTAGGGTTAATAAAGTTAAATTGTTATGAAATAAAAATCGTGGCTCTACTTTATTTTCTCCATCCAGACAGTACAAAGTAAAGCGAGTGGGCATAAAAAGCTAAAATTTTTTTGTACCCCCCTGGCTACTAACATCTCCCCCATCCCTCAGAAAGGTTGAAATCTATAATTAGATTCGCCTTTCTGGCACTTTGCCCGTCTATTCCATTGCCTGTAGCGTGGCGAATGGGTTTAATAATGTCACCTTAATTCAACCTTTAGTATTGTTAAAGGTTGACCTTAAGGCATTTAATAATTGAGAGCTGTCAATTAGACAACTATCAATTATTAATCCTATTGAAGTAAATTAAAAAACACATAACGATTAATAAAAATTAATTTTAATGAAAAAAAAAGCATTTTTTTGACCATATTTTATTATACTACGTGTCTGGGTGCACGATGTTAGTAGCCAGGGGGGCACAAAAAAACGTGGACCCTCCCTAGGCTATTTATTATCTGCCCCCACTCGCTTGCTTTGTCTGTCTGGTGGAGAAAATACAGCGGGAGCCCACGCATTTTTTTTCAACGAATTTACACCTTTAATTAACCCCTACATGTCTGAAATTTTGTACAAATACACTTATGTAATTGTAAGTTCTAAACAAATATCAAAATACAGGAAATGACATGGTTAACTGTGTGGAAACAATGTATCATTTCATGTCGGCTTCTGTGATTTCACAAAAGCCGGCAATTGAATTTGCGGCTATTACAGTATGTAGAAGTCTAGGAAATATAAATATATATATATATACATGTCACAATTACATATATATATATATATATATATATATATATATATATATACATATGTAATATATATATATATATATATATATGTATTCTATGTGTGTATATCTATTCTTTCTATTCTTTATTAAAGCTGTCAGTGTGATTTTACAGTATAGCCGGGATGAATTGCCGGCTTTTCTAAAGGACACCGATGCGATTTCATCGCAAGTCACACGTGTGGTCCGTTTGTAATCCGATTTTTCATCGCTCCCATAGACTTGCATTGGCGATAGTCGACCCACAATCGGTGACAGTGGCAGCATGCTGCGATTGCACACGGACGTTTAAAACGGTCCACAAAAAATCTGATACTGGGAGCTGCTCCATAGATTAACATAGGGCAGACTGCAATACGATTTTTCATCGCATTGCAGTCGTCCGATTCTGTCGCCAGTGTGACGCCGGCCTTAAAGGGAATATGATATGACTGAATAGTGCGTCCCATAAGAAAGCTATCGGTATGTAGCTTTTATCCAGATACCCCCTTTTTGATAGCAAAATACCTTAGTAAAGTTCGTATTTTGGGCTGTCAATCAGGACGGGCAGGTCCGATGGGCGACAGTTATTCGCTTCCCCCATTCTTGGCGTACGTAGCTTTATTTTTCCTTGCTCGTTGTCTTTCCGCGCTTGCGCTGTTTAAAAGTCCCTCGCGCGTGCGCATTGTTGTTTTCCCAACAGTGGGCCAGCAGACTATCATTACTGCGCAAGTAATTTCTGGCATTTCACTTGACCCAGAAGTCGTCCCGTACATTACGGCTTGCCGCTGATGACTTCCAGGCCAAGGAAAGTCAGGAAGTCTGACGCATGCGCAGTAATGATTTACTACTTTGCCCACTGTTGGGCAAAGAACACTGCGCACGCGCGGGGGCCCTTCGTCACAGCGCAATCGCGGAAACAGTACGCTGTGTGTGATATTCACAGACAGCGTTACGTGAGAGAAGCGGAGGAGCGGGGGGAAGCGAATAACGGCCGCCCATCGGACCGGACCGCCCTGATTGACAGTCCAAAATACCAACTTTACTAAGGTATTTTGCTATCAAAACGGGGGTATCAGGATATAAGCTACATACCGATAGCTCGCTTATGGGACGCACTATTCAGTCATAACTTTAGCTGATATGGCTAAAATGGGTGACAGATTCCCTTTAAAGGCGCATCGCAGGGCCCCAGGCAGCACACAGGGGCCCCAGGCAGCACACAGGGGCCACAAGCAGCACATAGGGGCCCCAGGCAGCATACGGGGCCCCAGGCAGCGCACAGGGCCCCAGGCAGAGCACAGGGCACCAGCAGATCACAGGCCCAGGCAGTCACAGGGCCCCAGGCAGAAGCCACAGCCGGGCCCAGGCAGCACGCAGCAGCGGGCCCCAGGCAGCGCACAGGGCCCCAGGCAGAGCACAGGGCCCCAGGCAGACCACACAGCCCCAGGCAGTGCACAGGGCCCCAGGCAGCGCACAGGGCCCCAGGCAGAGCACAGGGCACCAGGCAGCACACAGGGGCCCCAGGCAGATACGGGGCCCCAGGCAGCGTACAGGGCCCCAGGCAGAGCACACAGCCCCAGGCAGTGCACAGGGCCCCAGGCAACGCTCAGGGACCTTAATGACTTACTAGTCCACTAATTGTACAATTTTATTGAGTAAATAGGGACACTGCACTGCTATAAGAAATGTATGTGACAAGGTTCCCTGATTCCTATAACAAATGTTAGTGGCCTGATTAATGAAAATTGCCTCAGAGTAAAACCATTTTGGTTGTCCATAGCAACCAGAGGTCAGCTTTCATACTTGAAACTGCTGAGGTAAAATGAGAGCTGCCCTCTGATTGGTTGTCGGGGCAGTTAGAGCAGTCTGTCAGGCAGTGTCACTGTGTGAGGCCTGCCCTCTGATTGGCTGTCGGGGAGCTAGAGCAGTCTGTCAGGCAGTGTCACTGTGTGAGGCCTGCCCTCTGATTGGTTGTCGGGGCAGCTTAGAGCAGTCTGTCAGGCAGTGTCACTGTGTGAGGCCTGCCCTCTGATTGGTTGTCGGGGCAGTTAGAGCAGTCTGTCAGGCAGTGTCACTGTGTGAGGCCTGCCCTCTGATTGGTTGTCGGGGCAGTTAGAGCAGTCTGTCAGGCAGTGTCACTGTGTGAGGCCTGCCCTCTGATTGGTTGTCGGGGAGTAGAGCAGTCTGTCAGGCAGTGTCACTGTGTGAGGCCTGCCCTCTGATTGGTTGTCGGGGAGCTAGAGCAGTCTGTCAGGCAGTGTCACTGTGTGAGGCCTGCCCTCTGATTGGTTGTCGGGGCAGCTTAGAGCAGTCTGTCAGGCAGTGTCACTGTGTGAGGCCTGCCCTCTGATTGGTGTCGGGGAGCTAGAGCAGTCTGTCAGGCAGTGTCACTGTGTGAGGCCTGCCCTCTGATTGGTTGTCGGGGCAGTTAGAGCAGTCTGTCAGGCAGTGTCACTGTGTGAGCCTGCCCTCTGATTGGTGTCGGGGCAGTTAGAGCAGTCTGTCAGGCAGTGTCACTGTGTGAGGCCTGCCCTCTGATTGGTTGTCGGGGCAGTTAGAGCAGTCTGTCAGGCAGTGTCACTGTGTGAGGCCTGCCCTCTGATTGGTTGTCGGGGCAGTTAGAGCAGTCTGTCAGGCAGTGTCACTGTGTGAGGCCTGCCCTCTGATTGGTTGTCGGGGAGCTAGAGCAGTCTGTCAGGCAGTGTCACTGTGTGAGGCCTGCCCTCTGATTGGTTGTCGGGGCAGCTAGAGCAGTCTGTCAGGCAGTGTCACTGTGTGAGGCCTGCCCTCTGATTGGTTGTCGGGGAGTTAGAGCAGTCTGTCAGGCAGTGTCACTGTGTGAGGCCTGCCCTCTGATTGGTTGTCGGGGCAGTTAGAGCAGTCTGTCAGGCAGTGTCACTGTGTGAGGCCTGCCCTCTGATTGGTTGTCGGGGAGCTAGAGCAGTCTGTCAGGCAGTGTCACTGTGTGAGGCCTGCCCTCTGATTGGTTGTCGGGGCAGTTAGAGCAGTCTGTCAGGCAGTGTCACTGTGTGAGGCCTGCCCTCTGATTGGTTGTCGGGGCAGTTAGAGCAGTCTGTCAGGCAGTGTCACTGTGTGAGGCCTGCCCTCTGATTGGTTGTCGGGGCAGTCTAGAGCAGTCTGTCAGGCAGTGTCACTGTGTGAGGCCTGCCCTCTGATTGGTTGTCGGGGCAGTTAGAGCAGTCTGTCAGGCAGTGTCACTGTGTGAGGCCTGCCCTCTGATTGGTGTCGGGGAGTAGAGCAGTCTGTCAGGCAGTGTCACTGTGTGAGGCCTGCCCTCTGATTGGTTGTCGGGGCAGTTAGAGCAGTCTGTCAGGCAGTGTCACTGTGTGAGGCCTGCCCTCTGATTGGTTGTCGGGGAGTTAGAGCAGTCTGTCAGGCAGTGTCACTGTGTGAGGCCTGCCCTCTGATTGGTTGTCGGGGAGTTAGAGCAGTCTGTCAGGCAGTGTCACTGTGTGAGGCCTGCCCTCTGATTGGTTGTCGGGGCGCAGTTTTAGAGCAGTGGAGGCCTTATTTTCGGGACACTGTCAGGCAGTGTCACTGTGTGGGCCTGCTCTTCCTAATCTGCTGTCACCTTCTAATTTCTGTGTTCGGTGAATAACATAAAGCAGAATTTCTGAAGGAATTTCCACTGAGGTAAATCTGCCCCATAATCTGCCCCTAAGGGTGTATTCACACGTGTGACAGGAGCACTTAACAAATCGCTGCCATTTTTTTCTCACAGCAAATTTTGCCATACAGTATTATGTAAGGGCTGGAAGCCAAAAAATAGGGCCTGTCATTGTTTCTTTCCCGCAGCCCTAAAATACAGGATTTCACCTATGTTCTTAATTTCCATGGGGGGAACTATGCCGCGCTTATTCCAGCAGATCTGCTACAGGTTTTGTGGCAATAAGGTCGTTTCACACAGGAGATTCTTTGGCGCGAATATTGCCGGACATTTTAGCTCTACAAATCACAACCTACTAATTTCAATGGCCGTATTCACAACCACATGACATCACATGCCACATGACATCACATCGCCACATGACATCACACGGCCACATGACATCACACGGCCACATGACATCACACGGCCACATGACATCACATCGCCACATGACATCACACGGCCACATGACATCACACGGCCACATGACATCACACGGCCACATGACATCACATGCCACATGACATCACACGGCCACATGACATCACACGGCCACATGACATCACACGGCCACATGACATCACACGGCCACATGACATCACATGCCACATGACATCACATGCCACATGACATCACATCGCCACATGACATCACACGGCCACATGACATCACACGGCCACATGACATCACACGGCCACATGACATCACATGCCACATGACATCACATGCCACATGACATCACATCGCCACATGACATCACACGGCCACATGACATCACACGGCCACATGACATCACATGCCACATGACATCACATGGCCACATGACATCACATCGCCACATGACATCACATGGCCACATGACATCACACGGCCACATGACATCACACCGCCACATGACATCACACGGCCACATGACATCACACACGGCCACATGACATCACATCGCCACATGACATCACACGGCCACATGACATCACACGGCCACATGACATCACACGCCACATGACATCACATGGCCACATGACATCACATGGTCACATGACATCACATGCCACATGACATCACACGGCCACATGACATCACATGCCACATGACATCACACGGCCACATGACATCACATGCCACATGACATCACATGGCCACATGACATCACATGCCACATGACATCACATCGCCACATGACATCACACGGCCACCTGACATCACATCGCCATATGACATCACACGGCCACATGGCCACATGACATCACATGGCCACATGACATCACATGGCCACATGACATCACACGCCACATGAAATCACATGGTCACATGACATCACATGGTCACATGACATCACATGGCCACATGACATCACATGCCACATGACATCACACGGCCACATGACATCACATGGTCACAGGACATCACATGGCCACATGACATCACATGCCACATGACATCACACGGCCACATGACATCACATGGTCACATGATATCACATGGTCACATGACATCACATGGCCACATGACATCACATGCCACATGACATCACATGACATCACATGGTCACATGACATCACATGGTCACATGACATCACATGGCCACATGACATCACATGCCACATGACATCACACGGCCACATGACATCACACGGCCACATGACATCACATGCCACATGACATCACATGGCCACATGACATCACATGCCACATGACATCACATGGCCACATGACATCACATGCCACATGACATCACATGGCCACTTGACATCACATGGCCACATGACATCACATGCACATGACATCACATGGCCACATGACATCACATGCCACATGACATCACACGGCCACATGACATCACATGCCACATGACATCACATGGCCACATGACATCACATGCCACTTGACATCACATGGCCACTTGACATCACATGGCCACATGACATCACATGCCACATGACATCACACGGCCACATGACATCACATGCCACATGACATCACATGCCACTTGACATCACATGGCCACTTGACATCACATGGCCACATGACATCACATGCCACATGACATCACATGCCACATGACATCACACGGCCACATGACATCACACGGCCACATGACATCACATGCCACATGACATCACACGGCCACTTGACATCACACGGCCACTTGACATCACACGGCCACATGACATCACATGCCACATGACATCACACGGCCACATGACATCACATGCCACATGACATCACATGGCCACATGACATCACACGGCCACATGACATCACATGCCACATGACATCACATGGCCACATGACATCACACGGCCACATGGTCACATGACATCACATGGCCACATGACATCACATGCCACATGACATCACATGACATCACATGGTCACATGACATCACATGGTCACATGACATCACATGGCCACATGACATCACATGCCACATGACATCACACGGCCACATGACATCACACGGCCACATGACATCACATGCCACATGACATCACATGGCCACATGACATCACATGCCACATGACATCACATGGCCACATGACATCACATGCCACATTACATCACATGGCCAGATGACATCACATGCCACATGACATCACATGGCCACATGACATCACATGCCACATGACATCACATGGCCACATGACATCACATGCCACTTGACATCACATGGCCACTTGACATCACATGGCCACATGACATCACATGCCACATGACATCACACGGCCACATGACATCACACGGCCACATGACATCACATGCCACATGACATCACATGCCACTTGACATCACATGGCCACTTGACATCACATGGCCACATGACATCACATGCCACATGACATCACATGCCACATGACATCACACGGCCACATGACATCACACGGCCACATGACATCACATGCCACATGACATCACACGGCCACTTGACATCACACGGCCACTTGACATCACACGGCCACATGACATCACATGCCACATGACATCACACGGGCCACATGACATCACATGCCACATGACATCACATGGCCACGTGACATCACATGGCCACATGACATCACACGGCCACATGACATCACATGCCACATGACATCACATGGCCACATGACATCACACGGCCACATGACATCACACGGCCACATGACATCACATGCCACATGACATCACATGGCCACATGACATCACATGGCCACATGACATCACATGCCACATGACATCACACGGCCACATGACATCACATGGTCAAATGACATCACATGCCACATGACATCACATGCCACATGACATCACATGGCCACATGACATACATGCAACATGACATCACACGGCCACATGACATCACATGGCCACATGACATCACATGGCCACATGACATCACATGCCACATGACATCACACGGCCACATGACATCACACGGCCACATGACATCACATGCCACATGACATCACATGGCCACATGACATCACATGGCCACATGACATCACACGGCCACATGACATCACACGGCCACATGATATCACATGGTCATGACGCGCACCACATTGGGGTACCAGGGCTATGGGGTACTCGGCACCGAGCCCATGGAAGTCTATGGGAGTTGTCACTGGCAGCAGAGCTCGGTCCGTGGCCCTGGCGGTCATGCAATGGGGGAATATTTACAGGGGATTGTAGTTATATTTCGTGACCCCACCTGGGGTTTCTGACTATTTACCAGCGTGCAGGGGAATCTCTGAGGGATGTTTATGGGACTAGATGTTAATCCCCCACAGTGGGACGGGCCCCAAATCTAGGGGGTGATGCAGGGCAGATAAAATTCGTCAACCCCAATGCAGCCTTTTTATACTTTCTTTTAGATGTTGCAGGGGTCCCGGAAGCGGCAGGTTGGAGAATGCACATCAGAAAACTGTTGACAGGTTAGGCCTCCTTTTTTCCTTTTTTTTGTGTGAGTACAACTTTCATAAAGCAATTTCACTCTTTTAAAAAGCAAAACGCCCGCCCCATTGTGGTGGAGCCTTCTATTCCTGATTATCAGATTTGAGAGAACTAAGTCCTTACTTTGTCGTGCACACTCAAGTCCCCCTCTCCCTGACCCTTACTATCGCGCTTAGGGGGTACCCTTTTGCGACTGAAATCCCAAAAACCTCCGTTTTTTTATTACTAGCGTGAAACACTACAAACCCCGACCCCGGTTCCGTTAACGAGTGAGGTGTTTTTTCCCTTTAGTCCTCTTTCTTCTCCCTCGCCCTTCGCCCTCCTCGCCCTTTAAAATAAACACTGTACAATGGGTCAAAGGGCACTTTCCTCATGCTCACTGACCTGTTTCCAGTTGACTCGTTTGGATAAACTGCTTAATTCCTTTCCTTCTTTCCTTCACAAACCTGCCAGAGCAGCCACAGACGCTTTGTCAGACATTTACCGACTCTGAAGCCCTTTCCCCTTTAGAACAACAGACACTGTTCGATACAGGGTTTAAGGGTAACTCGACTAGGCAAATGATTTTACTTCACCCGTACTACCCCACTTTTTTTTATCAATGAGCAAAACAAACTCTGGGGGGTTCATCTCCCCCCTCTTCCTCCAAGACTAAACTATCTTCTTTCCAAAACAGGGAAATTGAATCCCCCCTGCTACTCAACTGGGTCTGACTGGAATGATCACTATTGCTACGTCACACTATAAATAGCCTGATAGCCTCTATGGCAAGCTGAGAAGGTCGTGAATGAATATCAATTTTACAGTTCCTTCCTTGCATTTTCCAGGAACAGTGTGCCTTGCGGCGGGGCCACCTCCCCCCCTTTTTTAAAACTCAGCACTCCCGGGCTAAATAGAAAAGAAAAACATTTTGTTTTGCAAAAACAAAACATAATAACCACCCCTTTGCGGGGGAAGGCTCTAACGTTCAATTTGTACAAGATCATAAAAATTATCAAAATACTTTTTAATAAATAAATACATAAACAAATTCTTGGGGGAGGACCCGCACCAAAAACCTCCCCCTGGGCCTGGGTGGGCTGCAGGGTTCATTGCTGAACCTCATCTAGGCCCCAAACCCAAAAAAAAAGGGTTTTTTTTCAGAGGGAGTTTAGGCTTTTTAAAACCAAAATGGGGCACCGAAGTGCAACAATTTTCAATGAAAGTTTTGGGCTGGCAAAACCACACCACCAGTCCCCTTTTCATATAAAACATTTTTCAATAAAATCACATTACCTTTAACTCTTTTTTTTCCCGCCGGGACTACTTTAATAAGCAATAAAAAATTATTCAACATTTCTAAAATGCAATTTTTTTAAAACTTCTTCAAACTTTTTACAGGTTCATTGCGTAAAAACCCCCGTCTGGTCCTACTGCGTTTCTTCTTTTCTTCAAATTTAATAACGTCTTCCCCCTCTGGGGGGGAACACGCGGTTTCTTTTGAACCAAAACAAAAGACTTCCTCGATCTGTGTTTTGATGGCAAACATCCTTTATTCGAACGGAAACCCCACGGGTATTTTCCCTGTATAGAACGCGGGTTTTGCTTGCTGAGTACGCAATTGTGATGCTGAAATGGTCGCAGGTTGCGTTGCGATATCCAATTGTGATGCAAAGTCCGGGTTGCTTGCGGGCAAACCGGGGTGAAAGGGGAGACCGGGGGGTGATGCTGGTGCACGCCGGGTGGGGACGCCAAAGATGACCTCGGGGTTTGGGGGTGCTGTGAGGGGAAGACCTCCGGCTTCGGGGACGGGGTCGCTGACACGGGGACTTTTAAAGGGCAAACCCCCCTTTTTTAACCCCCCCAGTCCGCGTGTACTGACAATACCCCCGTTTACAAGACCCCTCCCAGGTCCCGAGGTTAAAAGGGACCCCATCTCTCCGACCACAAAAATCTCTTGGTATAAAACCCCCATGTATGAAGCCCCCCCTTTGCGGGGGTTGGAACCCCGATGCACCCCTGACCCACGGTTCCCGTCCGTACCTTTTTTCTTTCCGGACGTCCCCCTTCAGCGAGGAACTTTTCATGGGATGCTGCTGCGCCTCTCTCTGCCCTTTGACGTTTTTTCCAAACACGGCGTCCTGCCATTTTTCCCCTTTACAGAAATACGTCATCCAATACGCATTGCGTCCCAATCGATTTCTGGGAGAATGGCTGGGGCCCCTCCGGTGTTCCTACCGGGGGAAATGAATCTGCTGCAGCCCCCCCTGGCTGGCACTCCGAACAGGGGGACCCCCAGCCTCCTTCTCTTCCACCTCCCATCGGGGGGATCAGGTACACTCTTTTGGGGGGGGCCTCCGGTTTTCCTTCAGCTTTCTTTAGCAGGGGCATAGGAAATCAGGTGTGGGGTTATGTCTGTGGGAGAGAGCACTGCTCCCACGCACCGTTTCTGGGCACGCCAGCGCTCTCGGGCTCCCCCTGTCTGCCTGGCGCTGGGTAAAATTTTAAAACGCCGCATTCTCCTCCTGCACCCACAAGGTTTGCTGAAGTTTCTGTATTAGGGATGGCTCCGTTAAAAACACAGTTTTTCTGGAGCAGGCTGCCTCCACCGCCCACGCATAGCGCTCTTGTCCTTCGCATCCCCCGGCCAGACTGGGTTTCCATCGGGAACAACGGGTCTCTCCGTGAGGGGGGGATTGCGTTTCCCCTTTTTTTTGCATAAAGATTAAAGAAGGGATCTCCCTTGCATGGGAAGGATCCACATTATAGTAGCATTTTTAGAGGGGGCCAAACTTTTTCCCCCACAGGGGGGGGACACGCCCCGAAACAAAGCCCCCCTTCTTCACCACGCCTCAGGCCGAATACGGCAAAAAGGCGGGAAAGGGGCCCAAAAATACAAAACACAAACCTTTTTTGCACAAAACATCAAATTTGGCAAAACAGGACTCACAATTTTGCAACTCGATCCGTTCTGAGCCCAAAGATCGCTGCTGGGGCTTCGATTCCATAGGAAAGCAGTCCGCATGGGCCCGTTGGAAGCACTAAACCTGCTCTGTCGCTGCCCCATCGTTTTCTATCGCTGACAGTTAGGTCTCCCGGGTCCCTCGGGGTTGGGTTTCCGCTGCGGCCCCAGGGCCCGGGGGTACTTGGAACTCAGGGCCCCCCTCAGCCCCCTTTTCCCCCCCCGCTTCATCTGGATCGGAACACTTTTGGAGGGGGCCCCCCCCGTTTCTCATCAGCCCCTGGCACGGGGCCACAGGAAAAGGTTGCGTCCTGAGGGAGAGTGTTGCCCCACAGACCGCTGTTTTGGGCACGCCGCTTTTCTCCCTCTCCCCCTTTTTTAGAAAACGGGGAGATTGTTCTGATAGCAGGGTTTAAGGGTAACTCTACAGCTAAGATGATTTACTTCACCCTCACCTCCACTTTCTTTTCAATGACTACACAAGCTCGTGTGGTTCAGTCCCTTTCCCCCTTCCTCCAAACTAATCTGATTTTCTCTGTCCAAAACAGAACTTGAAACTCCCCTGTCTAGCTCAGACTGACTCTGACTGGAAGAATCACTTTTGCACCAACACTAAATAGCTGATATCCTCTAGGGAATGCTGAGAAGTTGCGGAATGAATAAAAGCTTTAACAGTTACCTTCCTGTCATTTTCCGGGAACATGTGTCCTTGTAAAACCTGGGCCCACAGCAAAACTCACACCACATACATCACTTTTGGCACATACTCACAGGCACTTGAATCACTTGGTCACATGCTCCATGGGGCCCCATGTGAATAGCCATTGATAAAAGGGGCATGATTTTTAGCGAAAAATTGTCCCCCCAACTCTGCCAAAAAAACGCCCCTGTGAAACGGGCCCCAACGCAGATTTTCTGCCCCATTGGGTTCATATACACCCTCCCAGGTTTTTGGGCCCTCGCTGTCACAACTTCAATCTAACTTACTTTCTGAAGCGACACCGAACACTGCTGTAAAGCCGGCAGCGCTGTTCAAACACCATGTATTTCCTTCAGAAAAACCCCTCTAGTTACTATTGGGTTTGCATCCCCTCCCGGTCTTTCCCGGGAGGCTCAATTTAGGGCATGACGGCACCCCGGGGCCCGAGGGGACGAACCCATTCCCCATTACCCCCGGGCTCCTCTAGCCCAAAAAATTTCTGAGCATACCCCCCGCAAATTTACTGCACGGGCCCCCCAAACTGAGGCCCCAATTGGTAGAAAAAAACATTTTGTCTTTGCCACGGGCCCTCGCAAAATGGATTGTCCCCTAATAAACCCCCCCCCTTGGGGGCCCAAACGTGACTAAAAAACCGGGCCCCAAGGAAACCTGAGTGTCCTCCCTCCGCATAAAAATTTTTTGTACTTTTGTTGAACAAGGGGTTTAAAAATCAGACCTTTTTTTTGTATGAGACCAGTAAGAGATAGAATTTTCAACCCCAGACCAGACCCCCGAAACCAGACCGTAATTAAAAAGGACAAATTTTTGGGCTGGTGTTTTTATCTGAAACTATGGGGTCTGAAAGGTCTTTAAAATTACGGGGGCGGTCCAGGCTCTGTGATAAGGGCCGTCCTCCCAGGGTCTTGTGATGAAAAGGGGGCCCGTCTGGCCAGGCTCTTGAGATGAAGGGGGCCCGGTTTGGTCCAGTCCCTTGAATGAAGGGGGGCCCGGCCAGGGTCTTGAATGAAGGGCCAGGTCCAGCCTTGAAGAGGGGCCGTCTGGTCAGGATCTTGAATGACGGGGGCGGGCCCGCTTTGTGAAAGGGCCAGGGCCGATCCAGGCTCTTGTATAAGGGGCCCGTCCGGTCCAGGCTTGTGAAAGGGGCCAGTCCGGGCCCCGGCTCTTTTATGAAGGGGGCCCGGGTCCTCCAGGTCTTGAGATAAAGGGCCAAATCGGGCCCCGGTTTTGAGATAAAAGGGCCCGGTCTGGCCCCGGGTTTGAGATAAGGGGGCCCGGTCCCCCAGGGTCTTGAGATAAGGGGGAGGTCCGTTCCAGGGTCTTGAATAAGGGCCAGGTCCCGGCCCCTTTAAAGAAGGGGGGAGGCGGTCCAGGTCTGAGAGACGGGGTCAGTCAGGTTGTACCCTGGTATTTAAACACACATTTTCCGGGGGGATGAGTGGAGAGGAAAAGTTTAAGGTCACTCACTCATTTAAAATTTCAGACACACCCACGGGGTTTATAGGGGAGTGCCTGTAGCACAGGCAGTCAAAAAGTTCTCCGTGACGTGCAGAGAGGGGGGACTGTGCCTTTTGAGAGCCGAACTCCCCGTCAACACAGGGAGACGGGGCAGAAGTGGAGGCTAGTACGGGAAAACCCAATATTTTCCTATCTAGTCAGTCGATATTTAAAATGCAAGCAGGGCGAAGGGCGCATGGGGTTTTTAAAATGCCTTAAGGATTGAATTTTTCCTCATTGATCCCCGGTTACTGGGGACCGAAGAGCGCTAAGCTTCAGGCGTAAAAGATAAAAAACCAGGGTTCGCTGACTTCAGGTCACGAACAACCCAATGTCGTACTAACAGGGGTCAGGGAAAAGGGGCTTTTTATCATGCACGACAAAAACAAGAACCATTTCCCACACTTGGAAACTCACCACTATGTGCCGGCAGTACCTACAAAAAACTGGAGTTTTGAGTGAAATTAGCTTTATCAAGTTTTACTCGTTACATGGAAATTAAGGGGGCCTCTAAAAACCCCTCAGGCCGTTTACCTCAAACGCATCCCCATCCACCCCCAAAAAGCTTCCCGGGCCTCCAAACAACTTGAAATAAAATATGAAAAAACTTTTTTTGTCTGAGACTGGTTTATTTTTCCACACTCCTTACACAATCACCATAGACTCAGGGACATCCACCTGGGGGGACCCAACCCACGCAAACATCCCCCAAGTCTGTTCCACCGGTCTAGACGACAATCACAGGTGGCGTCCCGGGGAAAGTTATATACTAATCCCCGTAAATAAAAACCCCCCAACAAGCCCCGGGCCCCAGGCCACAACCGACCACCGCTACCGTACACCCCCTAACTTCCATGGCTCGGGCCCGAGAACCCCCTTTCCCTGGTAACCCACAATTGTGGTGCTGGTCGCGACAAAAAAACTTGGCGTCACGAACAGGGGAACCGAACTTGCAGCATTGCGGGCCCCGTGTGCCTTGGTTTTTGGTGATAAAGACTGTTGCTTGTTTTCCCAAAAAAGGGATATTTTGCCGCCCTATTCCCCCTAAGGGGGAGAAAAGTGGCTACCCGAAAAAAGCGCGCAAATCTTGGCACCCCCCCGGCTCTGGACCCGCGGCAGGTCCGAACAGAATAAACCCCTCATCAGACGCCTGCGACAAGGGCCTTCCCCACCCCCCCTGCGCCGGGAACACTTCGAAACCGGGACCCTTTAACCAAGGGGCACTAAAGTCACAACAAACCGCCGACAGTGCGGGCCCCACCCCGCACCGCTGGCATTTTTTACGCCAAGGGGGGGGCAGGCCCAGCACCCATCCGTATCCCCCCCAGCCACAAGCC
Source organism: Oophaga sylvatica (assembly GCA_033576555.1). Taxonomy (NCBI): domain Eukaryota; kingdom Metazoa; phylum Chordata; class Amphibia; order Anura; family Dendrobatidae; genus Oophaga; species Oophaga sylvatica. Next base: position 5,812,652 of record JARQOD010000002.1, read on the forward strand.
CCATATATGCCGGGGAAAAGGCTTCCCCCGTACAAACGGCGACCAGGGACTTTAGCAGGCCAAGCGAATTAAGCAGCATCCTAAAAATGACCCAGCCGAGAGACAAAAAGCTGCTGGCTGATAGGCAGTAACGGCGCTCTAAGGAAGGGAGATTTGGGGATACCGTTATCAGGATCTTTAACTAAAACCCCTGTTTAAAGACCGCACAGAAAGGGATTCCCGGATCCTTTACCACGTCACCACCGGTACAGCATCAGGACAGCCGCCACTACAAGACCCCCTGAGACCCCTTTAAAGAATTTAAAAATAAAATGCTATCGATAGAATAAAAGCGAAAGAACAATTTGTACGGATTGAGATCCCAAGAGGAACGCAGAACGTAAACGGTGTCCTTAATATCCTGAGCCCCTTTGATCCCAAAAGACAGGCAAAAAAGGCTGCGCCCCCGGAAAACCCTGAGGGGGCCCCCCAAACATCACCAGTAAAAGTCACTCGGAAACCGCATACCCCCCTTTTTTCCCCGCTAGGCAAACCAACCGGGGCAAACCCCCAGGAAATTGGCGCTGCGCTCAGAGGGCGCTACACAAAAATCTGCTGCGTATGAGTGCCCGCAGCTGCGGAAAGAGGAAGAAGGAAGATCTATTACTGACTGCCCAAAACGCCCATGGATGAACCAGAAAAAGGGAAACTCGCCCCCCCGAGGAGGAAAACGCCACCCCAGGACGACCTCTGCCCAACACCCCCCCCTCGGAGATCACCTGTTACCGTTGAAACCAAAAGGTCATTTCCCCAAACGGGCCCTTTAAAGGGGAAACCGGGGTCCGGGGGGCCAACCCCCAGGGGAAATCCATCAGGCCCCCTAACTGGAACGCGGGGTTTATTGGGGGGCGCCCTACCGTCCATCATTCTAATTTAGAGTCCGCATTGTTAACAGGGGTTTCGGGACCAAATCCGATCCCCTATATACAAAGTTCGGTCTATGATAGTCTTCAACCCCCGAGCCCTATTTTACCGTGAAGTTTCAAAAGGTCTTCCTTAAAAAATACTCGGAAAAAAATTTTGGGGGATTAAAAAGGGGGCAAGGGGAGTTGAAAGACCAGGGGTTCTGTTAAAAGATGAAAATGAAGAGAACGGTTTAAATAAAATTTTGGGACAACTTTTTCGGTAATTGTCTGGGAGAATTGTGTTCCTTTCCCAACAGCTCCTGAAATTGCCAAAACCAAGGCAGAAGGGGGGTCCGAGAGAGATCCGGGCCCTGATTTCACACAAGCGAACTTACAGACGGCGAAAATTGTAAAAGTACGGGGCACTGACTCGAATCCCATTGAACCCCAAAAAGTGAATGAAACTGGGGCAGGGCGCCATGTCTGAAGGACGAACTACCCCTGTAGTAGAACCCCCATTTAGAACATAACCTACACTTAGACGTAGGGGATAGGGAAATTTGGGGAAAGGAAGAACGGAAAGGCCCCAACTGGGAAGATAGGTAAAAATTTTCCCCTTACAACCAGCAAACAACGCGAAAATAATTTTATTTTCCCCCCTGGCCTTAACCCCCCAAAAGCGAGGGCAAGACCCGCAACCCCGGGGGGCGAATGGTGCAGCAACTCCATGAGGGGACGGGCACCACTCCCCCACAAAGCAAGGGTAATTTCGGGTGGTACAAAAGTACGCTCAAGTGTTTAGCAAGCACCCACTTTATTTTGGGTAAAAAGGGGGTACAACACAATCCCTACAGCAGCATCCTCCCCTCAAGGACGGGACAAAGGGCCAACCCCCACCCATTACGAAGCTAAAAAATTTTCAGATATGAAAGAACCGGATAATCAGGGATAGTTTAGTCCCGGGGACACCCAATCCGGGTTGAAAAAAAGATGGACGAAATTGTGGGATACAGGGGAGGGAACCCATAACACATAAAACTACCCTTACACAAAAGAGGGAAACATTACGCCGAAAAAGGCTAAATACTTTTTTACCCCGATCTGACTAGGGTACTTGCAAGTGGCCTTTTGGGGCTG
>JARQOD010000002.1:5814772-5860305 GCA_033576555.1 Oophaga sylvatica
TAAGAAGAGGCGTCCACGCTGCCCCCGTTATCTAATATGGGATACCGGGGGGTGAGGGAAGAAGAGGTGCCACAGCTGCCCCCCGTCGATCAAAACGGGATACAGGGGTGCTGGGAAGAAAGGGGTCAACTGCGTCCACCCCGTCTTTTATCAAAATGGGATCCGGGGGGTGGGTAAGAAGAATGCTCACCCTGCCCACCTGTTTATTAATTGAGTCCAAGGGTGGGTGAGGTAAGAAGAGGCTGCTCACACTGCTGTCCCCCTGTCTGATCTAATATGGAGATACAGGGGTGCTGAGGTAAGAAGAGGCTGTCACACTGTGTCCACCCTGTTGATCTAATACGGAGATACCAGGGGTGCTGAGGTAAGAGAGGCTGTCACACTGCTGTCCCCCCTGTCGATCTAATACTGGTATCCAGGGGTGCTGAGGTAAGAAGAGGCTGCTCACCTGTGTCCACCTGTCTGATCTAATACTGGAGATACCAGGGGTGTGAGGTAAGAAGAGGCTGTCACATGCTGCCACCCTGTCTGATTAATATGGAGATACCAGGGGTGCTGAGGTAAGAAGAGGCTGCTCACATGCGTCCCCCTGTTGATCTAATACTGGAGATACCAGGGGTGCTGAGGTAAGAAGAGGCTGCTCACACTGCTGTTTCCCCCCTGTCTGATTAATGCTGGAGATCCAAAGGGTTTCTGAGGTAAGAAGGGTGCTCCCCAATGCTGCCACCTGTCTGATCTAATACTGGAGATACAGGGGTGCTGAGGTAAGAAGAGGCTGCTCACACTGCTGTCCACCCTGTCTGATCTAATACTGGAGATACAGGGGTGCTGAGGTAAGAAGAGGCTGTCACACTGCTGTCCACCCTGTCTGATTAATACTGGAGATAACAGGGTGCTGAGGTAAGAAGAGGTGCTCACACTGTGTCCATCCTGTCTGATCTAATACTGGAGTACCAGGGTGCTGAGGTAAGAAGAGGCTGCTCACACTGCTGTCCACCCTGTCTGATCTAATACTGGTGATACCAGGGGTGCTGAGGTAAGAAGAGGCTGTCACACTGATGTCCATCCCTGTCTGATCTAATACTGGAGATACAGGGGTGCTGAGGTAAGAAGAGGCTGCTCACACTGCTGTCCACCCTGTCTGATCTAATACTGGAGATACCAGGGTTTCTGAGGTAAGAAGAGGCTGCTCACATGCTGTCCACCCTGTTGATCTAATACTGGAGGATACCAGGGTGCTGAGGTAGAAGAGGCTGCTCACACTGCATGTCCACCCTGTCTGATCTAATACTGGAGATACCAGGGGTGCTGAGGTAAGAAGAGGCTGCTCACACTGCTGTCCACCCTGTCTGATCTAATACTGAAGATACCAGGGTGCTGAGGTAAGAAGAGGTGCTCACACTGCTGTCCAACCTGTCTGATCTAATACTGGAGATACCAGGGGTGCTGAGGTAAGAAGAGGCTGCTCACATGCTGTCCAACCTGTCTGATCTAATACTGGAGAAACCCAGGGTGCTGAGGTAAGAAGAGGCTGCTCACACTGCTGTCACCCTGTCTGATCTAATACTGAAGATACAGGGGTGCTGAGGTAAGAAGAGGCTGATCACACTGCTGTCCAACCTGTCTGATCTAATACTGGGATACCAGGAGTGGCTGGGTAAGAAGAGGCTGCTCACGCTGCTGTCCACCCTGTCTGATCTAATACTGAAGATACCAGGGTGCTGAGGTAAGAAGAGGCTGCTCACACTGATGTCCATCCTGTCTGATCTAATACTGGAGATACCAGGAGTGCTGAGGTAAGAAGAGGCTGCTCACGCTGCTGTCCACCCTGTCTGATCTAATACTGGAGATACCAGGGTGTGAGGTAAGAAGAGGCTGCTCACGCTGTGTCCACCCTGTTGATCTAATTCTGGAGATACCAGGGGTGCTGAGGTAGAAGAGGTGCTCACGCTGCTGTCCCCCTATCTTATCTAATACTGGAGAACTGGGGGCTGGGTAAGAGGAGGCTGCTCACACAGCGTCCCCCTGTCTATCTGATCTAAAGGGTATGCCACACTAAACAATATCGCTAACGGGATCGCTAAAAAACGTCACTATTTTAGCGATCCGTTAGCGATGTTGTTCAGTGCGGCAGCTTTCAGCGACGAGCTTCCTGCTGTGATCTCGCTCGTCGTGGAATCGTTCCGGACCCTATTTTCTCGTCGGCGCTCCGCTGGGTAAGTATCTATACGCTGTGTGGCACCTTTCTTAGCGATTTAGCGGTACTTTTGTACCGCTAAAGTCGTTAAGAAGATCGCTAACGGCGATAGCGTCGTTAACTATATCGCTAAATGTGGCCGCATTTAGCGATATAGAAACAATCCCGCTAGCGATCGCATTAGTATGCGTCGTTATCGTGATCGCTAGCGGGATTGTTTAGTGTGGCAGTACCTTAACACTGAAGACAGGAGGAGTGCTGAGGTAAGAAGAGGCTGCTCACGCTGCTGTCACCCTATCTTATCTAATACTGGAGATACTGGGGGCTGAGGTAAGAGGAGGCTGCTCACACAGCTGTCCACCTGTCTATCTGATCTAACACTGAAGACAGGAGGAGTGCTGAGGTAAGAAGAAGCTGCTCTCACTGCTGTCCACCATGTCTTTGTGATCCAATACGGAGATACCGGGTTGCTGAGGTAAGAAGGTGACACCAGGATGAAGCATTCGCGTAGGCAGGGCCGGTTTTAGGCAAAGTGGGGCCCTAGGCAAAGTTTAAAATGGGGCCAAAATGCTAACATACTGCACATCAAACTGAAGCATTTCGGTTGTATTTAATGCGCTGAATTCAGGCGCTAAATGAGTGATCGACAATATTGAAATCGTTCAACACTTTTTTCCCGGCCTCTTTCCACCGTCTGAGAAAGATTGATGGGGACAGAACAATCACTAATGGATCATAATAGATCACCATACAGTATCATATTATCAGCAGCACATCTACAGTTTACACGGCGATGTGCTGTGAGAACAATGATTTCTGTTCCGGCATAAACAATCCAATCACTCGATGAATAGGCAGCATTTTGCTTGTTTAGTATAATACACCCCATAGTCCTACTATTTTTTTATTATACATTTTATAGCGACATTTATTCCATGGCGCTTTACATGTGAGAGGGGATGAATATAGACAAGTACAATAAATATGAGCAATACAGGACACACATAAGTACAGAAGGAGAGGGACCTGCCCGCGGGGCTCACAGTCTACAGGGATGGGTGAGGATTATAAAAAATAAGATTCTGCAGGTGAACAACTGGCTACGTCGATGGTGCCGTCAGCAAGGATTTGGATTTCTGGATCACGGAGTGAATTACCTGTACGATGGACTACTTGCTAGAGATGGGGTGCACCTTACGAAGACTAGAAAACATGTATTTGGAAGTCGCCTTGCTACACTCATCAGGAGAGCTTTAAACTAGAACAATGTGGAAGGGAAGCAAAACGCCAGAAAAAAGCCATTACACCTGACAAATACTATTGAGAACTCGGCTATTAGAAGTGGAAAGAAAGAACAAAGACAAAACAATCTAAATAATAAAATATTGGAGGAAAAGAAACCAATCACAAACTAAAATGTTTCTATACGAATGCACAAAGCATGGGCAACAAACAAGGAAACTGGAGCTACTAACGCAGGAGAAGAAATATGATGTCATTGGAATCACTGAGACTTGGTGGGACGATACACATGATTGGAATACAAGGCTAGAAGGATACAACTTATTTGCAAGAAAAGACTTGATAAACGGGGAGGAGGTGTCGCATTGTATGTTAGAAAAGCGTATATTTGCACAGAGATTGATGCTTCAGAGACTGGTAGTTCTGTGGAAACTGTTTGGGTAAGAATACAAGGACAGAACAATGGAAAGGGGCACCATTGTAGGCATTTACTACAGGCCACCTATGCAAGTGAAGATATGGATGAACTCTTTATGCATCAAAAAGGCCAAGTTCTCCAAAAAATATGACATAGTGGTCATGGAGATTTCAACTAATCCAGACATTTGTTGGGGAATCGCTCTCAGGCAAAACTAAAAGGGGATGCCACACTAAACAATATCGCTAAGGGATCGCAAAAAAACGTCACTATTTAGCGATCCCGTTAGCGATGTTGTTCAGTGCGGCAGCTTCCAGCGACGAGCTTCCTGCTGTGATCTCGCTCGTCGCTGGAATCGCTCCGGACCCTATTTTCTCGTCGGCGCTCCCGCTGGGTAAGTATATATCGCTAAGTGTGGCACCTTTTCTTAGCGATTTAGCGGTACTTTTGTACCGCTAAGTCGTTAAGAAGATCGCTAACGGCGATAGCGATGTTAATATATCGCTAAATGTGGCCGCACTTAGCGATATAGAAACAATCCCCCTAGCGATCGCATTAGTATGCGTCGTTATTGTGATCGCTAGCGGATTGTTTAGGTGGCAGTACCTTAACAGATCAAGGAAATTCTTATCTCTCTCTTGCTGACAACTTTATCTTTCAAAAGGTAGGGGGAAAACAAGAGGAATGCTAACCTTGGATCTAATCCTTATAAATAGGGAGGAAATGGTTGAGGAGGTAAGAGTGGCTGGAACCCTAGGAGGTAGTGACCATGCTATTTTAGAATTTTGGATAACAAGAGGAGGAAGACCTGTGAAGACTCAGACGTCAAGGTTAGATTTCAGAAAGGCAGATTTTAAGGAACTCAGAAAGAGAATTGGAGGGATCCAATGGCTGATATCCTTAAGGACAAAAATGTCGGGAAGGATGGGACATCTGAAAAATGAGATTCTCAAAGCACAATTGTCAACAATTCCAAAAGAGGGAAGAATGGGAAGCATTTAAGGAAACCAGGATGGATGAACACAAAACTTAAACACATGCTAAAAAGGAAAAGAAAGAAATGTTTATCAAATGGAAAGAGGGAGGCATATCTAAAGAAGAATATAATGCCATCTGCAGAACCTGCAGGGCACAAATCAGATTATCTAAAGCTGACAATGAATTAAGGCTTGCAAGAGATGTCAAAAGCAACAAAAAAGGATTTTGGGGATACATCAAAAGTAAAAGAAAAGTCAAAGATGCTATAGGATTTTTACAGGATGAAAATGATGAAATGGTAAGAAAGGATGTTGAGAAGGCTGAACTTTTAAATTCCTATTTGCATCTGTTTTCTCTCAGAAAGGAAATGTAACATCAACTGATCTTCACTGCCCTATTAAAGGAATAGAAGAATCCAGGATATCTATAAAACAGAAAGACAGTGAGGAAACACTTAGCTAACCTAAATGAATTCAAGTCTCCAGGTCCAGATGAATTACACCCCAGGGTATGAAGGAGATAGCGAAGAAATTCTTGAACCACTGTCCATAATCTTTGAAAATTTTGGAGAACAGGTGAAGTCCAGAAGACTGGAGAAGAGCAAATGTTGTTCCTATCTTCAAAAAGGGGAAGAAGGTGGACCCAGGGAACTACAGGCCGGTGAGTCTGACTTCTATACAGGAAAGATTTTGAACAAATTATTAAAGAACATGTATGTAAGTACCTGCATAAGAATGAAGTGATTAAACAGAGTCAGCATGGGTTTGTAACTAATAAGTCATGTCAGACTAACTTAATTTCCTTCTATGACAGAATCACTGACTGGGTGGATCAGGGAAATGCTGTAGATATAGTATATCTTGACTTCAGCAAAGCATTTGACAAAGTATCTCACACAATCCTTATTGAAAAATGACTAAGTATGGAATGGACAGGCACTGTTAGGTGGATTCATAACTGGCTTAGTGATCGGACTCAAAGGTGGTCGTAAATGGCTGCACATCCAGTTGGAAGAATGTCTCAAGTGGGGTACCACAAGGCTCTGTTTTGGGGGCCCTGTATTGTTCAACATCTTTATCAATGATTTAGATGAAGGAATTGAGGGTAAATGATCAAATTTGCTGATGACACAAAGCTAGGAGGGGTAGTAATACTAGAGAAGAGAGAGAGGGATTCAAAAAGATATAAATAAACTGGAGCAGTGGCAGCAACTAACAGAATGGTTTTTAACAGGGAAAATGCAAAGTCTACATCTGGGCAATAAAAATGAAAAAATGCATATACAAAATGGGAGGAATAGGGGTAAGTAACAGCACATGTGAAAAAGACTTGGGTATACTAATTGATCACAGACTGAACATGAGTCAACAGTGTGATGCAGCAGCAAAAAGGCAAATACAATTTAGGATGTATCAACAGAAGCATACAGTCTAGATCACGTGAGGTCATTATTGCCCTCTACTCCTCTTGGTCAGACCTCATCTGGAATACTGTGTCCAGTTTTGGGCACCACATTTTAAAAAAGACATCAACAAACTGGAGCAAATTCAGAGAAGAGCCACCAGAATGGTGACCGGTCTGCAAACCATGTCCTATGAGGAACGGTTGCAGGATTTGGGAATGTTTAGCTTGCAAAAAAGAAGACTGAGAGGAGACTTAATAGCTGTCTACAATATCTCAGAGGCTGTACATTGTAGAAGGATTTCTTTATTTTTCATTTGCACAAGGAAAGACTAGAAGCAATGGGATGAAACTGAATGGGAGGAGACACAGATTAGTATTAGAAAAAACTTTTTGACGTTAGGGTGATCAATGGTGGAACAGGTGACACAAGAGGTGGTGAGTTCTCCTTCAATGGAAGTCTTCAAACAGAGGCTGGATAGACATCTGTCTGGGATGATTAGAGAATCCTGCTTTGAGCAGGGGGTTGGACCAGATGGCCAGGAGGTCCCTTCCAACTTACCATTCTATGATTCTAGGACATGAGGAGAGGGAAGAGCTGGTCGTGCGATGGTTCAGTAGACTGATGATCACTGCAGGTTGTAGGCTTGTCGGAAGAGGTAGGTCTTCAGGTTCTTTTTGAAGGTTTCTATGGTAGGCGCGAGTCTGATGTGTTGGGGTAGAGAGTTCCAGAGTAAGGGGAGGCACGGGAGAAGCTTTGTATGCGGTTGTGGGAAGAAGAGATAACAGGGGAGTAGAGAAGGAGATCTTGAGAGGATCGAAGGTTGCGCGAGGGTAAGTAGCGGGAGACCATGTCACAGATGTATGGAGGGAGACAGATTGTGGATGGCTTTGTATGTCATGGTTAGGGTTTTGAACTGGGTCTCTGGTCGATAGGGAGCCAATGAAGGGCTTGCATAAAGGAGAGGCTGGGGAATAGCGGGGAGACAGGTGGATTAGTCGGGCAGCAGAATGTAGGATGGTTTGGAGTGGTGCCAGAGTGCTACAGGGGAGGCCAGAGAGCATATATTATAATGTGCACCACAGTCCTCCATATTGTAAAATGCACACCCCATAGTCCTCCATATAATAGAATATGCCCCATAGTCCTCCATATAGTATAATCCATCCCTATAGTCCTTCATTAGTATTATACACTTCCCTTAGTCCTCCATACAGTTTAATACACTCCTCACAGTCCTCCATATATTAAAATATACTCCTCAGTCCTCCTTTAGTAAATACACTCCTCATAGTCCTCATATAGTATAATACACTCCTCATAGCCCCCCATATATTAAAATACACTCAGTCCTCCATATAGTATAATACACTACTCAGTCCTCCATTAGTATAATACACTCCTCTATAGTGTCCATATAGTATAATGCACTGCCATTAGTCATCCATGTAGTACAATTCACTTCCCATAGTATAATGAAACCCCATAGTTCTTCATATGTAAAATGTATTCCCATAGTCTCGATACAGTATAATGCAGCCCACATATGTATAATTTCAGTCACCCCATAGAGCATAATGCAGCCACCCCAAGAGTATAATGCAACCACCCAGAGTATAATGCAGCCACTCCACGAATAATGTAACCCCCATAGAATATAATGCAGCCCCCTAAATATAGTATAATGCAGTAACACATAGAATATAATGCACCCCCCTCCATAGAATATAATGCACCCCCCTTATATAGTATAATGTATATAACAAGCCCACTGTCACGCGTCTAATGATATGTGTACGATGTCAGTAAATATTCTTACAGAAACAACACTTATACAACATATATTTAGCAACATCAGCATGTAAATATAGAATAGATTTACCTGACACGATATCCGTTGAACTCAGGGTTAATCTTGGGACTTGATACGCTGTAAACAGGAAAGAGGAGGACCGGGGTCTACCTGACCCTAAAACGGGGGTCCTAACTAATCCCTCACCTTGGAGGGTACTGATAATGGTTCAGAGGTCCAAGTCTCCAGCCTAACCTAGTCTCCTATCAGTCCTGAACCCTGTAATCAGTCCTAAGAAGGACCCTGATTACCACCAAAGGGATTGGGTGATCTCTGCTAAATACACAGATTAGACATATAGGACAGACTGGAGAAAAAAACAGACTCGCATACACACTCAAACACAGAAGGAACATAAATGGTTGGGATATAAAATTCTAAGCAAGTTGAGCTTTAAAACAACTAAGGAGCTCACAACTAAAGTCTATACAGATTCAATCTATCTGTGGTCTGCATGAAGAATTTCACTGGCAACTCCAAAACAGCAACCAGGGATTTAAAGGAAACCAATCAACAAATAATCAATTGCAGCCGGGAGAAAACTGAACCCAGTCCCAGAACCGAGCACAGACAGAATTAACTCCCTCACTGCCAAACACAAAGAAACAGCAACTAGCTGTGAGAAGTCAGAATGTGCAACGCGAAGATCTTCGTGGCGATGCACCATGACAGTACCCCCCTTCTCGAGGGGCCTCCGGACCCTCAGGGCAGGTTTGCCCGGGTGAGTTCTGTGGAAGGTCCGCACCAAACGATCTGCGTTATGTCAGACGCAGGAACCCACGTCCTCTCTCTGGCCATACCCCTTCCAATGCACCAAGTATGAAGGGACGGCGATTCAGACGTGAGTCAATGTCTTTGATACTTGAAATTCCAAGTTACCATTGACCACCACTGGAGGAGGAGGTAGAGGTGATGGTATGATGGTGCCACGTACCCCTTAAGTAATGACTTTGGAAAACATTGTGGATTTTAAAACGTAGGAGGGGGGTCCAGACGAAATGCCACAGGATTAATTATGGAACTGATCTGTACGGCCGATGAATCTGGGACCAGTTTCCAGGAGGGAACTTTAAGTTTTATATTCCTGGTAGAAAAAATATTTTAGATTGAGAGTCTCAGTGGTTGATACCTTTTAATGGTAACTGAAAAGATGGTAACAAATTGCAAGCTTTCGAGATACTTGCCTATTTTTTAGTAGTCTCGAAAACTTGCAATTTGTTACCATCTTTTCAGTTAGCCATTAAAAGGTAAACACACCTGAGGACTCTCAAGTCTAAATATTTTTTCTTTCTACTGGCTAACACGGTACGAAGATACAATCTTTTCCCATATTCCTGGTAGACAACCATACCAGATCGTTCACATTAAGATCTGGACCAGAAACTCTCCTCCTATCAGCATACGTTTATAACGGTTCCCATAGCACTCAGATTATTCAATACACCTCTCCACACTGAAGCAAGTGACGACGAGAAACGCTCCCTCCTCAGGAACCCCAGAAGGGCCCCCCCATTGAAAGTACAAAACTGGGATGAAAACCATATGCCCCAAAAACGGGGATTTACCAGTGGACTCGCCCCGCCTGTTGTTAAGAGCGAACTCTGCCAGAGGCAAGAAAGAAGACCAGTCCTCCTGGTTCTCCGAGACAAAACACCGGAGATATGTCTCTAAGCTCTGATTCAGACGCTCTGTCTGACCATTGGTCTGCGGATGAAAAGCCGAGGAAAATGACAATTGCATCCCCCGACGTAAACAAAATGCCTCCAAAATTTAGACACAAACTGAGACCCCCTATCTGACACCACATTAGAAGGCAACCCATGAAGTCTCACAATCTCCCCAATGAACACCTGTGCCAGAGTTTTAGCATTAGGGAGGGCAGGAAGAGCAATGAAATGTGCCATCTTACTGAACCTGTCAACAACCACCAGTATGACAGTTTTCCCTGACGACGGAGGAAGATCCGTAATGAAGTCCATAGATAAATGAGTCCATGGACGCTCCGGAAGTTTCAAGGGTAAGAGGGTCCCAGACGGACGGGTATGCGGGGTCTTAGAGCGAGCACAAACCCCACAGGACGCGACAAAAGTTATAACATCTTTATTAACGTTAGGCCACCAAAACCGGCGAGAAAGGAGATCTAAAGTAGCCTTACTCCCTGGATGTCCTGCTAGAGCAGAATTATGATGTGCCTCAATAACCTTTTGTCTCAACTGATTTGGGACAAACAGTCTCCCTGGAGGTCCTGCAGGGGCGTCCCCCTGAGCCTCTAACACCTCCTCCTCAAGCTCAGAACATACAGCCGACACTACCACCCCCTCCTGAAGGATAGGAATCGGGTCATCCGTTTTCCCGGCCCCTGGGAAACTGCGAGACAAGGCATCAGCCTTAACATTCTTAGATCCAGGGCGATAAGTGACGACAAAATTAAACCTGGTAAAAAACAACGACCATCGAGCTTGTCTGGAATTCAGACGCTTAGCAGATTCCAAATACAGCAGGTTCTTGTGATCAGTAATGACGGTGACCGGGTGGACTGCCCCTCCAAAAAGTGACGCCATTCTTCAAAAGCCAACTTAATGGCCAAAAGTTCCCTATTGCCGATATCATAATTCCTTTCGGCGGACGACAACTTCTTAGAAAAGAAAGCGCACGGATGCCATTTACCAGGGGACGGACCCTGGGACAATATTGCACCCACCCCTACGTCAGACGCGTCCACCTCCACAATGAACGGCTGTGATGCATCTGGTTGGATGAGAACGGGTGCCGAAGCAAAACATTTTTTCAAAGAGGAAAAAGCTTGGCAAGCTTTGCCGACCATTTAGAAAAATCCGTCCCTTTTCTTGTCATGTCAGTGAGAGGTTTGACAACAGATGAGAAATTACAAATAAATTTCCGGTAGTAGTTAGCAAACCCCAGAAAACGCTGCAGAGCCTTAAGATCCTCTGGCTGATCCCATTCAAGCACTGCTCTCACCTTTTCAGGGTCCATACGGAAACCGGAGGCTGACACCAAAAAACCCAAAAACTGAAGTTCCTGTACAGCAAATACACACTTTTCCAGTTTGGCGTATAGTTTATTGTCTCGCAAGATCTGCAACACCTGTCTCACATGCTCCTGGTGAGACACAAGATCTGGCGAGTAAATTAAAATGTCATCCAAATATACGACCACAAACAGCCCCACAAGGTGACGAAAAATGTCATTAACAAAATGTTGGAATACTGCTGGTGCAGTAGTCAGACCAAAAGGCATGACAAGGTTCTCATAATGTCCCTCCGGCGTGTTAAACGCCGTTTTCCACTCATCCCCCTCTTTTATCCTAATCAGATTATACGCCCCCCTGAGATCCAATTTAGAAACCATTTGGCGCCAACAATTTGATTGAAGAGATCAGGAATAAGAGGGAGTGGATACGGATCTCGAACAGTAATCCGATTAAGTTCGCGGAAATCCAAGCAAGGGCGTAGGCCTCCATCTTTCTTCTTCACAAAGAAGAACCCCGCGGCCACTGGGGAAGATGAAGGTCTAATATGCCCTTTGGCCAGACTTTCCGAAATATAGTCTTTCATAGCCTGCCTCTCAGGACCAGAAAGGTTATATAACCTAGCTTTAGGTAACTTAGCATCAGGAAGTAAATTAATAGAGCAGTCATACACGCGATGAGGAGGCAACTCCTGACACCCCTCCTCAGAGAACACATCCCCAAAGTCCTCCAAAAAAGGAGGCAAAGTACTAGGCACGACCGCACTGATGACTGTGTTCATGCAGTTACTTTTGCAAAACTCACCCATTGGCTTATCTCTCTGGACTGCCAATTAATCACAGGGTTATGTTTAACCAACCAAGGAAGTCCCAACACAATAGGAGTAGGTAGACCCTCCAACACATAACAAGATAATTGTTCCCTATGTATCGCCCCTACCCGAATATCAATGTTATGGACCTCATGAACAAAGCTACCTTGGCCGAGAGGCCTGGCGTCAATGGAGAATATAGGGATCGGTTTGACCAATACACTCAGATGCATACCTTGAGCCTGAGCAAACTGAGCGTCAACCAGATTAGCCCCGGACCCACTATCAAGAAGAACAGAAAATCTCTCCACTCTCGTACCAACCACCATCTCCACTGGTACAAGGAACTGAGAAGAACTAGCGGACGAAATACATACTCCAGGTTGTCGTCCACCACACAACCTGGGATTAACAGTTTTCCGGCAACTTTTTGCTCAACAAGGCACGGGATGGACATCCCCCAACAAAATGTCCCTCTTTCCCGCAGAAGAAACACCTTCTAGTCCTGCTGCGTACCGCCAATCCCCTCCTACGAAATGATGTCCCTCCCAACTGCATAGGCTCCTCCGAACAGACAAGGGGAACCTCAACATAAGGGACTTTTGTAGTAGGTGGAGTAACAACAGGGGGCGGAGTTACCTCGCACCTCTCCCGGAGCCGTCTATCAGTACGGATAGCTAAGGCCATAGCAGCCTCCAGTGATGGAGGAGAATCATACTGAGCCAAAACGTCCTTTAATTTGTCAGAAAGCCCATGACAAAACTGGCTCCTAAGAGCTGGGTCATTCCACTGAGTATCTGTGGCCCATCTACGGAACTCAGAAGCAAATTCCTCCGCCGGACGATCTCCCTGCTGTATCTTACGTAATTTTGTCTCAGCAAGAGAGACCCGATCTGGGTCATCATATACCAATCCCAGGGCAGTAAAAAATGGATCTACTGACTGTAGAGCGGGGATCCCGGAGGAAGGGAGAAGGCCAGGATTGAGGGTCCCCTTGTAGGAGCGAGATAACAATTCCCACTCTTGCTCTTCACTCCCTGATGATCGAGGCGAAGCCGAAAATACAATTTACATGCCTCCCGGAAGGTGAAAAATTTGTCTCGCCCACCAGTGAACCTGTCCGGGAGAGCAACCTTAGGTTCAGATCTGGTTTGCTGCAGGGGAGACAAAACTTTGGACTTAATGTCCGTCAGCTCCATGGATAATCCCTGCAACTGCAGAGCCAGCTGGGCTACTGGATCCATGGCAACTGGGGATAATTTTATTGGCCAGTGAAAATGTCACGCGGTCTTATGATATGTATACAATGTCAGTAAACTATTAATACGGGAACAACACTCTATACAACAATAGTTAGCAACATAGCATGTAAGTATGGAATAGATTTACCTGACACGATATCTGCTGAACTCAGGGTTAATCTTGAGGACTTGATACGCTGTCACAGGAAAGAGGAGGACCGGGGTCTAACCTGACCCTAAAACTGGGGTCCTAACTAATCCCTCACCTTGGAGGTACTGATAATGGTTCAGAGGTCCAAGTCTCCAGCCTAACCTGTCTCCTATCAGTCCCTGAACCCTGTAATCAGTCCTAAGAAGGATTCTGATTACCACCAAAGGGATATGGGCTGATCTCTGCTAAATACACAGATTAGACATATAGGACAGACTGGAGAAAACACAGACTGCATACACACTCAAACACAGAAGGAACATAAATGGTCTGGGATATAAAATTCTAAGCAAGGTTGAGCTTAAAACAACTAAGGAGCTCTTTAACTTAAGTCTATACAGATTCAATCCTATCTGTGGTCTGCATGAAGAATTTCACTGGCAACTCCCAAACAGACAACCAGGATTTAAAGGAAACCAATCAACAAATAATCAATTGCAGCCGGGAGAAACTGACCCAGTCCCAGAACCGAGCACAGACAGAATTAACTCCCTCACTGCCAAACACAAAGAAACAGCAGCTCAGCTGTGAGAAGTCAGAATGTGCAACCGCGACGATCTTCTGGCGATGCACACATGACACCCACATAGTATATAACACAGCCCACATAGTATATAACACAGCCCACTAGTATAACACAGCCATCTCCCGAAAATGGCACCACAGTCCAGTACTCATGGATATATTAAAAAAAAAAAATAAAAAAAAATAAACCCCCATAATTCTCACCTCTCCTCGTGCCCCGCGCTGCTTCCGGCTCCTGTCTCAGCAGCTGCACTGCCCAGCACACAGTATCAGAGGCAGAGGGGAATGATGGGAGAGGGAGCGTCAGCTGAAAATGTGAGATGTCTGTTGTGCCTGTTGTAATCTCTGCAGCAGAGTCCTGGCTGGAGAAGTTGTCATGTTGGTCTGGGCCAAATGGAAAAGACGGGAAAAGTGAACGATTCCATCAAAAAGAACGTCAGCTGTAAGTCTATAACTGTGCTGTAATCTCCTATATGTTCTGCAGGACTGGTATCTGACACTATATGTCACCATATAGCGGTAATATCAATATTGGTCTTTGTATAGAGATCATTTTCAGTGCGGTCATCTTCTGAGGTTCCCCTATATCCACTATCGGGCGGGCACCATAGTTTTACACACGGTTACCTGGTTAGGGGACACTCAGAAGTTTCTCCCGCCTGAGCTGAACCCCCAGCTACTCTTCTGCCTACACTGTGTGCCGAACACTCCGATCAGCAGGCAGGAATATAGTGTCCCTACCGTACATTTCACTGGAAATATTTAAAACACGACTCAAAATTCACCTGAGGGCAAATAACTCCCCCGTCCTCTCCAAAGGAAACACCACTGATAATCCCCCAGACGCGCTGAAGCCATTGTGAGACAAGAGCAGAACAAATGCAAACAAGTCCCACATATAGCCGCCATCCAGTGCACAGATAATACTGTCATAAACTGCCCAAATAATACCTCCATAAAATGCCCACACAATACGGCAAATCCCATAACAAACCTAAACAATCCACGCACTGGGGTGAAACGTATATTTGTATTTTACTTTCATTGTTCCTGTTATTGTCTTTTGTTTACTGCAGACTTTTTCAGCCACCATTGATCACAGCAGCGTTTCTCCATCTTTTAGGCCTTGTGGCCGCAGTGCACTGATAAACAAAGAAGAAATGATTAAAAAAGAAAAAAAAGTCACCTTGGGGCATCAATAGCAAACAGCTTTGTTTTTTTTTTTTACAAAACACAATAAATGACTAAAAACGTAAATCTATAACGACTACGAATCATCGTCAGCATCGGTGTTTTTCAGACTTCTGCTGTCGTTGTGACTCCCGGGCCGGCGGCTGCTTGTACAGGACGAGATTCTGCCGCCTGATATTTGAAAGATGATTTTACAATTCTTCAACGGAAAGCGGTGGTGCGATTGTTTCCAGAAGATTCTGTTTGAATGCAAAGCAAGAAATTATCATATTGTGCCCCCAAATATACTGTACTGTGCCCCCTGATATTCTGTGCCCCTCAAAACTCTGCCCTCCTGAATATACTGCACCCCACTAACGTTTTTACAGGATTCATTTGCTTTTTATTACATGAAATAAGTATTTGATACAATAGAAAAACAGAACTTAATATTTGGTCCAGAAACCTTTGTTTGCAGTTACAGAGGTCAGACGTTTCCTGTAGTTCTTCACCAGGTTTGCACACACTGCAGCAGGGATTTTGGTCCACTCCTCCATACAGATCTTACTCCAGATCTTTCAGGTTTCAGGGCTGTCGTTGTACAGCATGGAGTTTCAGCTCCCTCCAAGGATTTTCTATTGGGTTCAGATCTGGAGACTGGCTAGGCCACTCCAGGACCTTGAAATGCTTCTTACGGAGCCGCTCCTTAGTTGCCCTGGTTGTGTGTTTCAGGTCATTGTCATGCTGGAAGACCCAGCCTCAACCCATCTTCAAGGCTCTTAAGGGTATGCCACACTAAGCGATCGCACTAGCGATCACGACAACGACACAAGCTGACGAGATCGTTGGTGTGATCGCTGTATGGTCGCTAGTAGCTTCCAAACAGGAAGATCTCATCAACGACACATCAGCGATCAGCGATCTGTATAACGACTTCGGCGGTCGTTAGGACCTGTCACAGTGAGTCGCCCTTAGCAGGACCGTGTGATACTCGGCACCGAGCCCGTTCACTTCAATGGGGGATGTCACGGGTAGCACAGCTCAATCCGTGGCCCTGGGGCTCACCTCAAGTGTGGGATATTTACAGGGGAATAAAGTATTTACAGTTTGTTCGTGACGCCACCTGTGGTACCTGGTCAGGGTGACCAGCGCTGCAGGGTAGATCCGCTGAGGGGTTGTTACTGGGCAGCAAGGTGTTAAGTCTTCAACAGGCAAGACTGGATCCCTCAGGGTATATGGCGATGTAGGGGTGCAGGAGCAATAAAGCAGACACACACACGAAAGTCTCTTTCTGTACCTTTACTGATGGTAGTTGCAGGCACGTCCCGGGAAGCTGGAGGATGCACGTCCAGTAATCCCACTGAGTAGGTGTAGGGCCTCCGTACTCCTGTATGTGTGAGTTTCTGACCTGTATGAAACGAAGTCTAACTCTGTCTTCTCGTATACGCCTGGCTGACTTTGTGGTGAGACCTTCTCTAGGATAGAACAGTGTCTCTGTATGCAGGGCCCTGCTAGACTCCGTCTTCCTGACCCCGGTTACGTATCAGCACTGGTGGGCCTGCGACTTGAAGTCCCACAGGGTCTCCGGTATCTCCTACTAGTCGTGTAGATGCTAGCAAGCTCGGACCCGGTGTCCGGTAGTGCAGAGTAGAGGTAAGCGATCAATGCTGTTTCAACCTCTGTCACTCTCTTTTCCCTTCCACTCGCCTTTCATCCTACTCCGACCTTTAGCATAAGCACACTAGCAGTAGATAGCTGATTCTTCCTTCTCTTGACCGCTCTCAAAGCGTTGGCACGCTTGCTCACTGAAACTACACTCAGTTGACTCAGTTCTGACCAGGCTGAAGTGGCTATCTTCCTCCACTATTACTGGACTCCACACAGTAAACTAAGTTCAAGCTGTAGTCTTCAGGTTCACTCAGCTCTCAGCTAGACTAGACAGAACACCCCGTCTCTCTGAGGTAATCTGATCTAATCTGAGGTAACTCTCTCTCTCAGCTCATCTCTCACTGATCTGAGGTAACTGCCGTTCTGAGATGTTCTGAGGTGACTGCCGTGTTGTCACTACCTTTATAAACTGCGAAAGGGCTCCCTCTGGTGGATCTAGGGAATAGTGCAGGTGTGTTGTGTGCATATAGGTCACTGTGGGTTTACCTTTGTTGCATCCACCTGGGAACATGTGGCTCCAGGCACAGCTGGGCTACACAACAGCATTAAAGATTGAGCGCAACCTTTTCCACGCCCCTCAGCACAGATTGGTGGTCACTGTATATGTTTTATAATTATATATGTATGTTATAATTAATGTTTTGACCGCATCATGAAAGACGACGTATAGCGCTCCCTTCCATTGTTCTCGAGCGCATCTGATTCATAGGAATTTCCAGCATCGCTCCTGCTTCCTGCGTCCTGCTAGCTTGCTTTGCAGCTACTGCGATCCAGTCTGTGCCGCTAAAGAAAACCTAGTCCCGCCTGCGCTGTTGACATATGCGTCGCCAACGAGGTCGCTCGTCGTTCTTAAAGGGTGTCAAACACAGCGATTCAGGCTCACCAGCGGGACGCCAACGATCAAAAAACGGTCCAGAACGTTCGTGAACGATCAGCGACGTCACAGCAGGGGCCACATCGCTGCTACATGCCACACACAACGACGTCGCTAACGATGTCGCTGCTGCATCATAAAATCGCTGTCGCTTGCGCGATCTCGCTAGCGATCTCGCTTAGTGTGGCATACCCTTTACTGAGGGAAGGAGGTTGTTGGCCAAAATCTCGCGATACATGACCCCATCCATCCTCCCTTCAATACAGCATAGTTGTCCTGTCCTCTTTCCAGAAAAGCAACCCCAAAGTATGATGTTTCCCCCACCATGCTTCACGGTTGGGATGGTGTTCTTGGGGTTGTACTCGTCCTTCTTCTTCCTACAAACACGGCCAGTGGAGTTGATACCAAAAAGTTATATTTTGGTCTCACCTGACCATATGACCGTCTCCTCTGGATCATCCAGATGGTCATTGGCGAACTTCAAATGGGCCTGGACATGTGCTGGCGTGAGCAGAGGACCTTGTGTGCACTGCAGGATTTTAATCCATGACGGCGTAGTGTGTTACTAACGATAATGTTTGAGACTGAGGTCCCAGCTCTCATTTGGTCATTGACCTGGTCCTCCCGTGTAGTTCTGGGCTGATTCCTGACCTTTCTCAGAATTATTCTTATAACATGAGGTGAGATCTTGCATGGAGCCCCAGAACAAGGAAGATGGACAGTCATCTTGTGTTTTTTCTATTTTCTAATAATTGCGCCAACAGTTATTGTCTTCTCACCAAGCTGCTTGCCTATTGTGCTGTAGTCCATCCCAGCCTTGTGCAAGTCTACAATTTTGTTCCTGGTGTCCTTAGACTGATCTTTGGTCTTGGCCATGGTGGAGAGGTTGGACTGTGATTGAGTGTATGGACAGGTGTCTTTTATACAGGTAATGAGTGATGGTCTGGGGAAGAACGATTGCATTAACAATCTTACTGAATTGTAAAGGAAGCGCGATCCGGAAACAGCCCCTGAACATCTGTCACAGATTAGAGAGTCGTTAACCAGGTTTGTTGTATAGAAGATATCAGTAAAAAGAGGTTTAAAATGCCTAAATAATAATAATATCACCATCCAGTGCTCACACAATACTTAAAAGTACCCAAATACCTCCACACAATGCCCACATAATACTGCTAATCAGTACCCATGTACAGTACAGACCAAAAGTTTGGACACACCTTCTAATTCAAAGATTTTTCTGTATTTTCATGACTATGAAAATTGTAAATTCACACTGAAGGCATCAAAACTATGAATTATCACATGTGGAATTATACACTTAACAAAAAAGTGTGAAACAACTGAAAATATGTCTGACTACCTCTTGAAGCTCATCAAGAGAATGCCAAGAGTGTGCAAAGCAGTCATCAAAGCAAAAGGTGGCTACTTTGAAGAACCTAGAATATAAGACATATTTTCAGTTGTTTCACACTTTTTTGTAAAGTGTAATGTATAATTCCACATGTGATAATTCATAGTTTTGATGTCTTCAGTGTGATTCTACAATTTTCATAGTCATGAAAATACAGAAAAATCTTTGAATGAGAAGGTGTGTCCAAACTTTTGGTCTGTACTGTACCTCTATACAATACTGCCAATCAGTACCCATATACCTCCATATAATTCCCATACAATACTGCCAGCCGTGCATAAATAATACCGTCACACAATGTCCCCGAGAGGAAATGTGATGCTGAAGCTCAAACCTAACGATGCCGGCTATTATTGTGCACCACTAGTCCGCACTATTTTAGCTTTGTGCGCCAGGTTTTGTCTTCCTGATGGATTTCTTTTTTTTATTATTAACAGACGCAAGAAACAAAATTCGGATTCAACACTGGTGAACTTTATTTACAAAGAATCCACAGTGACAAAATAAGACAATATAGTATGGCAGTCATAGCGACTCAAACAATACACCGAGAGGACCTCAGCCGTCCCCCCCGAAGGCGCCAGAGTGGTTACAGCCCCCGTGTCCGGGCGCGGACCGCCGACATGATAGATTTATATATATAAAAATAAGCCATCAAAATGGACAGACGCTTAAAATATTTACAGAAAAGGCAACATACTGTCCGCTCCTATGTACATTACACAAGGGTAGTCCGTAGTTTACTCCACCCCTCAAAAAAAAATTATGTTCTGTGACCCCCGTAAGTGCTGAAAGGGGCTTATTACAGTGCAAGACATCGCATCACTGGCAGAGTCGTACCCGGGAACATCAGAGCTGGAGAGCGACGCTTAGTGGATCGGCCACGGGACACCGGATTACGTTTGTGGTAAAATGGCTGCGAACGTGACCAGCTTTTAATGAAAATAAAAATGATATATATTACATTTAAAACATTTACACAAAAAAAAATAAAAATCACATTTATTATATTTTCTGGGATTGCTTTTCATAAAAAAGCGACTGAGCACAGTATTTGGATTTTTCCTTCACTAACCGATGCTGCAGGGAGTAAATGACCAGCCCACACTGCAGGGAGTAAATGACTAGCCCATGCTGCAGGGAGTAAATGACCAGCCCACACTGCAGGGAGTAAATGACTAGCCCATGCTGCAGGGAGTAAATGACCAGCCCATGCTGCAGGGAGTAAATGACTAGCCCATGCTGCGGGGAGTAAATGACCAGTCCACACTGCAGGGAGTAAATGACTAGCCCATCTGCAGGGAAAAAATGACCGGCCCACACTGCAGGGAGTAAATGACTAGCCCATGCAGCAGGGAGTAAATGACCAGCCCATGCAGCAGGGAGTAAATTACTGGCTTATGCTGCAGGGAAAAAATGACCGGCCCACACTGCAGGGAGTAAATAACCAGTGGCCCATGCTGCAGGGAGTAAATGACCAGTGGCCCATGGGCCCATGCTGCAGGGAGTAAATGGCAACAGCTTAGCTGGAAGAAATAACTGTTTTTTTTTAAATCAATGTCCATATTTTGTTATCACTTTCATATACTAGATGAATCTATACAGTAAATGTAGCTTTATTGGAATAGCCCCACATACCTTATTTAAAGGGAAGGACCTCTAACTTTCCTTAACTCTTCAAGTACTGTTTTTATACTTAATACCCTTTCTAAATTCCCCCATTAGCCGTAACGCTGACCCTTCATCCATTACCCAGAATCCTCTGTAACTTATTTGGACCTCTGTCTCCCTCTTATGGTCAAAACAGGAATAGTTTCCATTCATCTGTAAATCGACCATAGATATTGTACCCATAGCCTGCAAGCATCCGAGCAAGGTCTCTTTAGTTTTCCTTGATCATATCATTATGGCCCATAGCGGATACTTTGGCACTAGTTATAATACCCCACCACTGGAAATGCTGACAATTTAAGATGTGGTCGCCATTTTTGGTGAAGAGGAGGCAGCACCAATTCATTGAATACAATGCTTATATCAAGATATATGGTGACCTCTCAAACCAGAATTTCTTTAATTCTCATGATTGGGGATAAGGGGGTCTCAAAGACTGAAGGTCACTGAACCACTTCAGAGCACAGGAGTTTAATTTTTTTTTTTAAGAACAATGGGACCAAAGATACATCTTAAAAGTCTCCAAAGGACCACAGCTGCAGAACCAAAGTTAAAAATGAGGTACTATGTCAAATAATAAATAATAATCCTGTATTAATTTTAAATTATTAAAACCCAAACAAAAAGGGGAAATACAATTGACAACCTCCAAACCAATGGATGGCAGACCATCCGGTGAAGAAAAGGAAAAGGATATGGTGGGTACAGACCAAAAGGCAAGGAAAGGCTAGACCAGAGAGTGATAAAAAACTAAAATATAAATATTAAATAATGTAACACCACCAATAATAGTGAAACAAAAAGGCCTTTATTTAATACATAATAAGACATAAAACACTAAAAAAACCACAATAACTAATAATAACAATGTGTTAAATACAGTAAATAAAGGCTGGAATATAATCAAAATAAGCTCACAATATTATACATATATAATTATAATTTAAATCAATATATAGTATAATAAATAAATATATGGCATAATAAATATTGCGACAAACTAATGATGACAGGTATATAAATGTAACAGCTAGAAACTGGCTTTTATCAACAAAAAACAGCTGGTGTGTATCAAAAAAACATAAAAATTATATAATAATAAAAAAAAAAAAAATGTGTAAAATTCTATCTAAAATTATATAAAAATTATATATATATAAAAATATATATATATCGCTACAATAGTGCAAATGTGCAAATTGGATTAACACAAAAATAAATATATATGGTGTGAAAAAAATATATATATAATATATCAATAAAACGCAAGTGCAAATATGCTCAGTGATATAACTATAAAGTGCTAAAAAGTGTAGATAAATGGAGTACAAACACACCAAAATGTAAGCGATAAAACTAATATAATAGGCACTTAGGTGTCAGCCAGTAAAAAAGACAGATTTTGAAAATCAATTAATCTCAGCTGTGTACCAAAACAGCCGCTATAAGCAGTAGACAGCCGGCTGATAAAAGGGACTGAATGGAGTATTTATAGTAAGTGATCAAGGAATGATTTATATTATGGCGCATGCGCCGCCGAAACACTAGCGGAAGTGACTTAACAGCCGACGTCATACGACCCAGCATGCCCTGAACCGGACATTGGGTCACATGAAGACGCCGCTGCCAAGCAACTCCACGGTTCGGACAGCGCATGTGCACTAAAAAACATATCGGATCCTGCTAGAATGGATGTGTAAATATGCACATTACGATAAATCCGCTACCCTAATTGGTCAATATATTAATAACATGCGCATGCATAAATTTACAACATATTAATAGGCATGTTATGAAAATATAAAAATAAATATAAATACAAAAATTATAATATTATACCATCTTACTATAAATACTCCGGGTTATATGACTGAGGTTAGTTATTCCCCTGACGAAGGATAGAGGTATCCGAAACGCGCGTCGGGGCGCGTGGATATAGGCTGGTTCTCACTGCTCACGGCGACTCTCAGGTATTTAGCTGTTACCACTTTGGCTTTCCATTCAGTCCCTTTTATCAGCCGGCTGTCTACTGCTTATAGCGGCTGTTTTGGTACACAGCTGAGATTAATTGATTTTCAAAATCTGTCTTTTTTACTGGCTGACACCTAAGTGCCTATTATATTAGTTTTATCGCTTACATTTTGGTGTGTTTGTACTCCATTTATCTACACTTTTTAGCACTTTATAGTTATATTACTGAGCATATTTGCACTTGCGTTTTATTGATATATTATATATATTTTTTTTCACACCATATATATTTATTTTTGTGTTAATCCAATTTGCACATTTGCACTATTGTAGCGATATATATATATTTTTATATATATATAATTTTTTATATAATTTTAGATAGAATTTTACACATTTTTTTTTTTTATTATTATATAATTTTTATGTTTTTTTGATACACACCAGCTGTTTTTTGTTGATAAAAGCCAGTTTCTAGCTGTTACATTTATATACCTGTCATCATTAGTTTGTCGCAATATTTATTATGCCATATATTTATTTATTATACTATATATTGATTTAAATTATAATTATATATGTATAATATTGTGAGCTTATTTTGATTATATTCCAGCCTTTATTTACTGTATTTAACACATTGTTATTATTAGTTATTGTGGTTTTTTTTAGTTTTTTATGTCTTATTATGTATTAAATAAAGGCCTTTTTGTTTCACTATTATTGGTGGTGTTACATTATTTAATATTTATATTTTAGTTTTTTATCACTACTCTGGTCTAGCCTTTCCTTGCCTTTTGGTCTGTACCCACCATATCCTTTTCCTTTAGCTGCAGAACCAAGTCAACTGATTTCTGATGTTAATTTTACATGAAGGGCTCATCATGATTAAAGGGATTTTACATCTCAAACTAATTGGATGTATGTACAGACGCTTTCATTCCAATTAAATCCATGCCTTCATTGTAAAATCTGTTTAATCTGTTTTGTAGTTTTATATAAATCCAGAATTTAAATTGAATGCAAATGAGCTGCAAGTCCTTCAGGCAGGGACATTGCACTTGCAGCTTTCCTTCCTTATTCCCAACCCATTGGCTGCCTCCTTTGATTGACAGGTCAGAGGAGACGGGTGAATGACTGAGAGGTCACTCTTGTTTCAGACACATAAAGCAGGTAAGGAGGAAAGCTGCAAGTGCTTCAGGGTGGGACGTTGCACTTGCAGTTTTCCTTCCTTATTCCCACCCACCGGCTGCCTCCGGTTTTTGACTCACAAGTCACAGGAGGCGGGTGAATGACTGAGAGGTCACTCTTGTTTCAGACACATAAAGCAGGTAAGGAGGAGAGCTGCAAGT
Source organism: Oophaga sylvatica (assembly GCA_033576555.1). Lineage (NCBI taxonomy): Eukaryota > Metazoa > Chordata > Amphibia > Anura > Dendrobatidae > Oophaga > Oophaga sylvatica. The sequence goes on from JARQOD010000002.1 coordinate 5,838,759, forward strand.
GCTTCAGGGTGGGACGTTGCACTTTGCAGTTTTCCTTCCTTATTCCACACCAACGGCTTGCATCGGTTTTTGATCACAAGGTCACAGGAGTGGGGTGAATGACTGAGAGGTTCACTCTTTTCAGAACATAAAGCAGGTAAGGAGGAGAGCTGCAATTGCTTCAGGGTGGGAGTGACTTGCAGTTTTCCCTCCTTATTCTTCACCCACTGGCTGCCTCCTGTCTTTGACTCACAGGTCAGAGGAGGCGGGTGAATGACTGAGAGGTCATTCTTGTTTCAGACACATAAAGCAGGTAAGGAGGAGAGCTGCAAGTGCTATGTCCCACCCTGAAGCACTTGCAACTCATTTGCATACAGTTTCAACAATGAATTTCTCAGGAACTACAAAACGGATTTTTACAATCAAGGGGTGAATTTGATCAGCATGAAAGCCCCTGTACATACATCACATTAGTTTGAGATATAAAATCCCCCATGACAGGTTCTCTTTAATCATTGGATAATAAAGAATTCTGCCATTTTGTAACAGACTTTGTGGTTACTTTCTTCTGAGCTTTCACAACCTTCGCTTGTGTTTGATAAATGGAAACATTCAAAGAGCAAATCAATCTGATCGTAAACCGGTAATGTTACCGTTCAGCGGCAGCAAGAGGAGGTGCTGCAATTGGCGAAGAATAGAAAACACAAAGTCAAACTCCACTCCGGTTTCCGTCATCTTTCTATTTGATCACCATAAATACAAGGTCGATGTAGATCACTTAAAAGGGACAGTCCCCGATTTAGCTGAATACTTCTATTCCACTGATCAGGAGATCTGCTCCAGTCACACCCAAAGCTGCACTCACAATTCAACAATTCTAATGGTGTTCTTGTTAGAGTATGGTGCATTATTAGTGGTAAGGAGATAAACTACAGCGGAATACACCACACTGCATTATCATAGAATCATAGAATGGTAGAGTTGGAAGGGACCTCCTGGGTCATCTGGTCCAACCCCCTGCTCAAAGCAGGATTCTCTAAATCATCCCAGACAGATGTCTGTCCAGCCTTTGTTTGAAGACTTCCATTGAAGGAGAACTCACCACCTCTCGTGGCAGCCTGTTCCACTCATTGATCACCCTCACTGTCAAAAAGTTTTTTCTAATATCTAATCTGTGTCTCCTCCCATTCAGTTTCATCCCATTGCTTCTAGTCTTTCCTTGTGCAAATGAGAATAAAGATGATCCTTCTACAATGTGACAGCCCTTGAGATATTTGTAGACAGCTATTAAGTCTCCTCTCAGTCTTCTTTTTTGCAAGCTAAACATTCCCAAATCCTGCAACCGTTCCTCATAGGACATGGTTTGCAGACCGGTCACCATTCTGGTGGCTCTTCTATGAACTTGCTCCAGTTTGTTGATGTCTTTTTTAAAACGTGGTGCCCAAAACTGGACACAGTATTCCAGATGAGGTCTGACCAAAGAGGAGTAGAGGGCAATAATGACCTCACGTGATCTAGACTGTATGCTTTTGTTAATACATCCCAGAATTGTATTTGCCTTTTTTGCTGCTGCATCACACTGTTGACTCATGTTAAGTCTGTGATCAATTAGTATACCCAAGTCTTTTTCACATGTGCTGTTACTTAGCCCTATTCCTCCCATTTTGTATATGCTTTTTTCATTTTTACTTCCCAGATGTAGTACTTTGCATTTATCCCTGTTAAAATCCATTCTGTTAGTTGCGGCCCACTGCTCCAGTTTATTTATATCTTTTTGAATCCTCTCTCTCTCTTCTCTAGTATTAGCTACCCCTCCTAGCTTTGTGTCATCAGCAAATTTGATCAGTTTACCCTCAATTCCTTCATCTAAATCATTTATAAAGATGTTGAACAATACAGGGCCCAAAACAGAGCCTTGTGGTACCCCACTTGATACATTCTTCCAACTGGATGTGCAGCCATTTACGACCACTGTTTGGGTCCGATCACTAAACTAGTTATGAATCCACCTAACAGTTGCCTTGTCCATTCCATACTTAGTCATTTTTTCAATAAGGATTGTGTGAGATACTTTGTCAAATGCTTTGCTGAAGTCAAGATATACTATATCTACAGCATTTCCCTGATCCACCCAGTCAGTGATTCTGTCATAGAAGGATATTAAATTAGTCTGACATGACTTATTAGTTACAAACCCATGCTGACTCTGATTAATCACTTCATTCTTGTCCAGGTACTTACATACATGTTCTTTAATAATTTGTTCAAAGATCTTTCCTGGTATAGAAGTCAGACTCACCGGCCTGTAGTTCCCTGGGTCCACCTTCTTCCCCTTTTTGAAGATAGGAACAACATTTGCTCTTCTCCAGTCTTCTGGGACTTCTCCTGTTCTCCAAGAATTTTCAAAGATTATGGACAGTGGTTCAAGAATTTCTTCTGCTATCTCCTTCAGTACTCTGGAGTGTAATTCATCTGGACCTGGAGACTTGAATTCATTTAGGTTAGCTAAGTGTTTCCTCACTGTCTTTCTGTTTATAGATATCCTGGATTCTTCTATTCCTTTAATAGGACAGTGAAGATCAGTTGATGTTACATTTCCTTTCTGAGAGAAGACAGATCCAAAATAGGAATTTAAAAGTTCAGCCTTCTCAACATCCTGACTTACCATTTCATCATTTTCATCCTGTAAAAATCCTATAGCATCTTTGACTTTTCTTTTACTTTTGACGTATCCCCAAAATCCTTTTTTGTTGCTTTTGATGTCACTTGCAAGCTTTAATTTATTGTCACTTTAGATAATCTGATTTGTGCCCTGCAGTTCTGCAGACAGCATTATATTCTTCTTTAGATATGCCTCCCTCTTTCCATTTGATAAACATTTCTTTCTTCCTTTTTAGCATGTGTTTAAGTTCTGTGTTCATCCATCCTGGTTTCCTTAAATGCTTCCCATTCTTCCCTCTTTTCGGAATTGTTAACAATTGTGCTTTGAGAATCTCATTTTTCAAGATTTTCCTTCCTTCCTGGACATTTTTGTCCTTAAGGATATCCAGCCATTGGATCCCTCCAATTCTCTTTCTGAGTCCCTTAAAATCTGCCTTTCTGAAATCTAATCTTGACGTCTGAGTCTTCACAGGTCTTCCTCCTCTTGTTATCCAAAATTCTAAAATAGCATGGTCACTACCTCCTAGGGTCCCAGCCACTCTTACCTCCTCCACCATTTCCTCCCTGTTTATGAGGATTAGATCCAAGGTAGCAGATCCCCTTGTTTTCTCCCCTACCTTTTGGAAGATAAAGTTGTCAGCAAGAGAGGATAAGAATTTCCTGGACCTGTTAAGGGCCCGTCTCACATAGCGATATCGCTACCGAGATCGGTGCTGAGTCACTAGTTTTGTGACGCAGCACTGAGCTCACCAGTGATATCGCTGTGTGTGACATTCAGTGACGATCAGCCCCCCTGCCGGGTATCGCTGATCGTCGCTGAAATGTCAGGACATTTTTTTGATCGCTGGTCTCCCGCTGACAGGCACGCATCGCTGCGTGTGACAGGCGGGAGACCAGCGATCCGCTGGTAACCAAGGTACACAGCGGGTTGCCAGGCGCAGGGCTGTGCCTGGAAACCCGCTGTGTACCTTGGATACCAGCTCCCTGCATCAGGGTGCTGGTATCCAATGTACACTGCGGGTAACTAAGCGATGTTACCCGCAGTGTCGCTGTCCCAGATCGCTGCCTGAGCTGCCTGTTTGGCAGCTCAGCAGCGATCATGTAGCGATACACCAGCGATCCTGACAAGTGCATATCGTTGTCGGGATCGCTGGTGTATCGTTATGTGAGACCCAGCCTTTAGTTTTGCCTGAGAGAGATTCCCAACAAATGTCTGGATAGTTGAAATCTCCCATGACCACTATGTCATATTTTTTGGAGAACTTGGCCATTTGATGTATAAAGAGTTCATCCATATCTTCAGCTTGCATAGGCGGCCTGTAGTAAATGCCTACAATGGTGTCCTTTCCATTGTTCTGTCCTTGTATTCTTACCCAAACAGTTTCCACAGAACTCCCAGTCTCTGAAGCGTCAATCTCTGTGCAGATATACGCTTTTCTAACATACAATGCAACACCTCCTCCTCGTTTATCAAGTCTGTTTCTTGCAAATAAGTTGTATCCTTCTAGCCTTGTATTCCAATCATGTGTATCGTCCCACCAAGTCTCAGTGATTCCAATGACATCATATTTCTTCTCCTGCGTTAGTAGTTCCAGTTCTCCTTGTTTGTTGCCCATGCTTTGTGCATTCGTATAGAACACTTTAGTTTGTGATTGGTTTCTCTTCCTCCAATATTTTTATTATTTAGATTGTTTTGTCTTTGTTCTTCCCCTTCACTTCTAATAGCAGAATTCTCAATAGTATTTGTCAGGTGTATGGCTTTTGCTGGCGTTTTGCTTCCCTTCCCACATTGTTCTAGTTTAAAGCTCTCCTGATGAGTGTAGCAAGGCGACTTCCAAATACATGTTTTCCAGTCTTCGTAAGGTGCACCATATCTCTAGCAAGTAGTCCATCGTACAGGTAATTCACTCCGTGATCCAGAAATCCAAATCCTTGCTGACGGCACCATCGACGTAGCCAGTTGTTCACCTGCAGAATCTTATTCCACCTCCTTGTTCCATGGCCATCCACTGGGAGGATGGAAGAGAAGACCACCTGCGCTCCCAGTTCTTTCACTTTCTTGCCTAAGTTTTCAAAGTCACTGCAGATGGTTTCCAGGTCACTTCTTGTGGTGTCATTTGTCCCCACATGTATTAGCAGGAATGGGTAGTCATCTTTAGGTCTGAAGAGTCCTGATATCCTGTCAGACACATCTTTAATTTTTGCACCTGGAAGACAGCACATTTCTCTTGAGAGAAAGCTGTGATGCGGAGCCTGTAGACTGCACATCCCACAGTACAAATCTGCAGAGCGTGCTCCGCACACACAACGTTCCGGCAGGCTCCGCACACACAACGTCCCGGCAGGCTCCGCACACACAACGTCCCGGCAGGCTCCGCACACACAATGTCCCGGCAGGCTCTTCTGGGAGATGTGAGGTTCTGCAAATCCTGAGAGCCAACAGGAAAGCAGCGGAATGTGACTACAGCAGGGATACATTGCAAACATAGCCAACATTCTAAGAAGATTCCATCTAGACTAGAGGGATATATGGAGAACGAGCCCCTGAAGATGTCCCTGTGGCCCCTAAAGATGTCCCTGCGCCCGTCGGCCCAGAAAGGTGTCCCTGCACCCGTCGGCCCCTAAAGATGTTCCTGCGCCTGCCGGACCCTAAAATGTTCCTGTGCCCGTCGGCACCTAAAGGTGTCCCTGCGACCTCCGGACCCTAAAGATGTTCCTGTACTCTTTGGACCTTGAAGATGTCCCTGCGCCCTCCGGACCCTAAAGATGTCCCTGCGCCTTCAGGACCCTAAAGATGTTTCTGCGCCCTCCGGACCCTAAAGATGTCCCTGCACTCATTAAACCTTGAAGATGTCCCTGCGCCCGCCGGACCCTAAAGATGTCCCTGCGCCCTCCGGACCCTAAAGATGCCCCTGCGCCTGCCGGACCCTAAAGATGTTCCTGCACTCATTAAACCTTGAAGATGTCCCTGTGCCCGCCAGACCCTAAAGATGTTCCTGCACTCATTAAACCTTGAAGATGTCCCTGTGCCCGCCAGACCCTAAAGATGCCCCTGCGCCCTCCGGACCCTAAAGATGCCCCTGCGCCTGCCGGACCCTAAAGATGTTCCTGCACTCATTAAACCTTGAAGATGTTCCTGCGCCCGCCAGACCCTGGCAGTGTCCCTGCACTCGCAGGTCCCTGAACAGAGAGAGGATTTAGGTCTCTGGACTTTTATATTCTGGACTGAGAGAGAGTTCAGTGAGGATCCGGCCATTGCTGTTCCTCAGCATTTATTCTACAATCTTTTTTATATACCCTGATTTAATCGAAAAGTATTAAAAAAAAAATTAAAGGGGATGTCCACTGTAAATTAAAACCGCCCATATCTGTAAAAAAGGAATTACATGTAGGGAAATGGTCTCTGCGTGATCCTATAAGACCTTAACAACCTCTAAAATGCCAAATGTGTGACAGCTCATTGTGTAACCGCTGGTCCAATTAGGCGATACCTTCACTTCCGCCTCCCATGCGGAGCCCGCGTTACTACACCCCATATCTGCCGAGGTTGTGAGGTCATCACCGTTCACCGTATATTCCATGACGTCTCTATATGAACGAACCATGTTCTACTTACACAAGGCACAATGTTTAGAATCGTCCGACCAATCACGTACATTATACAGTAATATCCTCATATCCTTCGGTTAGTAAATACGATCATTCTTCATTATTTCAGAATTCGGGAGCATTTTTCCCACTATTCTTCCTGGCAATGTGTTAATGAATTGTGAGACTGGTGTTGCCATTCCTCTTGTTGAAGGGGGGGGCGTGTCTGATACTGTCAGCACTGATTGGACAGGGATAGATTGTGTCAGGACACGCCCACAACTGGTAACATCAATTGTCAATTCATTAACTTCCAGTAGGAATAGCAGAGGAACGGCGCAACCCGGAGCCACAAAAACAGCTGTTCCAGAATTGTTACTTCATGGAGAATACATGCATTTACTAAAACAGACATATCGGCGCGGAGACGGATCCTCCTTAAAGCCTCAGTAGAGGTCGATTAATTGCAGATTGAATCGAGTTGAAGCAACATGGGAGATCCTCAGTTGCACACATACTACAAATCTCAGCCACTGGTTGCTCCTATAGGAATGAATTTGGTCTGACAGCTCTGAGTCTTGAGTTGCTTGTAACCTTAATGCCCCCTCCGCCTTTGTCTCGATCAGCCCTGGACGTAGAGAATACGTGACCCATTTACAGCACTAAAAAAATAGTAAAACTTTCAGAACACAAGTTTTTTTTTTCACTTGACAATAAATAAGAACAATAAAAAAAATAAAAAGACAACATGTTGCCCGCTGGGCCGACGACACGTGTGCACAGTTCATTAATAGCCACAGATTCGGAGTGAACAGTCGCACCCTCCGGACGCTCGGTCTGGTCGGGTCCTGTTTTGTTGTCTGTATGAAACGCGGACAGAAACCAGAACCCGAAGGGCTGACAGACAGCGGTGAAACGCGTCCCTGGGGTCACTGCTCACCCACCAGTGGTTAATACCTTTTACCGAAGGTGCCGAGAGCCAGTGTTGAGCCACGATCACATCCAACGTTCTCACCATCCTAAGGATTCAGCTGTAGGCACATGAGTACCGGCATTTATCACCGTGAAGACTTTGGCAATCCCACCCCATCGCACCACCCTAAAACTCTCATGCTTAGTTCATTGGCTCTTTGGACTGAAGGCCCCTCAGGACTCCTTTGGACCTCTCTAGAGAAGGCTCCTGGAACCAGCATCATGGAGATGTTTGATGGACGATGGAGGTGTAAGCATGGAATACGTCAAAAGACAAAAAGCCAAAGACGAAGGTACGGGCAGCAGCGACATCAGAAGAGGGTCCAGCTCGGAGTACTGTGCCGTGGGGTCTTCACACCCTCCATAGCAGCAAGTGGTTGGTGCTGTCGTCTCTGCCCACAGTCTCGCTGCTGCTGGTGAGCCTGAAGTCCTCGTAGCCGTCTCCTCCACTGATCACCAGCAGCTTGGATTTTGGTCGGTGTCGGGTGGAATCTCTCTTTTCTGTGTCGCACACTTGTTCGTTTCCTGAAAGTAAAGAGTTAAAATTAAAGAGTGAAACTCTGGCACTTGGGATAACAGGGAGATGTTACAACCATGAACCAATGACAATCAGGGTGACAACGACCATGGTGAAACGTGAGCAGAGTGGTTCCTAGTGTTGTCGCACCGCCACGCTGTGGGACAGAGAGCAGCAAGCATTCACCTTGATCTACAGGCAGAGGAAAGTGCACGTCAAACCCATCTGGTAGCTCAACCGAGGTGAGGAACCGGACATGACCCGTGTGTCCCTGCGAAAGTCCCACCGGGCTGATAGGGCCCTTCAAAGAGCTAGTGCTGGATGTGATGGTGAGGGTGAGGACCACTCCGGCACTCGTCCCTATCCACAGGAGGTCCTTGCAGGCCAGAAGAGCGGTGATCCTCAGACACGCCGACTTGTGCTGGCGGATGATGGCATCGGAACCTTGAGGGAGGAGAAGAGAAGAAAAGAAGATGATCACGTAGGTTACATGGACCCTCCGAGGACATCATGGTGGAGCGACATATGGTCCTGACCGCTGTTACCTGCTAGCATCTTGTGCACAGGCGGAGCGATGTCCACCTCCGACAACTGCTCAAAGGTGGTGGCGTGATACAGGCGAACCTGAGCGCTGCCCTGCAGAGCGATCCACATCCCGACGTTACTGGTGACCATACACGTGACACAGCGGTTCTGATCCTGTCCAATGTGGAACGTGTGCTGAAAGCGGAGAAGGAAAGAAGGTTCAGGACAGAACTCCGCCGATGTCCAGATAACCGCCACATCAGAGCATGATATGAGGCCACAGAGCGGCGGCGCGCGTTCGTCCATCGTCCTGCAGGTCTGACCGTGGCGCACTGATCGGAGGTCGTCCGCCCATCGCCATTTACCTCCTGCAGCAGGGACGACGTGTTCAGGATGATGACCCTGTTCTGACAGCCACACCAAAGCTTCCCAGAGATGGACACCATCTTGGTGATCGGGCTCCCGGGGGAACCCAGGGGCAGAGTCTTGGAATTCTGAGAGTCCCAAAAACTCCCTAGAAAGAGAAGACATAAAACGCAGCTCAATCAGTCAGTCAATGCCGGTTGTCACTGGTCACGCATGCGCAAAGGCTCAGCCTCATTCGCTCCATGTGTGTAACAGCAAGGGGCGCCATAAGTATGCAACAGCAAGGGGCGCCACACCAAGTGTGTAACAGCAAGGGGCGCCACACCAAGTGTGTAACAGCAGGGGGCGCCACACCAAGTGTGTAACAGCAGGGGGCGCCATGCCAAGTGTGTAACAGCAAGGAGGCGCCACAACAAGTGTGTAACAGCAAGGAGGCGCCACAACAAGTGTGTAAGAGCAAGGGGGCGCCACAGCAAGTGTTTAACAGCAGGGGTGCCACAACAAGTGTGTAACAGCAAGGGGGCACCACACCAAGTGTGTAACAGCAAGGGGCGAACAGCAAGGGGCGCCACAACAAGTGTGTAATAGCAAGGGGGCACCACACCAAGTGTGTAACAGTAACGGGGCGCCACACCAAGTGTGTACCAGCAAGGAGGTGCAACAACAAGTGTGTAACAGCAGGGGGCACCACACCAAGTGTGTAACAGCATGAGGTGCCACAACAAGTGTGTAACAGCAAGGGGCGACACACCAAGTGTGTAACAGCAGGGGGCGCCACACCAAGTGTGTAACAGCAAGGGGCGCCACACCAAGTGTGTAATAGCAAGGTGGCACCACACCAAGTGTGTAACAGTAACGGGGCGCCACACCAAGTGTGTAACAGCAAGGAGGCGCCACAACAAGTGTGTAAAAGCAGAGGGCACCACACCAAGTGTGTAACAGCAGGAGACGCTATAACAAGTGTGTAACAGCAAGGGGCGCCATAACACGAGTGTAACAGCTGGGGCGCCATAACATGAATGTAACAGCTGGGGGTGCCATAACACGAGTGTAACAGCATGGGGCGCCATAACATGAGTGTAACAGCAGGGGGCGCCAAAACACGGGTGTAACAGCAAGGGGCGCCACAACAAGTGTGTAACAGCAAGGGGCGCCACAACAAGTGTGTAATAGCAAGGGGCGCCACACCAAGTGTGTAACAGCAAGGGGCGCCACACCAAGTGTGTAACAGCAAGGGGCGCCACACCAAGTGTGTAATAGCAAGGGGGCGCCACACCAAGTGTGTAATAGCAAGGGTTCGCCACACTAAGTGTGTAACACCAGAGGGCACCACACCAAGTGTGTAACAGCAGGAGGCGCTATAACAAGTGTGTAACAGCAGGGGGCGCCATAACAAGTGTGTAACAGCAGGGGCGCCATAACACAAGTATAACAGCAGGGTGCGCCATAACACGAGTGTAACAGCAGGGAACGGCATAACACGAGTCTAACAGCAGGGGGCGCCATAACACGAGTGTAACAGCAGGGGGCGCCAAAACACGAGTGTAACAGCAAGGGGCGCCACACCAAGTGTGTAACAGCAAGGGGCGCCACAACAAGTGTGTAACAGCAAGGGGCGCCACAACAAGTGTGTAACAGCAGGGGGCGCCACAACAAGTGTGTAACAGCAGGGGGCGCCACACCAAGTGTGTAACAGCAGGGGGCACCATAACACGAGTGTAACAGCAGGGAACGCCATAACACGAGTCTAACAGCAGGGGGCCATAACACAAATGTAACAGCAGGGAACGCCATAACACAAGTGTAACAGCAGGGGGCGCCAAAACACGAGTGTAACAGCAAGGGGCGCCACACCAAGTGTGTAACAGCAAGGGACGCCACACCAAGTGTGTAACAGCAAGGGGCGCCACAACAAGTGTGTAACAGCAGGGGCGCCACAACAAGTGTGTAACAGCAAGGGGCGCCTCACCAAGTGTGTAACAGCAGGGGCGCCATAACAAGTGTGTAACAGCAGGGGGCGCCATAACACAAGTGTAACAGCAGGGAACGCCATAACACGAGTGTAACAGCAAGGGGCGCCATAACACGAGTGTAACAGCAGGGGGCGCCATGACAAGTGTGTAACAGCAGGGGGCGCCATAACACAAGTGTAACAGCAGGGAACGCCATAACACGAGTGTAACAGCAAGGGGCGCCACAACACGAGTGTAACAGCAGGGGGTGCCATAACACGAGTGTAACAGCAGGGGGCGCCATAACACGAGTGTAACAGCAGGGGGCGCCATAACACGAGTGTAACAGCAGGGGGGCCCATAACAAGTGTGTAACAGCAGGGGGCGCCATAATAAGTGTGTAACAGCAGGGGGGCGCCATAACAAGTGTGTAACAGCAGGGGGCGCCATGACACGAATTGTAACAGCAGGGGGCGCCATAGCACGAGTGTAACAGCAAGGGGCGCCACACAAGTGTGTAATAGCAAGGGGCGCCACAACAAGTGTGTAACAGCAAGGGGCGCCACAACAAGTGTGTAACAGCAGGGGGCGCCACAACAAGTGTGTAACAGCAAGGGGCGCAACACCAAGTGTGTAACAGCAAGGGACGCCACACCAAGTGTTGTAACAGCAAGGGGCGCCACAACAAGTGTGTAACAGCAGGGGAGCCACAACAAGTGTGTAACAGCAAGGGGCGCCATAACACGAGTGTAACAGCAGGGGGCGCTATAACACAAGTGTAACAGCAGGGGGCGCTATAACAAGCCTTCCCAGTACGCGGCCTGGTTACCTGCTTCTCTCTGATAGACGATCACATCACCATTCGCTACGGATACAAAGACCTGATTATCCAGATATCTGCGGAGGAGACACAGCGCTTATCAGACATCTCATGTCGGGGTGAATCCTTCCACTTTCCTCGAAGATTCATGAACTGGCTAATGGGAGCCGGGCCCTGTGTCTAAGGGGCCCAAGTGCCCAGTAATGTATGATGGGGCCCATTCTCAGCAGGATTAGATCCAGGCGCTTACAGACGTCACGACGCCTCTGTCATAGTAGACGGGTGGCCCTTAAGCATCTGGGGTCTCGGGAGCCCAACTATTTGTGACCACTACAACGCCGTGTATGTAACTACCGACCAGGACGACCCTCATTATTCTCATAACTCCACCTTTACGGTTACGGACTCCTTTAGGTCATTTATTTATTTTTTTTTTTTTAAATGAAATCCATAATTTTGGGGCAAAGGATATTTTTTTCCACTTTGATATTATACAAAATGTTTCTCTATTTGGCTGTTCCAGTCTTTATTTCCTTAGCTGCAGAAGGAGTTGACTAAGAATCCATCAGCGAGCTCGTTCTGATAGTTTGTAATTCTTTTGACCTTTCTTTTTCTTAGCGCCTCAAAGCTCATTTATAACCGCAAAAAAAAAAAAAAAGTTACAAGCTTCCCGTCAGAACGAACTCACTGGTGGATCCTTAGTAAACTCCTTTTGCAGGCAAGGAAATAAAGCTTGTAAAAGCCAAAAAATAAAATGTGCAAAATTTTTAATTAAACTCCACTGAATTTTTCTACAGGTCTTTAAGAGACCCCCTAACCTAAAACAGGTCAACAATGGGGGCTGGTGAGCATGCTGAGATTTGTGGTACTCACAGGATACACATGACGGCCGCCGCGTGCTGCATCTTCATGCTGTTCTTCCGGTTCCGGATGTTGTCAGATGATTGATAGACATGGATGCTGGACAGAGAGGACGAGGCGCAAGGGTCAGTACAGGGGTGTCACCCGCGGACGGGCGTCACACGCTATCGCGGACGTTCCCCCACCATAAATGAACGCTACATTGTACACCCAAACAGCACGACAAAAATCACTTGTCATTCCGGGGTAAACTTTCCTCTAATTTAGGACCCCCCAATATTAGAATTAAGGGGCACATACCAGCCGTCCTCCGTTCCCAGCCACATGGAGCTCTGGTAAGCCTCGGGGTCGATGCTCAGGAGGTTTTCTAAGCTGCCCCGGGTGAAGGACCCTCGGCTGGACCTCCGCACTGCGGACCCCTCGGTGGGACTCTCGCTGTCCCGGTTCTGGTTGAAGTTGCTGGGGATGGGCAGGAATCCGGCCTCCTGTTCCTCTTCCGAGCTGGTGGTCTCCGCCGCCGTGTCCTTGGCACTCGTCATCTCTTCATCTAATATAATCAACAAAAAAAAAAAAAATAATCTCCCCCTCGTCCACCATTATATAACTGGCCTCTAGGTGGCAGTAATGGTTTTAGGCGCTTTGATCGGTGACTAAAAAATCATGAAAAAGGTGAAAAACACGGATTTTGGTAAAGACTTACCTGTAAAATCCTTTTCAGCGAAGGAAGGAAGAGAGACACAGTAATTCATTACTGATGGGTAGGCGGAGCCCCAGATCAGGATGTTACCTCAGATCAAAAGAGTGATGACTGGCTGGCCCCTCCAGCTCGGGCTCCTCCTACTCAGCTCCAGTCGTATCAAAGCTTTTAGGAAAAGAGCCAAGATCACCAGCGGAGCAACATAACCCCTTCTGAAGGAACTTCAGAGAAAAACACAAGGATACAGGTTATGCATGCAAAGAAAGCCAAAAACCACAGAGTTCCAGGTACTACTCACGGAACCTGACTACTGCGATGAGCTGGCGATGCTGGAACAGAGCCTTAGCGCGCTGACCTCAGCCCAGATAATCGCTATCAGATAAGGGTCGCGCTGCATCTGAAAACATCAACACACTTCTGCCGTGGGAGGGTGCTGTGTCTCTCTTCCTTCCTTCGCTGAAAAGGATTTTACAGGTAAGTCTTTACCAAAATCCGTGTTTCAGCTGCAGATGAAGGAAGAGAGCCACAGTAATTCATTACTGATGGGACGTCCCAAAGCAGTTCAAAAATAAGGGTGGGAAAAAACCAATAAAAGGCAGAAACCCAACAACCTTAACAACAAAGCGCAACCAGCGCTAAACACAAGTTCATCCAGAACTTTAAACTACAGCTGCCTGCAGGACCCTACGTCCGAGGGCTGCATCAGCGGAAGCACTGACGTCCACTTTATAAAATCTTGTAAACGTGTGGACAGAGTGCCAAGTCGCCGCTCGGCAAAGCTGCACTGCCGAAGCACCTTGATGAAAAGCCCACGATGAAGCCACAGCTCTCGTGGAATGGGCACGAATCTTAATCGGGCAAGATTCACCCCGAAGACGGTAAGCTTCCAAAATAGCTGACCGGATCCAACGAGCTATAGAACCCTTGGAAGCTCGTTGACCACGCCGACGACCTGCCGGAACCACAAACAGGGAGTCCGTCTTACGAAAACCTTGAGTAATAGATAGATAAAACTTCAAGGCCCGCACTAAATCCAATGTGTGTAAATCTCGCTCTTTCGTATTCTTCGGATCCGGACAGAGTGAGGGCAACACAATATCCTGGTTAACATGAAATTGTGACACCACTTTAGGCAAAAAATCACCCCGAGTGCGAAGCACTACACGATCCGGAAAAAACTCCAGAAAAGGAGGCGAGCAAGAAAGAGCTGCCAATTCAGAAACTCTCCTCAAGGAAGTGACTGCAACAAGGAAAGCCACCTTCCAAGAAAGTAAAGAAAGGCTAGCAGAAACCATAGGTTCAAAAGGTTTATGCTGAAGAGCCTCCAAAACAAGGTTGAGCCGCCAAGGAGACACAGGTGCCTTCCGCGGCGGAAACTTACGAGAGATACCTCGGAAAAAAGAGATCACGTCTCTATTCGAAGCAATGGTTCTCCGGAATAATAAGGACAGAGCAGAAATCTGACCTTTCAGAGTGCTAACTGCCAAACCCTTGTCTAGCCCATGTTGCAGAAAAGCCAACAGGTTGGGAATGGAAAACTTTCTCGGGTTCCGAGAAGACCCCAAACACCACGAAAAGAAGGTTTCCCAAATTTTGTGGTAAATCCTAGAAGTAGCCGGACATCTTGCAGCACGAAGGGTAGCAATGACCTCGGCTGAAAAACCTCTACGGGTCAAGATCTCGGTCTCAAGAGCCACGCCGTCAAACGCAGGGACATCAAGTCCGGATGACAAATGGGCCCCTGAGTCAACAAGTCCTGTTGAAGAGGGAGTGGAAACGGAGGTGCCGCCAACAGCGACATTATTGTCGAGAACCACACCCTTCTTGGCCAGTCTGGAGCTATCAGAATAGCTGGAATTCTCTCTAGTCTGATCCGACGCAGCACTAGAGGAAGTAAGGATATCGGCGGGAATACATAGATCAGCTTGAACTGATCCCACTGAGCCACTAGAGCATCCACCGCCACCGCCTTCGGGTCCTTGTACCTGGACATGAATGTCGGTAACTTGGCATTGGACCTGGAAGCCATCAAATCCACTTGGGGGGTTCCCCAGCGAGAGCACAGTAGTGCAAAGACTTCCGGGTGGAGGCTCCATTCCCCGGGATCCATCCTTCTGCGACTGAGAAAGTCCGCTGTAATATTCTGGACCCCTGGAATGTGAATCGCCGAAATGGCTGGTACATTGGCCTCTGCCCAAATCAGAATTCGGGACACCTCTACCATGAGTCTGGAACTCCTTGTCCCACCTTGGTGATTGATATACGCGACAGCCGTCGCATTGTCTGTCTGCACACGGACTGGCAGACCGCTCAAAGGGACCGTCCAATGTTGGAGGCAAAGAAAAATCGCCCTCAATTCCAGGATATTGATCGGAAGCACAGACTCTTCCGGTGACCATACCCCCTGAATCCAGAGATTGGTCCAAACACCCCCCCAGCCCGTCAGGCTGGCATCGGTGGTTATGACTGACCACTTCAGAGGGAGGAAAGACTTCCCCAGGGAGAATGCCCCTGGACGTAACCACCATTCTAGAGAATCCCGCACCGCGCGAGAAATGGTGACACTGCAATCCAGCGATTGCGACTGGTTCCATCGACTCAAGATGAACCTTTGAAGAGTCCTGGAGTGGAACTGGGCAAAAGGAATTGCCTCCATGGACGCCACCATCAGTCCCAGAAGACGCATACACTTCCGTAGGGACATTGCCGTTGAGGCTGTCATAATCTGTACATGTCGAAGAAGACATGACTGTTTGTCTGGTGGTAAGGAAACTACCGACCGAAACGTGTCGAGATGCATTCCCAAAAAGAGAATTGTCCTTGATGGTTCCAGGGACGACTTCTCCCAATTGACCAGCCAACCGAAGTCTTTCAGAAACTGAAGAGACAAATCCCGAGCCGTCAATGCCTCCTCCTCCGAGGAAGACACGATCAAAAGATCGTCCAGATAAGGGAGAATCGTAATCCCCTGTCTTCGAAGGAGTGCCATGAGGGGCGCCAGAACTTTTGTAAAGACCCTTGGCGCTGAGGCTAAGCCGAACGGCAGAGCCACGAACTGGTAATGATTCTGACCTATGGCAAATCGAAGAAAGCGCTGATGAGCCTTTCCGATGGGAATATGCAAATAGGCGTCGCGAATGTCGATTGACACCAGAAAATCGTTCTGTGACAGAGCTGCCACAACGGAACGAAGCGACTCCATGCGAAATTTCCGGGTATGGACATGCCGGTTTAATCGCTTGAGATCCAGAATCGGGCGAAATTTGTTCTCCTTTTTGGGAACTATAAAAAGGTTGGAATAAAAACCTTTTCCTCGGTCCTCTGACGGAACCGGTATCACTACACCCTTTTGTAGTAGCGATTCGACCTCTCGCTGTAGAGCGACAACAAGCTCGGGTTCCGACGGAACGCGAGATTGACAAAAAACATTTGGGGGTTGAGAAGCAAACTCTATGAAATAGCCTGCCGACACTATCCGCGTTACCCAGGAATCTGGAACGCGAGCCATCCAAGTCTCCTTGAAAAGAAGCAGGCGACCCCCCACTCGAGAATCCTCGAGTGGACCCCTGGCGTCAATCCGACTTTGCGGGTTTCTTGTCAAGTTCCCGCTTGTTCTGGCGGAAACTCTGCTTCCAGGGAGTACGAGTTTTCTGAGAGGATTTCTTCCTGAGAAAGAAGGACGACCCGATCCCCACGAGGAGTGACTAGATCGTCCTCGGCCCCGAAAGGACCGCCGACCACTATAAACACCAGGCTTACTGGACACCGAGGCCATGGCCCTTCGCTGTGGTAATGCTGATTCCTTTGCCTTAGCCTTGGAAATCAGCTCTGTGAGGTCGGATCCAAAAAGATGGCCACCCTTGTAAGGTAAGGCCAACAACCCTTGTTTGGAAACTGCGTCCCCGGCCCACTGTCTGAGCCATAAAGCTCTTCTGACTGTGACCGCTGAAGCTTGCGCTTTGGCCAGCAGAGATGCCGTATCCAGACCGGCATCAAAGATATAACAGGCTGCCGTTTCTAACCATTCACAAGTTTCCCGTATCTCAGATAACGGAGATTCATTTTGCAACTCCGTCTTCAGACGTGCCAACCAGCTTAGAGAAGCTCTAGCAGCACACATGGATCCTAGCACTGCTCGAAATCCATGACCCGCAGCCTCATAGCTTGCTTTTGCCGCCAATTCTGCCTTTCTATCCAAAGGCTCCTGTAAGCTCGCTTTTCCCTTAATAGGGAGTAGTGAGGATTTACTAAGCTGAGATAAGGACACATCCACTTCAGGAGCAGAAGTCCAATTAGCCTTTAACTCCGTAGAGCAAGGATAAAGTGTATCAAAGAAATGCGTTCCATGAAAACGCTTATCTGGACATAGACGTTCCTCCTCTATTACACCATTAAGCTCATCCAGAGCTGGCAATGTTGTGCGCGAAGCACGGGACTCCTGGAACATGCGTGCTGTTTTACCAGGACGACTAGTTACCTCCTCCGGTAACTGTAATATCTCTCTCATGGCTTCAATTAATGCCTCCGTACGCTTCGCCATAGAGGAACGCCCCTGCGGCTCGTCCGCATCTGAATCGGATATTTCTCCATCCGAATATAAAGGGGAACTCTGCCCAATATCAGATACATCTGACTCGCTCCGTGTAGAGGCCGGTAACGGCCTGCGTCGCTTCCTCTGAGAGGAATTAGCAGACACATATTGACCTAAAAGGTCAGATAAGTTATTAATCGATCGAGCGATATCATCCAATTTTCCACCGCTGTCGACCGCAGCGCTAGACGCTGTGGAGGTCTGCGTATCTGATTGCCGCAATGGCACTGGGACGTGATCCGCGGCATCTGAACTCTGTTCAGACATGTCTCATCTGAATGAGCAGGTCAAAGCGGTAATACCAGCAAAAAACTATGCGGTTTTTCTTTTTTTTTTTTTTTTTTTCAAACGCTGAAGGGTTAACGCTCCACCAAGCAGAGTTACCCCAGCGGTATTCAGTCAGCAAATTTAGCAGGTAGAAATAACCCTCAAAGGGGTTAATATTGCAAACTCACCAAAATATATATATATTTGTGAGCCCCAGCCAATTTTTATGTCTCTGATGAGACTGCAGCTGCAGGATAGCGATCGCTGCGCTGCGGAGTGAGGAATCCACACTCACCCAGCTGGCCGTGGTGTCTATATGAGGAGGGGAGCGGTCCGAGGAGCCCAGGAGCCTGAGTAATGGCCGCCACAGTGAGGGGGTCGCAGGAGAAAAGCCAGAGCGCGCGTTCTTCCTGCTCAAAAGACCGGGATAGATAGGCCACGCCCCCTGCTAGCTCAAATAATGAGCGCGAAATCTCCCCGCTCCTGCTCCCTCTCTGTCCTGCAGCTATCTGCCTGCGGACAAAAAATCACCACATCTTCATGTAGAAGCGCTGTCACAGCAGCGCTGAAGCATACTGACTTTACATGTAGTAGCGCTGTCACAGTAGCGCTGAAGCATACTGACATTACATGTAGTAGCGCTGTCACAGCAGCGCTGAAGCTTACTGACATTTACATGTAGTAGCGCTGTCACAGCAGCGCTGAAGCTTACTGACATTACATGTAGTAGCGCTGTCACAGTAGCGCTGAAGCATACTGATATTACATGTAGTAGCGCTGTCACAGCAGCGCTGAAGCTTACTGACATTTACATGTAGTAGCGCTGTCACAGCAGCGCTGAAGCTTACTGACATTACATGTATTAGCGCTGTCACAGCAGCGCTGAAGCTTACTGACATTTACATGTAGTAACGCTGACATTAATAATAGCGCTGCTCATTCAGACGCTAAAGCACTCACACATAATTATTATTAAAATTTGTGTGGAGTACTCACCAGCCAAGGCGCCACAGGGACCCTCAGGGGTTTCTGGCGCAGTGCCCATGCTTCCCTCCAGGGCGAAGAACGCAGTGACCGCACGTGTGGTTTGCGTTCCCGCCAGAGAAGCTCTCCTCATCCCCCAGGGCCGGCAAGGATTCTGCAGGGACTTTGAGTGAATACAGATCCGCCAAGGGAGAGGTTGGGGTACAGCAGCGCTGATACCCCTGAGACCTCTAGACCAACTAGTGATCCAAGTCTCCTGTCCGAATATTAAAATAATAAAATTTTCTGAGGAGCTGCATTAGCAGCGACCATCCTCTGGACCTCAAATCTTAGACTGGAGCTGAGTAGGAGGAGCCCGAGCTGGAGGGGCCAGCCAGTCATCACTCTTTTGATCTGAGGTAACATCCTGATCTGGGGCTCCGCCTACCCATCAGTAATGAATTACTGTGGCTCTCTTCCTTCATCTGCAGCTGAAAAAGGCAAATTGAAGACTAAATGGATGAAGAATTAGTAGTAAGAAACACACAAGGGCCCCGGCAGACTGTATGTGGACCAGGCTAGGGCATTAGAGCCTCCATACTCACTTCCAAAGCTGGAGGAGATGGTGGAGCGGCTGGCCTGACTCTGGAGGGTCCCGGAGGGGCTGGGAGAGGATTCATCATCGGTGTCGTCACTGTCAAAGGGCACCAGTTCCCGGCTGTCTGTGTTTTCGGAGAGCTCCAGGGAGGATCCGGAGATGGAGATGTGGAGGCACTGCTGAGATGGAGGCTCCTCCAGGTGCTGCGGGTGGTGCCGCTCCGACGGTCGGTTCGTCAGGGCCGGTGGTCGCTCCCTGCTACGAGACACAAAAGCCTCAGAATCTCGACACCCCCTGGAACACCGGTGATCCTCCACAGATACAAACAGGTCGGTGCTTTACAGAAACCATCAGCAAGCTGCTGTTGATGGATCCTGCTGTCCCAAACGTGCGGCTCAGATTTATTTCTGATGGTCGCCCCTACCTGTAGTTCCTCTTCAGGCCCGGCACAGAGGCGATGCAGAGGATGCGGGCCGAGCAGACGGCGATACAGGCCTCCACCGTGGGCTCGTTCCTGATGCTCAGCAGGCAGACCTGCCCCACGTAGCCATCGCTGTTACACACCCACACCTCGTGCATGTTGTCAGGACTGCTCTGGCTGGGGGACGCGCAGGAGAACTGGAGGACGACACAACATCTAAGTAACTGCTCATTTCTTTATTTCTAGATATACAATCACCCTTTTATCTAGATAAATCGTCCGGATTAGGAAACGTGTTCAGCATCATGAACCGGTCGTGATCATTGTGAGGGCAGCAATGCGGATGGGGACATGTTCATCATGTAAGTTTCGCCTTAGGTCACTTGGTCAGGGGATAGACTAGAGTGTGCAGAAAAGGCATCGCAGCACTACGGTACGGAGAACCCGAGATTCCAGTTGGAAATATCTTATGAGGAAGACCTGGAGAAACAAAGCTTTCTAGGCTTGCACAAAGCAGGTGGTACAGTGGTCATAACCATAGTCCTGCTGGAGCAGAAGGTATACTGTGGGTATAACCATAGTCCTGCCTGGAGCAGAAGGTATACAGTGGGTAAACCATAGTCCTGCCTGGAGCAGAAGTGGTACAGTGGGTATAACCATAGTCCTGCTGGAGCAGAAGGTATACAGTGGGTATAACCATAGTCCTGCCTGGAGAGAAGGTGGCACAGTGGGTATAACCATAGTCCTGCTGGAGCAGAAGGTATACAGTGGGTATAACCATAGTCCTGCCTGGAGCAGAAGGTGGTACAGTGGGATAACCATAGTCCTGCTGGAGCAGAAGGTGACACTGTGGGTATAACCATGTCCTTTCCTGGAGCAGAAGGTGACACTGTGGGTTATAACCATAGTCCGCCTGGAGCAGAAGGTGACACTGTGGGTATAACCTAGTCCTGCCTGGAGCAGAAGGTGACACTGTGGGTATAACCATAGTCCTGCCTGGAGCAGAAGGTGGCACAGTGGGTATAACCATGTCCTGCCTGGAGCAGAAGGTGGCACAGTGGGTATAACCTTTGTCCTGCCTGGAGCAGAAGGATACAGTGGGTATAACCATAGTCCTGCCTGGAGCAGAAGGTGGTACAGTGGGCATAACCATAGTCCTGCCGGAGCAGAAGTGGTACAGTGGGTATAACCCTAGTCCTGCCTGGAGCAGAAGGTGGTACAGTGGGTATAACCATAGTCCCGCCTGGAGCAGAAGGTGGTACAGTGGGTATAACCATAGTCCTGCTGGAGCAGAAGGTGGTACACTGGGGATAACCATAGTCCTGCCTGGAGCAGAAGGTATACAGTGGGTATAACCATAGTCCTGCCCGGAGCAGAAGTGGTACAGTGGGTATAACCATAGTCCTGCCTGGAGGGGGAAAAAGGGGACACTGTGGGTATAACCATAGTCCTTTCCTGGAGCAGAAGGTATACAGTGGGTATAACCATAGTCCTGCCTGGAGCAGAAGGTGGGACAGTGGGTATAACCTTTGTCCTCCGGGGCAGAAGGTATACAGTGGGTATAACCATAGTCCCGCTGGACAGAAGGGTAAGTGGGCATAAACCCTAGTCCCCGCCTGGAAAAGGGGACACTGTGGGTATAACCCTAGTCCTCCGGGCAAAGGGGACAAATGGGGTATAACCCTAGTCCTGCCTGACAAGTGACACTGGGATAACCCTATCCCCGCCCGGACAAAAGGGGACACGTGGTATAACCATAGTCCGCCCCG
>JARQOD010000002.1:5860405-5902946 GCA_033576555.1 Oophaga sylvatica
CACCGGACACACCCTCTGTATACTACACCACACGGGACACATCCTCTGTATACTGCACCACACAGGACACACCCTCTATATACTACACCACACCGGACACATCCTCTATATACTACACCACACGGGACACATCCTCTGAATACTGCACCACACAGGACACATCCTCTATATACTACACCACACGGGACACATCCTCTATATACTACACCGCATGGGACACATCCTCTATATACTGCACCACACGGGACACATCCTCTATATACTACACCACACATCCTCTATATACTACACCACACGGGACACATCCTCTATATACTACACCACACGGGACACATCCTCTATATACTACACCACACAGGACACACCCTCTATATACTGCACCACACGGGACACATCCTCTGTATACTACACCACACGGGACACATCCTCTATATACTACACCACACGGGACACATCCTCTATATACTACACCACACGGGACACATCCACTATATACTACACCACACAGGACACACCCTCTGTATACTACACCACACAGGACACATCCTCTATATACTACACCACACGGGACACATCCACTATATACTACACCACACGGGACACATCCTCTATATACTGCACCACACGGGACACGTCCTCTATATACTACACCACACGGGACACATCCTCTATATACTACACCACACGGGACACATCCTCTATATACTACACCACACGGGACACATCCACTATATACTACACCACACGGGACACATCCACTATATACTACACCACACAGGACACATCCTCTATATACTGCACCACACGGGACACGTCCTCTATATACTGCACCACACGGGACACATGCTCTATATACTACACCACACGGGACACATCCTCTATATACTACACCACACAGGACACATCCTCTATATACTACACCACACAGGACACATCCTCTATATACTACACCACACGGGACTCATCCTCTATATACTACACCACACGGGACACATCCTCTATATACTACACCACACAGGAC
Organism: Oophaga sylvatica; assembly: GCA_033576555.1. Taxonomy (NCBI): domain Eukaryota; kingdom Metazoa; phylum Chordata; class Amphibia; order Anura; family Dendrobatidae; genus Oophaga; species Oophaga sylvatica. The sequence goes on from JARQOD010000002.1 coordinate 5,861,427, forward strand.
ACATCCTCTATATACTACACCACACAGGACACATCCTCTATATACTACACCACACGGGACACATCCTCTATATACTACACCACACGGGACACACCCTCTATATACTACACCACACGGGACATATCCTCTATATACTACACCACACAGGACACATCCTCTATATACTACACCACACGGGACACATCCTCTATATACTACACCACACGGGACACATCCTCTATATACTACACCACACGGGACACATCCTCTATATACTACACCGCATGAGACACATCCTCTATATACTACACCACACGGGACGCATCCTCTATATAACTACACCACACGGGACACATCCTCTATATACTGCACCACACGGGACACATCCTCTATATACTACACCACATGGGACACATCCTCTATATACTACACCACACAAGACACATCCTCTATATACTGCACCACACGGGACGCATCCTCTGTATACACCGCATGGGACACATCCTCTGTATACTGCACCACACAGGACACATCCTCTATATACTACACCACACGGGACACACCCTCTGTATACTACACCGCACGGGACACATCCTCTATATACTACACCACACAAGACACATCCTCTATATACTGCACCACACGGGACGCATCCTCTGTATACACCGCATGGGACACATCCTCTGTATACTGCACCACACAGGACACATCCTCTATATACTACACCACACGGACACACCCTCTAGTATACTACACCGCACGGGTCACATCCTCTGTATACTACACCGCACGGGACACATCCTCTATATACTACACCACACAGGACACATCCTCTATATACTGCACCACACGGGACATATCCTCTATATACTACACCACACGGGACACATCCTCTATATACTACCACCACGGGACACATCCTCTATATACTACACCGCATGGGACACATCCTCTATATACTACACCACACGGGACACGTCCTCTATATACTGCACCACACGGGACACGTCCTCTATATACTACACCACACGGGACACAGTCCTCTATATACTACACCACACGGGACACATCCTCTATATACTACACCACACGGGACACATTCTCTATATACTGCACCACACAGGACACATCCTCTATAATACTACACGACACGGGACACATCCTCTATATACTACACCACACGGGACACACCCTCTGTATACTACACCGCACGGGTCACATCCTCTGTATACTACACCGCACGGGACACATCCTCTATATACTACACCACACGGGACACATCCTCTATATACTGCACCACACGGGACATATCCTCTATATACTACACCACACGGGACACATCCTCTATATACTACACCGCATGGGACACATCCTCTATATACTACACCACACGGGACACGTCCTCTATAACTGCACCACACGGGACACGTCCTCTATATACTACACACACACGGGACACATCCTCTATATACTGCACCACACGGGACACATCCTCTATATACTACACCACACGGGACACGTCCTCTATATACTACACCACACGGGACACGTCCTCTATATACTACACCACACGGGACACATCCTCTATATACTACACCACACGGGACACATCCTCTATATACTACACCACACGGGACACATCCTCTATATAGTACACCACACGGGACACACCCTCTGTATACTACACCACACGGGACACACCCTCTATATACTGCACCACACGGGACATATCCTCTATATACTACACCACACAGGACACATCCTCTATATACTGCACCACACGGGACACATCCTCTATATACTACCGGGACACATCCTCTATATACTACACCACACGGGACACATCCTCTATATACTACACCACACGGGACACACCCTCTATATACTGCACCACACGGGACATATCCTCTATATACTACACCACACGGGACACATCCTCTATATACTACACCACACAGGACACATCCTCTATATACTACACCACACATCCTCTATATACTACACCACACGGGACACATCCTCTATATACTACACCACACGGGACACATCCTCTATATACTACACCACACGGGACACACCCTCTATATACTACACCACACGGGACACATCCTCTATATACTACACCACACGGGACACATCCTCTATATACTACACCACACGGGACACATCCTCTATATACTACACCACACGGGACACATCCTCTATATACTACACCACACAGGACACATCCTCTATATACTACACCACACATCCTCTATATACTACACCACATGGGACACATCCTCTATATACTACACCACATGGGACACATCCTCTATATACTACACCACACGGGACACATCCTCTATATACTACACCACATGGGACACATCCTCTATATACTACACCACACAGGACACACCCTCTGTATACTGCACCACACGGGACACATCCTCTATATACTGCACCACACGGGACACATCCTCTATATACTACACCGCATGGGACACATCCTCTATATACTACACCACACGGGACACATCCTCTATATACTACACCACACGGGACACATCCTCTATATACTACACCGCACGGGACACATCCTCTATATACTACACCACACGGGACATATCCTCTATATACTACACCACACGGGACACATCCTCTATATACTACACCACACGGGACACACCCTCTATATACTGCACCACACGGGACATATCCTCTATATACTACACCACACAGGACACATCCTCTATATACTACACCACACATCCTCTATATACTACACCACATGGGACACATCCTCTATATACTACACCACATGGGACACATCCTCTATATACTACACCACACGGGACACATCCTCTATATACTACACCACATGGACACATCCTCTATATACTGCACCATACGGGACACATCCTCTATATAACTACACCATACGGGACACACCCTCTGTATACTGCACCACACGGGACACATCCTCTATATACTACACCACACGGGACACATCCTCTATATACTACACCACATGGGACACATCCTCTATATACTGCACCATACGGGACACATCCTCTATATACTACACCATACGGGACACACCCTCTGTATACTGCACCACACGGGACACATCCTCTATATACTACACCACATGGGACACATCCTCTATATACTACACCATACGGGACACATCCTCTATATACTACACCACATGGGACACATCCTCTATATACTACACCATACGGGACACACCCTCTGTATACTGCACCACACGGGACACATCCTCTATATACTACACCACATGGGACACATCCTCTATATACTACACCACACGGGACACATCCTCTATATACTACACCACATGGGACACCACCCTCTGTATACTGCACCACAACGGGACACATATCCTCTATATACTACACCACACGGGACACATCCTCTATATACTACACCACACAGGACACATCCTCTATATACTATACCGCATGGACACATCCTCTATATACTACATCACACGGGACACATCCTCTATAATACTACACCACACAGGACGCACCCTCTATATACTACACCACACGGGACACATCCTCTATATACTGCACACACATCCTCTATATACTACACCACACGGGACACATCCTCTATATATACTACCACACGGGACACATCCTCTATATACTACACCACACGGGACACACCCTCTATATACTACACCACACGGGACACATCCTCTATATACTACACACACACGGGAACACATCCTCTATATACTACACCACACGGGACACATCCTCTATATTTCTACACCACACGGGACACATCCTCTAAAATACTACACCACACGGGACACATCCTCTATATACTACACCACACGGGACACATCCTCTATAACTGCACCACATGGGACACATCCTCTATATACACACCACACGGACACATCCTCTATATACTACACCACACGGGACACATCCTCTATATACTGCACCGCATGGGACACATCCTCTATATACTACACCGCATGGGACACATCCTCTATATACTACACCACACGGGACACATCCTTATATACTACACCACACAGGACACACCCTCTGTATACTGCACCACACGGGACACATCCTCTATATACTACACCCACGGGACACATCCTCTATATACACCACACGGGACACATCCTCTATATACTACACCGCATGGGACACATCCTCTATATACTACACCACACGGGACACATCCTCTATATACTACACCACGGGACACATCCTCTATATACTACACCGCACGGACACATCCCCTATACTACACCACATGGGACACATCCTCTATATACTACACCACACAGGACACACCCTCTGTATACTGCACCACACGGGACACATCCTCTATATACTACACCACACGGGACACATCCTCTATATACTACACCACACGGGACACATCCTCTATATACTACACCGCATGGGACACATCCTCTATATACTACACACACAGGACACATCCTCTATATACTACACCACAAAGGACATATCCTCTATATACTACACCACATTGGACACATCCTCTATATACTAACCGCATGGGACACATCCTCTATATACTACACCACACGGGACACATCCTCTATATACTACACCACACGGGACACATCCTCTATATACTACACCACACGGGACACATCCTCTATATACTACACCACACGGGACACATCCTCTATATACTACACCACACGGGACATATCCTCTATATACTACACCCATGGCGACACATCCTCTATATACTACACCGCATGGGACACATCCTCTATATACTAACACCACACGGGACACATCCTCTATATACTACACCCACGGGACACATCCTCTATATACTACACCACACGGGACACAAACCTCTATATACTACACACATGGGAAAACCCAAATTTTCCCCCGGGGCCCCAACCCCCCCAAAAGGGGAACCCAAAAGGCACATCCCAAAAATACACCACGGGCAATCCCCCCTATACTTACGCCAAAACCCCCCCCTTTTTCACCCCGGGACCTCTCTTTTTAAAACCCACGGGACCCCCCCCTTAAAACCCACCCCAAAAACCCCTTATAACCCCCAAAAACCCCCTTCTAACCCCCCCCCCCAAACCCCCTTTTCACACCCCAAAACCCCCAACCCAAAAAAAACCCCCCCTAAAACACCCCGGGCCCCACCCATTAAACCCACGGAACTCCCATATACTACCCCCGGGCCATCCCTTAAAATAAAACCCCCCGGGCCACCCCATATACTACCCACGGGGCCAAAACCTCTTTTTCAAACCAAGGGGCCATCCCCTAATACACCACAGGGACACCCCCCCCCCAACCCCCCAAGGGCCCCATCCCTTTTCCCCCACCCCCCTTCAAAAACCACCCCAAACCCTTTAAAACCCCCGGGAAAACCCTAAAAAACCCCAAAACCCCCCCCAATTCTTTAAAAAACACCTCCCCTATACTACACACACGGGGCCACCCTAAAAAACCCCCCCCACCTCCCATTTAAACCCCCGGACACCCCTTTTTCACCCCCAGGGACATCCTCTTTACTACACCCACGGCACATCCCATAATACACCCACGGCCTTTTATATACTACCCCAAAGGGACCACCTCCTATACTACCCCGGGGCCAACCCCTTTTTTTAAAACCCCACACGGGCCCCCCATTCTACACACAGGGACCCCTTTATACTACCCCACGGGACCATCCCCTATAAACCCACACCCCCCCAAATCCCCAACCCCCAAATCCCAAAACCCCCCCTCTATATACTTCACCCACGGGGCCATCCCTAATAAACCACGGGACCATCCTCATTTTAACCCCAACGGGCCCCTTTTTTTTTAAAACAAAAACCCCCCTTCAAACGACCCATCCCAATACTAACCCCCCCCTCCAAAACAAACGGGGGCCCCCCTTTTCCCCCAAAAAACCCCCCCAAACAACCCAAAAACCAAAACCACCCAAAATTTTCCCAAAACACAAACCCCCCCTTTTTATACCACCCACAAAACATCCCATAAAAAAACCCCCCCCCCTACACCCACGGGACCTCCCTATAACCCCACCCCCCTATAAACACCCCCAAAAAACCCCCCTTTTATCCACCCCATCCCATTTTCCCCCCCCCCTTTTTAAAAAACCCCCCCGGGGCACACCCCAAACCCCCCAAAAAAACCCCCACCCCAAACCAAAAAACCCCCCCAAACCCCAAACCCCCCCCATTCCCCCCCAAAAAAAAACCCCTTCTTTTACCCACGGGGAACATCCTCATAACACACCCAAGGGCCCCCCCCCCAAATTTTTTACTACCCCCAGGACCTCTTAAAACACCCCACGGGCCTCCCCTTTTTAACCCACGGGGGGCCCCCCAAAACTAAAAGGGGGACCCCAAAACCCAAAGGGCCCCCCTTATTACCCCACGGGGGCACATCCCTATAACTACACCAGGGCCCCCCCCTATACTTAACCCCCCCCGGGAATCCCAATCCAAAACCCCCCCCGGGGCACACCTCAATCTCACCCACGGAAAATCCTCTATATACTCCCAAAAAACCCATTTACTAAAAACCCAAAAAACCCCTTTTTTTACCCAAAAAACTTCCCCCTTTTTAACCCACACGGCCCCCTATATAAACCCCCGGGAAACCTTATATACTACCCCACCGGGACCAACCTATATAAACACCAAAAAAAAAAAAAAACTTATACTAAACCCCACGGACCATCCTCTATATACTACACACACGGGGACTCCCATATAACCCAAAACCGGGCCCCCCTTTTAAAACTCCCAACGGGGACAACCCTATATACTCACCCACGGGACAAACCCTAAATAAACCCACGGGAAAACCCCCCCAAACACCCAAAGGGGAAAAAACCCCAAATTTTTTAAAAAACCCCCGGGGCAATCCCTAATAACCCCCCCACGGGGCCCTCCTCAAAAACCCCAAGGGGCACATCCCTATATACCCACACGGGGCACACCTCTATATACTACACCCCGGGACCCTCTTAAAAACCCCCCACCACCCCAAAAACCCCAAAAATTTTTACCACCACACGGGCACATCCCTTATCCACCCCGGGAAAATCCTATATATCACCCCCTTCCCCATAACCCAAAAACCCCCCAAAACCCCAAAAACCCAAACACCCCCCACACCAAAACCCCCCAAAACCCCCATTAAAAAACCCCCATCCTCATAACTACCCACACGGACCATCCCATATACTACACCCCAACATCCCCTATACTCACCCCACGGACCCCTTTTCCCCAAACGGGAACCCCAATCCACCACACGGGACCCATCCCTTTTTAAAAACCCAAACCCCGGCACATCCCTTTTACTACAACCCAAAGGACCCAAACCCCAAAAAAACCACGGGGAAAAAAAACCCAAACTACACCACACCCCTCCTTATTCTAAACCCCGGGGGGCCCTCCTTATATCTCACCCACGGGGCCCCTCCCCTTTAAAAACACCCCCTTATAAAACCCCCCCCTCATATACTCACCCACGGGGGACATCCCTTTTTTAAAAAAGGGGGGAAAACCTTTTAACCCCCAAAAACCCCCTTTCTAAAACCCACCCCGGGGCACCCTCTATAACTACACCAACTTCCCCCTATACTAAAAACCCCCGGACCCCCCCCTATATCCACCCCGGGAACCCTTATACACACCACAATCCCCATATACAAAACCCAGGGCCCCCCCCTATCACCCACGGGAACCCCCCCTTATAAAAACCCCACCCCCCCTTTTTAAAAAAACCCCCAAAAACTAAACGGGCCCCCCCAAAAACCCAAAACCCATCCCCTTTTTCCCCCCCCAAAAAAACCCAAACACCCAACCCCCCAAAACCCCAAACCCCAAAAAACCCCCCAACCCCCAAACCTCCTTAAAACTCCCACCACACCCATATACCCCACCGGGGGCCCCTTTTTCCCAAACCCCCAACCCCCTTATATAACACCACAGGGACACATCCTTATATATCACCACACGGACCATCCCCAATACTACACCACAAGGGACCCTCCCCAAAAACCCCCGGGGGAAACCTTTTCCCCCCAAAAAACAAACATCCCTATATTCACCCCGGGACAACCCCCCCCAGGGAAACCCCATAATTTCCCCAAAAAAAAAACCCCAAAAAACCCCCCCGGGACCATCCTTAATTTCTACACCCCAAAGGGGCCACCCCCCAAAACTACACCACACAACCCCTATTTACTACACCCCCGGGACACTCCCTTTTTTTACTACCCACCCACCATTTTAATCTACACCCAACCCCAAAAATTTTTTTAAAACCCCACACACCCCCACCCAAAAACCCCGGGGTTCCCCAAAACCACAGGACACCCCTATAATTTCACCACAGGGGAAAACCCCTTTTATTTAAACCCCCGGGGCCTCCTCATATAAACCACACGGACCCCCCCATATATCACCACCGGGAACACCCCTTTTATACTACACCACACGGGGCACATCCTTTAAATTTTAAAAACCCCCAAATCCCCCCCCAAACCCCAAAACCCCCCCCAAAATCACCCACCAAAAACCCCCCACCCCCCCTCCCCCCCCCCCCCCCCCCAAAAAAAAAAAAAAAAAAAAAAAAAAAAAAAAAAAAAAAAAAAAAAAAAAAAAAAAAAAAAAAAAAAAAAAAAAAAAAAAAAAAAAAAAAAAAAAAAAAAAAAAAAAAAAAAAAAAAAAAAAAAAAAAAAAAAAAAAAAAAAAAAAAAAAAAAAAAAAAAAAAAAAAAAAAAAAAAAAAAAAAAAAAAAAAAAAAAAAAAAAAAAAAAAAAAAAAAAAAAAAAAAAAAAAAAAAAAAAAAAAAAAAAAAAAAAAAAAAAAAAAAAAAAAAAAAAAAAAAAAAAAAAAAAAAAAAAAAAAAAAAAAAAAAAAAAAAAAAAAAAAAAAAAAAAAAAAAAAAAAAAAAAAAAAAAAAAAAAAAAAAAAAAAAAAAAAAAAAAAAAAAAAAAAAAAAAAAAAAAAAAAAAAAAAAAAAAAAAAAAAAAAAAAAAAAAAAAAAAAAAAAAAAAAAAAAAAAAAAAAAAAAAAAAAAAAAAAAAAAAAAAAAAAAAAAAAAAAAAAAAAAAAAAAAAAAAAAAAAAAAAAAAAAAAAAAAAAAAAAAAAAAAAAAAAAAAAAAAAAAAAAAAAAAAAAAAAAAAAAAAAAAAAAAAAAAAAAAAAAAAAAAAAAAAAAAAAAAAAAAAAAAAAAAAAAAAAAAAAAAAAAAAAAAAAAAAAAAAAAAAAAAAAAAAAAAAAAAAAAAAAAAAAAAAAAAAAAAAAAAAAAAAAAAAAAAAAAAAAAAAAAAAAAAAAAAAAAAAAAAAAAAAAAAAAAAAAAAAAAAAAAAAAAAAAAAAAAAAAAAAAAAAAAAAAAAAAAAAAAAAAAAAAAAAAAAAAAAAAAAAAAAAAAAAAAAAAAAAAAAAAAAAAAAAAAAAAAAAAAAAAAAAAAAAAAAAAAAAAAAAAAAAAAAAAAAAAAAAAAAAAAAAAAAAAAAAAAAAAAAAAAAAAAAAAAAAAAAAAAAACACATCCTCTATATACTACACCACACAGGACACATCCTCTATATACTACACCACACGGGACACATCCTCCATATACTACACCACACGGGACACATCCTCTATATACTACACCACACGGGACACATCCTCTATATACTACACCACACGGGACCCATCCTCCATATACTACACCACACGGGACCCACCTCCATATACTACACCGCACGGGACCCATCCTCCATATACTACACCGCACGGGACCCATCCTCTATATACTGCACCACACGGAACCCATCCTCCATATACTACACCGCACGGGACCCATCCTCCATATACTTGACAGACGGGACCCACCTCCATATACCACACAGGACGAATCTTCCATATACTACACCGCACAGGACCCATCCTCATATACTACACCCACGGGACCCATCCTCTATATACTACACCGCACGGACCCATCCTCCATATACTACACCGCACGGACCCATCCTCCATATACTTACCGACGGGACCCATCCTCCATATACCACACAGGACCATCTTCCATATACTACACCGCACAGGGACCCATCCTCCATATACTACACCAACGGGACCCATCCTCCATATACTACACACACGGGACCCATCCTCCATATACTACACCGCACGGGACCCATCCTCCATATACTACACCCACGGGACCCATCCTCATATACTACACCGCACGGACCACCTCCATATACTACACCGCACGGGACCCACCTCCATATACTACACCGCACGGGACCATCCTCCATATACTACACCGCACGGGACCCATCCTCATATACTACACCGCACGGGACCCATCCTCCATATACTACACCGCACGGGACCCATCCTCCATATACTACACGCACGGGACCACCTCCATATACCCCAGACCATCTCCATATACTACACCGCACGGGACCCATCCTCCATATACTACACCCACGGGACCCATCCTCCATATACTACACCGCACGGGACCCATCCTCCATATACTACACCGCACGGGACCCATCCTCCATATACTACACCGCACGGGACCCATCCTCCATATACTACACCGCACGGGACACACCCTCCATATACTACACCGCACGGGACCCATCCTCCATATACTACACCGCACGGGACCCATCCTCCATATACTACACCGCACGGGACACATCCTCCATATACTACACCACATGGGACACATCCTCTATATACTACACCGCACGGGACCCATCCTCCATATACTACACCACACGGGACACATCCTCCATATACTACACCGCACGGGACCCATCCTCCATATACTACACACACGGGACCATCCTCCATATACTACACCGCACGGGACCCATCCTCCATATACTACACCGCACGGGACCCATCCTCTATATACTGCACCCACGGAACACATCCTCCATATACTACACCGCACGGGACCCATCCTCCATATACTGTGACAGACGGGACCCACCCTCCATATACCACACAGGACGCATCTTCCATATACTACACCGCACAGGACCCATCCTCCATATACTACACCACACGGACCATCCTCCATATACTGTGACAGACGGGACCCACCCTCCATATACCACACAGGACGCATCTTCCATATACTACACCGCACAGGACCATCCTCCATATACTACACCCACGGGACCCATCCTCCATATACTACACGCACGGGACCCATCCTCCATATACTACACCGCACGGGACCCATCCTCCATATACACCGCACGGGACCCATCCTCCATATACTACACCGCACGGGACCCATCCTCCATATACTACACCGCACGGGACCCATCCTCCATATACTACACCGCACGGGACCATCCTCCATATACTACACCGCACGGGACCCATCCTCCATATACTACACCGCACGGGACCCATCCTCCATATACTACACCGCACGGGACACACCCTCCATATACTACACCGCACGGGACCCATCCTTCATATACTACACCGCACGGGACCCATCCTCCATATACTACACCGCACAGGGCACAGCCTCTATATCAGTGTTTCTCAACTCCAGTCCTCAGGACCCACCAACAGGTCATGTTTTCAGGATTTCCTTAGTATTGCAAAGGTGATGGAATTAATGCTTGAGCAGGTGATAAAATTATCACCTGTGCAATACTAAGGAAATCCTGAAAACATGACCTGTTGGTGGGTCCTGAGGACTGGAGTTGAGAATCACTGCTCTATATACTATACTGTGCCAGACGGGACCCATCCTCCATATACTACACCACAAGGGACCCATCCTCCATATACTACACCACAAGGGACCCATCCTCCATAAAGTATACTGTGCCAGACAGGACCCATCCTCTATATACTGCACCACACGGGACCCATCCTCCATGTAGCATACTGCACCACACGGGGCACATCCTCCATATACTACACCACACGGGACCCATCCTCCATATACTATACTGTGTCAGACGGGACCCATCCTCCATATACTGCACCACCCATCCTCCATATAGTATACTGCACCACACGGGACCCATCCTCCATATACTATACTGTGCCAGACAGGACCCATCCTCCATATACTGCACCACCCGGGCACATCCTCCATATACTGCACCACATGGGACCCATCCTCCATATACTATACTGTGCCAGACGGTGCCCATCCTCCATATACTGCACCCCGGGCACATCCTCCATATACTGTCCACATGGGACCCATCCTCCATATACTATCTGTGCCAGACGGGACCCATCCTCCATAATACTGCACGCACGACCATCCTCTATATACTGCACCACACGGGACTCATCCTCCATATACTACACCACACGGGACACATCCTCTATATACTGCCCACACGGGACTCATCCTCCTATATACTGTGCACGGACCCATCCTCCATATATATACCACCAGACGGACCCATCCTCTATATACTGACCAACGGGACCCATCCTCCATATACTACACCACACGGGCCCATCCTCTATATACTACACCGCACGGGACCCACCTCCATATACTATATCCAGCACGGGCCCACCTCCATATACTACACCACACTGGGACCATCCTCCATATACTGCACCACAGGGACCCATCCTCCATATACTACACCAACGGGACCCATCCTCCATATATACACCACAGGACCCACCTCTCATATACTCACCACACGGGACCCATCCTCATATACTACACCACACGGGACCCATCCTCTATATACTCACCACACGGGACCACCCTCCATATACTATACTCACACGGGACCACATCCTCCATATACTACACCAACGGACCATCCTCTATATACTACACCACACGGGACCCACCCTCCATATACTACACCACACGGGACCCATCCTCCATATACTACACCACACGGGACCCACCTCCATATACTACACCACACAGGACCCACCTCCATATACTACACCGCACGGGACCCATCCTCATATACTCACCGCACGGGACCCATCCTCTATATACTACACCACACGGGACACATCCTCCATATACTACACCACACGGGACCCACCTCTATATACTACACCACACGGGACCATCCTCTATATACTACACCACACGGGACACATCCTCTATATACTACACCACACGGGACACACCTCATATACTACACCACACAGGACCCATCCTCCATATACTACACCACACGGGACACATCCTCTATATACTACACCACACGGGACACATCCTCTATATACTACACCACACGGGACCCACAATCCATATACTACACCACACGGGACCCACCCTCCATATACTGCACCACACGGGACCCATCCTCCATATATTACGCCGCACGGGACCCATCCTCCATATACTATACTGAGCCAGACGGGACCCACCCTCCATATACTGCACCGCACGGGACCCCTACTCCATATACTGCACCACACGGGACCCACCCTCCATATACCACACTGCACGGGACCCATCCTCCATATACTGCGCCAGACGCGACGCGTCCTCTAATTTTCCCAAGTTTTCTGTTGCCTAGCCCAGGGATTAAAAAATAAGGAATGATGAGTGACATCTCCATGAGAGATTATTAATGGGGGCTGGAGAAATAATGGGAATAGACTGTAATAAATCGGGTGTTTCTGTAATTCTGCATGAACCAGTTATTGGCCTAAGTATGTAACAGTACAGACACAGAGGACTATTAAATGCATAAAGCGGTTGAGAACATACGTGGAACCTGGTCATGGGAAAAATTTTGAATGGGCCACACAGGGATAGTTAGGTTAATGTAGAAGAAATGCGTTTTTAGGGCACGGTTAAAACTGTGGGTATTGGGGATTAATCAAATTAACCTGGGTAGTGCATTCCAAAAAAACAGGCGCAGCACGTGAAAAGTCTTGGATACGGGAGTGGGAGGTTCTGATTATTGAGGTTGTTAACCTCAGGTCATTAGCAGAACGGAGGGCACGGGTAGGGTGGTAGACTGAGACAAGGGAGGAGATGTAGGGTGGTGCTGAGCCATGGAGTGTTTTGTGAGTGAGGGTAATAAGTTTGTACTGGATTCTGGAGTGGATGGGTAACCAGTGTAATGATTGGCACAAGGTAGAGGCATCGGTGTAACGGTTGGTGAGGAATATGATCCTGGCTGCAGCATTCAAGACAGATTGGAGAGGGGAGAGTTTGGTAAGAGGGAGACAGATTAGTGGAGAGTTACAATAGGCCAGACGAGAATGAATAAGAGAGACAGTAAGAGTTTTTGCAGAGTCGAAAGTAAGTAAAGGTCGAATTCTAGAGATGTTTTTGAGCTACAGATGACAAGAGCGAGCAAGTGATCGGATATGGGGGGGGTGAATGAAAGCTCGGAATCAAGTATGACCCCAAGACAGCGGGCATGTTGCTGGGGACTCTTCTAGGCTTCTGCCACCAGATTTTTGCCCTTACTTTTTTCCTGCTACTCTCCGCTTATTCAGGTTTTTTTTTACCTGCCATATGACTCAAGAAATACATGCCTTTTTAGTTTGTGCTAATGTTTATGGTCTTTACAATGGAGTGTGGCTGACTGGATCCTCTGGGGCGGGTCTTTAGGCTGCTCTGCGTAATTACCCACGAGTCACGGCCTCCCACCCCCACACCCCCCAAGAGCATAAACTTATTAACTAAATTATAAAATCCATCTCTTTAAATGTATGGCGGAGTTTTAAATTGCAAAAAAGCGGACTACTCAGAAGAACAGCGGAAATAAAATAAGAGCAGAACAAAAGCCACTTAACCTTATGGTTTTTAAAAGGAGAACACAGAGGCAGCATGCCGAGCTCACAGGGGCTCCTAAAGATACAACTTGCATTTTTATTATTTGCTGCACTGTAAAGCCCCAGCATGCTCTGACAATATCTTACCTCCAACTTGCTGGTATCTTCTAGACTCCGGTTCTTGGCCCGCACAGTGTTAGACAGCAGCATCCTTTGTTCAGGGATGCCATTTTGAGGAAGACACGGGACGTCCCTGACGCAGAGGTCAGAAAGGGCCTTCATTTCCGGGGGATTTGGCTTTTGCTCTGGTATACGGGCAACACGGAACCTGAGGGGTCAAACGAGAGTCGAAAAGGAATTACGTTAATTTTTAAATTGCATTAATAAGGAATCTGATGTCAGATATATTTTAAATAATATATTTATTCATTTGCGTTTGTCGCCATTTTCCCAGACCCGTAACGTGTTCATCCTTCAGGGTCTGGGGCCGGGTGAGGGCTTAGTTTTTTGTGCCTTCAGCTGCCATTTTTACAGTTACCATTTTGGGGTAGATATGAGGTTTTGATCACCTCTTATTACAATGTTGTGGCGGACAGAAAATCTTCAATTCTGGCGTTTTATTTTCTTCTTGTTACGCCGTTTACCGATTGGATTAATTTATTTTATAAGTTGACAGATCGGACATTTCGGAGCGCAGCGATACCAAATGGGTGTGTTTTTTTCTATGGGGTGATTTGAACTTGTAGTTTTTTTTGTTATATTTTTACATTTATTTTTTACACCCTTTACTGTATTTTATCTGTCCACTTAGGGGCCTTAAAGTCACGATCGTCTGTGCTATATAGATAGCAGTGCTTGAGTCCTGCTATGTACAGAGAAAAATCACGATCTATGAACGCTGCTTTCACTGGAGGATCGTAATAACAGGCACAGGGGTCTTCAGTAGGTCCCTGGATGTTATAGCGGGCCATCAGCGCCGTGGATCACGTCACTGGGACGGAGATGGAAGCGTGGAATAACGCGTTCCACTATCAGAGATTGACAGCACCATTTAATAAATTGATAGCAGCCGCGGGTGCTGCCGAGCGCAAGGCTAAGGCACATGATGGCTGATTAGATCAGCCATCAACTGCCAGGAAAGATGGGGCTCAGCGATGGAGTCGGCAGATAACCTGTGGACACTATTGGCCCTGATCTTCGGAGAAAGCAGCCACACGTATCTAATGCACGGCGCCTTTGTTTGGTATACTTGGTGATCATGTCGCAGTAATCCGCTCCCGAAATCCCCTTACCTGCCCACCGAGAGGATGGTGATCTCTCCTACGGCAGCCTTAGCGGAGATCCTGGCACTTTTACCATTGCTGGCGGGAGCCATCAGGGACTGCGGAGGGGATATGACCTCAGGCCACTTCTTCTGGCTGCAGCGACTGCAGCAGGTGCGGGACGACGCCGGGCCCTGGACCGTGTGCAGGTGATGTTGGTGTTTGCACAGGTTCGGCATCTGGGGCAGGAGGTGAGATTTGCTGTAAGGAAGAAAAAAGCAGAGTCACAATATCTGATAACGGAGGACAGATTCACAAGTTGAACATTGGTGCTGGATATTTGCGGTTTTTTTTTTTTGCAAAAAGTCACCACTAAAAAGTCACCGTGTGTGATGTCGTGCAAAACAGATTAGCCAGTCACAAGTCAGGAATGGAGGCGTAGACGGCGCCGACCGCTCTGCGGAGCCGCATGTATTGTGTCTACTGTCAGAATTCAGAGGGCGTGAGCAAAATTGAGGCGCAATGACGCTGGTTGGGTGGCGGCCATATAATAAGGTCTCGGTAATCTGCTTTCACTTCATACAGGCTGCCATCACGTAGCAATAATGGACATCTCACTATCTGCATGGTGAAAGGGGTGAGAAATACAGGGAGTGTCCTTAAAGGGGGTTATCAGGCGTAAAACTACTTTTTCAAGTAACCAGTTAGGAAATACTAAGAAGAAGGGAAGCGCAGTCTGGACCTTCATCAATTAGCCAAAAAAAAGCAGCATATCAAACCCTGGAGGACCCATAAGATGTAATACTTTATTTCTCCTGTGGGAGTGCTGTAGGAAAACTTTTGCTTCCAAGAAACTCACTTTTCAGGTGACTTGTTACCCGTTGCGGATGTCTGCTTGGTTTGATATTCCTTCAGCAGCTCTTCCAAAGCCACAGCGTTTTCTGGAAGGGAAATTAAGATAAAAACTTTACGCTTAATATTCAATGTGAAAAATGCACTTTAATAAAAAAAAAAAAAAAAAGCGTAAGAAGAGGCGTCTAAAAACAAAATTAGGCGTTCAGCATTTGAACCTCATTCTACAAACCTTTCTTCTCGGTGATCAGACGCACGAGGACCCCGATGGTGTCTTCGTTCCCATTCTCCTCTAACATAATACTACCTAAGGGGGAAAGAAAGACGGAGTGAATCCTTCGCAGCCGCCGATGACCACCATGGACTCTGCAGTCCCTCCGCGTAACATCCAAAACGCTCAACTATGTGACAGATGGAAGAGTCAACCGGGATTTATTAATTGTAGCAAGTAATGATCGGAAGACAAAAAAACAATTAGTCTCCATGGAAACAACTAATTGGAGACACCGGAGGTCGGGACATAATGCAGATGGATGAGGACTAATTGGTTATTTGGGTCTTCTGGGATGAGGTCAATGCGGACAGCAGACGTCGCGCCAGCGGGGGACGGAAGGACCCAGACAGACGGCAGGGTAACGAACGCAGAAACATTTTTTTTTAGGACCGAAATTTCCCCATCATAATGATTTTTTTTCTGATTGATGAACTTGGAGGAGAATAATCGCTGTAGACGGGAGGAGCGGTAATTAGGATTGTTCTCAGCTCCTCCGAGAGCCTCAGCCCCATCCAGGGAACGCACGCTTGTGGTTTGGCACATGGTGCAATTCCCGCTTTGACGTCACACTTGTACCCAGCGAGGTGCGGAGGACATGGAGCCTCGGCTGCAACATTCACACAATCTAACTATTAAATGGTAAAGTCACACTTCTGTATGTAAGACACCTGCGAGATCTCCGGCACTCACCGTCTTTCTCCGGAGCGGCCTCAGCCTCCTCTTCCACCTTCTGAGAGGTGCAGCGATATCCCTTCTTTTTTAGGACGTTGCACAGTAATATTCCAGCCAGTCCCATCATGCAGAAGACGGGGACGACGGCCAGCACCGCGTACTGAGCTCCGGACTCCTCCGGGACCCCTTTGCGAGTGCCGTTTTGGGTGGGCTTTTGCTCTTGGTTATTGGCAGCGTCTAATGTTCTTGGAGAACGGTTTCTTAGTGTTCTTTGTCCTGAAGGAAAAAAAAAAAAAAAAGAAAAACATCACATTGGAGAGAAAATTCTAGATTTTGAACTTATTTTTTCTGCTCTGGAACCTAAAGAAGGAGTTTTGTGAATAACAGCATTCACGGGATTAAATTCCACCCATGTGCTAGGGTCTGGGGGTAACGTTTCTCCTTGTGGAGAGTGACAAGCCAGGCCTGCCATATCAGAGTGAGGAGACTTCTAGGCCACGCATGCGTCTCTGGGAAATTGTGCTACAATTACCGAGCTTCCTACAGGGTTGGTTCACGCAGTCAGGAATTTATAAGTCTGCCGCACCTGCAGTTAGTTTTTTTTATATATGCTACAATTTTTTGCGATCACATCCATGCCCTCTAGTAAAACAGTCACACAAATTAACTTTTATTGGTGTCACAGATGACAAAAAAAATAAAAAGATATAATATATTAGTCCCACAAATTTAGTCCAATCCATGTGCGGATTTGCTGCAGAAATCAAGATCAGCAGCCTCCAATGTCTGCCACGTGTCCTGCTGTAAACCGGATGGGAATCAGACTGTCACTACAAAAAAAAGGGATAGCTGGCAATTTCCGATAGGACAACAAATCCCAGCGCAGCTCACGCTGGATATTTTATCACAAAACTATGTCAGACGACAAAGCTTCCCCCGCTCTATGACACGGAGCCTGCAGACAAACTGTATTTTCATGGTGACAGGTTCCCTTTAATGGCGTTTTTTGTCCTCCCCTTACATCTGGAAGAATGAGGGAATCTCAAGGCCAAAAAAAACACATGATGCTAGGAAAAAAAAAAAAAAAAAAACTTCAATGCAATTTTTTAGATTTACCATCAGATGATCGCAGCTTTAAGCCCCCCTAAGAAGGACTAAATTTCAGTAAAAAAAAAAAAAAAAAAAGGGACACGTCTAACGACCAACTGCTGAAGTGGTGCAGATGCTGCTGTGATCACAGGACTCATCTCCCAGCAGGGAGGAAGTAAAAGGCTGCAGTAATGTAATGCTGCCCCCAATCACAGTGCGCTGCCCGGCTTCAGTACAAAGATTACCGGGACCCCAGAGCAGCTATGGGGAAAGCTAGAACATGCACATTACAATGCACTCGACATGAAGCACGGAAACCCACCTTCACATCCCACGGTGTCTGGGGGCGCCAGCCAGCACGCGACACAAGTGTTTGCACTATTAGCCACCAGAGGAAAATACCTGACACAAGAAAGACAAGACACTTACTGCCAACCGGCCACCATCACATTGTATACACCAAATACCCCCATAAAGTGCACGTACCCTGGCAGGCATGCTCCACAGGCCGTGTCGGCTCGGGCCGTGCCCGCACTCAGATGGATCCTCTTCTTCTTATCGCATTGTGTGTGCATAGCACAGGGCGACATGCCGAAACGGCTGGAGAACGTCCCAGGGGCACAAAACCGGCAGCGAACACCGCCGCCCGTACCAAAGCCGCAGACCTGGCGGAGGAAAGAGAAGGCGATGGAAAACGCACAGACGTACGTCGGATCCATGAACATCAGGGAGACAAGTCCTCCCAATACGTGCGGCAGGGTCACGTGGTGTTGCGGTTTCTAAAATGGTGGTGAACAGAAATGCAACTCGTGTCCGCCGCCTGGCAGAGTCACGTTGTGAGAGGAGGGCGCTAATAATATCGCAAGTGAGCGATTCCGGAGAAACGGTTTGAAAAGGCCCCAAATTATAATTTACTGGGTAATGATGCAACTATGATGTCACCATGAAGAATAACATGGGGTGGTCTTACCCCATCTGGCTCCTGCCCCCGGGGGCATCTTCTACAAGGCGCACAGTTTCCATTGTCATCTAGATATTCTGCGATCCCACACTCCTGATCCTGACAGATCCCTGCCCAGATCTGGATCTAGAGAGAAGGGAAAAAGAAGAATTTTATAGAATTAGGAAAAAAACAAAACAACAACACATCTATCTACATACACATGGCAGAAAGTGTTGGCACCCTTGACACTATTTCCCGAAAATTTATGCCGTTACACACATTTCCTCTTTCTGTATTGGAACAAAACACACGGTAAACTGGACATAATTTCACCCAAAACTTCAAAAATGGGCCGGACAGGATTGTTGGCACCCTCCTCAATGTCTAGTTGCACCTTTTGGGGTAAATAACCACAATCAATCGCTTCCTGTAACCATCCACAAGCTTCTTACACCTCTCAGCTGGAATTTTGGATGACTTCTTACAAACTGCTCCAGGTCTCTCATATGTGAAGCCGCTTTCTCTCAACGGCAATTTTAAGATCTCTCCACAGGTGATCAACTGGATTTAGGTGTGGACTCATTGCTGCCACTTCAGAACTCTCCAGCGCTTTGTTTCCATCCATTTCTGGGGGCTTTTTGAAGTATGTTTAGGGTCACTATCCTGCTGGAAGACCCGTGACCTAGGACACAAACCCAGTTTTATGACACTGGGCACTACATTGAGACCCAAAATCCTTTGGTACTCTTTAGATTTCAGTCATGGCACCCAGTGCCAGAGGCAGCAAAAAAGAAAAAAAAAACTTCTTTGAACCTCCACCATATTTGACTGTAGGCACTGTGTTATTTTCTTGGTAGGCCTCATCCTGTTTTCAGTAAACAGTACAATGATGTGCTTTACCAAGAAGCTTTATCTTGGTCTCATCTGTCCACAAGACTCTTTCCCATAAGGAGTTTGGCTTACTCACATCAGTTTGCCAAAATGCAGTCTGGCTTTTTATGTCCCTGTGTCAGACGTGGGGCACTCCTGGGTCTCCGGCCATAGCGTTTCACTTCATTCAAATGTAGACGGATAGACCGAGTTGACACTGATGCACTCTGAGCCTGCAGGACAGCTTGAATTTCTTTGCACCTGGATTGGGGCTGCTTATCCACCATCCGGACTATCCGGCGTTGCAACCTTTCATTAATTTTTCTTGCAGGCCAGGGAGATTAGCTACAGTGCATAGGTTGTAAACTTCTTGATTATGTTGCGGACAGATGAACATCAAGATCTCTGGAGATGGACTTGAAACCTTGAGATTGTTCATCTATTTTGATTCTCAAGTCCTCAGACAGTTCTTTCTCCTCCTTTTGTTCTCCGTGCTTGGTGTGGCACACACAGACACACACAGTGCAAAGATTAATTCAACTTCTCCCCTTTTTATCTGGTTTCAGGTGTGATTTTCATATTGGTCACACCTGTTGCTTGCCACAGGTGAGTATGAACGAGCATCACATGATTGAAACAGCTGTTTACCCACAATTTTTGAAAAGGTGGCAACAATTTTGTCCGGACCATTTTTGGTGTTGTGTGTAAAATTATGTCCAATTTGCCTTTTCGCGTGTGTGGTTGCAAAAGACACAAAGGAAATAAACATGTGTAATAACAAAACAGGTGCAATTGCAATCATTATCTGGGAGAAATACATTTTCTGGACCAATTTCAAGGTTGCCAGCACTTTTGGCCATGATCGTATACATACACATTATTTAAAACAATGGTCATCCACGAAGGTTTCTATCTAGTAAGCACTATTCGTCTTCAGGCTGCATTTTCAGTCCTATGTTTGCCATATAAGCTACCACCATGCCATTCTGTAGGGTTGGTATAGATTGGCACTTTTTTAGGCCAACTATGGTTTTCTATGCAGAGGCCTCCAGCACAGAGCTTCTGCCGGGGGTATACCTTGGGCAATGTGTTAAAATAAGGCCGAAATGTCTAATAACAGGTACATAAAACTCATAGATGTGACTGCACCTGAATATTCAGAGTACGGAGACACCACACAAGGGACAATGTTTATTGTTGTCATTCAATAAAACTGCAAATTACATGGCTGCACAGTAATAGTATGGCTCCTGCAATATAAGGTTTTATAATATAAGACTACACAGATGAGTGATGACGGGAGGCGGACGAGCGCAGCTGCAGACACAGGACAGACTACTCCATAGTGATAGCAATGACCTGTGCAAGCGGCCATGTAATCCAATACCCAGACATCCTACAGCCGACTGCAGCTACCGAGAAACCTCCAGGGCCGAGGAAGTGGTGGATGCACTGTACAAATGGAGATGGGCGTCCAGACACGGATCCGGGACAGATATAGAAACACTCAGAGCAAGAGAGAGAGGGAGAAAAATAAAAATAGGAATGTGGAAGATAACGGTCACAAGTTCTTCATAAAGCAAAAGGAATGTAAGATGAGCGGTGAAAATGTCTCCTCCAGAGGCTTCTATTGTAACGGACATTGTATTGTTCAACTGTGAAGACTGAAGAGACATCGGAGCAGAATTAACTTACAAATTACTTATACTGGAAAACTAAGCTAGAAAAGGGTCAACTGCTGAAGAAAAACTAAAAATATTAACTGGATGAATAATACTTCCCCTATTTACAAGAATATAACTACTATAATACTGCTCATATTTACAAGAATATAACTACTATAATACTGCCCCTATGTACAAGAATATAACTACTATAATACTGCCCCCATGTACAAGATATAACTACTATAATACTGCTCCTATGTACAAGAATATAACTACTATAATACTGCTCCTATGTACAAGACTATAACTACTATAATACTGCCCCATGTACAAGATATAACTACTATAATACTGCTCCCATGTACAAGACTATAACTACTATAATACTGCCCTATGTACAAGAATATAACTACTATAATACTGCTCCTATGTACAAGAATATAACTACTATAATACTGCTCCTATGTACAAGAATATAACTACTATAATACTGCCCCTATTACAAGAATATAACTACTATAATACTGCTCCTATGTACAAGAATATAACTACTATAATACTGCTCCTATGTACAAGAATATAACTACTATAATACTGCTCCTATGTACAAGAATATAACTACTATAATACTGCCCCTATGTACAAGAATATAACTACTATAATACTGCCCTATGTACAAGAATATAACTACTATAATACTGCCCTATGTACAAGAATATAACTACTATAATACTGCTCCTATGTACAAGAATATAACTATATAATACTGCCCCTATGTACAAGAATATAACTACTATAATACTGCCTCTATGTACAAGAATATAACTACTATAATACTGCCTCCTATGTACAAGAATATAATACTATAATACTGCTCCTATGTACAAGAATATAACTACTATAATACTGCCCTATGTACAAGAATATAACTACTATAATACTGCCCCTATGTACAAGAATATAACTACTATAATACTGCTCCTATGTACAAGAATATAACTACTATAATACTGCCTCTATGTACAAGAATATAACTACTATAATACTGCTCCTATGTACAAGAATATAACTACTATAATACTGCCCTATGTACAAGAATATAACTACTATAATACTGCCCCTATGTACAAGAATATAACTACTATAATACTGCCTCTATGTACAAGAATATAACTACTATAATACTGCTCCTATGTACAAGAATATAACTACTATAATACTGCCTCCTATGTACAAGAATATAACTACTATAATACTGCCCTATGTACAAGAATATAACTACTATAATACTGCTCTATGTACAAGAATATAACTACTATAATACTGCTCTATGTACAAGAATATAACTACTATAATACTGCTCCTATGTACAAGAATATAACTACTATAATACTGCTCCTATGTACAAGAATATAACTACTATAATACTGCCCTATGTACAAGAATATAACTACTATAATACTGCCCTATGTACAAGAATATAACTACTATAATACTGCCTCTATGTACAAGAATATAACTACTATAATACTGCCCTATGTACAAGAATATAACTACTATAATACTGCTCCTATGTACAAGAATATAACTACTATAATACTGCCCTATGTACAAGAATATAACTACTATAATACTGCCCTATGTACAGAATATAACTACTATAATACTGCTCCTATGTACAAGAATATAACTACTATAATACTGCTCTATGTACAAGAATATAACTACTATAATACTGCCTCTATGTACAAGAATATAACTACTATAATACTGCTCCTATGTACAAGAATATAACTACTATAATACTGCTCCATGTACAAGAATATAACTACTATAATACTGCTCCTATGTACAGGAATATAACTACTATAATACTGCTCCTATGTAAAAGAATATAACTACTATAATACTGCTCCTATGTACAGGAATATAACTACTATAATACTGCTCCTATGTACAAGAATATAACTACTATAATACTGCTCCTATGTACAAGAATATAACTACTATAATACTGCTCCTATGTACAAGAATATAACTACTATAATACTGCCTTACAGAATATAACTACTATAATACTGCTCCTATGTAAAGAATATAACTACTATAATACTGCCCTATGTAGAAGAATATAACTACTATAATACTGCTCCTATGTACAGGAATATAACTACTATAATACTGCTCCTATGTACAAGAATATAACTACTATAATACTGCTCCTATGTACAGGAATATAACTACTATAATACTGCTCCTATGTACAAGAATATAACTACTATAATACTGCTCCTATGTACAGGAATATAACTACTATAATACTGCTCCTATGTACAAGAATATAACTACTATAATACTGCTCCTATGTAGAAGAATATAACTACTATAATACTGCCTCCTATTACAAGAATATAACTACTATAATACTGCCCTATGTACAGGAATATAACTACTATAATACTGCTCCTATGTACAAGAATATAACTACTATAATACTGCTCCTATGTACAAGAATATAACTACTATAATACTGCCTCTATGTACAAGAATATAACTACTATAATACTGCTCCTATGTACAAGAATATAACTACTATAATACTGCTCCTATGTACAAGAATATAACTACTATAATACTGCTCCTATATATAAGAATATACAGTTAGGTCCATAAATATTTGGACAGAGACAACATTTATCTAATTTTGGTTCTAGACATTACCACAATGAATTTGAAACAAAACAAATCAGATGCAGTTGAAGTTCAGACTTTCAGCTTTCATTTGAGGGGATCCACATTAACATTGGATGAAGGGTTTAGGAGTTTCAGCTTCTTAACATGTGCCACCATGTTTTTAAAGGGACCAAAAGTAATTGGACAGATTAAATAATTGTAAGTAAAATGTTCATTTCTAGTACTTGGTTGAAAACCCTTTGTTAGCAATGACTGCCTGAAGTCTTGAACTCATGGACATCACCAGACCTGTGTTTACTTCTTTTTGATGATCTCCAGGCCTTCACCGCGGTGGTTTTCAGTTGTTGTTTGTTTGTGGCCTTTCTGTCTGAAGTTTAGTCTTTAACAAGTGAAATGCATGTTCAATTGGGTTGAGATCAGGTGACTGACTTGGCCATTCAAGAATATTCCACTTCTTTGCTTTAATAAACTCCTGGGTTGCTTTGGCTTTATGTTTTGGGTCATTGTCCATCTGTAGTATGAAACGACGACCAATCAGTTTGGCTGCATTTGGCTGGATCTGAGCACACAGTATGGCTCTGAAGACCTCAGAATTCATTCAGCTGCTTCTGTCCTGTGTCACATCATCAATAAACACTAGTGACCCAGTGCCACTGGCAGCCATGCATGCCCAAGCCATCACACTGCTTCCGCCATGTTTTACAGATGATGTGGTATGCTTTGGATCATGAGCTGTACCACGCCTTCACCATACTTTTCTCTTTCCATCATTCTAGTAGAGGTTGATCTTGGTTTCATCTGTCCAAAGAATGTTCTTCCAGAACTGTGCTGGCTTTTTTAGATGTTTTTTTAGCAAAGTCCAGCCTAGCCTTTTTATTCTTGATGCTTATGAGTGGCTTGCACCGTGCAGTGAACCCTCTGTATTTAATTTCATGCAGTCTTCTCTTTATGGTAGATTTGGATATTGATACGCCTACCTCCTGGAGAGTGTTGTTCACTTGGTTGGCTGTTGTGAAGGGGTTTCTCTTCACCATGGAGAGTATTCTGCGATCATCCACCACTGTTGTCTTCCGTGGGCACCCAGGTCTTTTTGCATTGATGAGTTCACCAGTGCTTTCTTTCTTTCTCAAAATGTACCAAACTGTATATTTTGCCACTCCTAAAGTTGTAGCAATTTCTTGGATGGGTTTTTTCTGTTTTTTGCAGCTTAAGGATGGCTTGTTTCACCTGCATGGAGAGCTCCTGTGACCGCATGTTTCCTTCACAGCTAAACCTTCCAAATGCAAACACCACACCTCAAATCAACTCCAGCCCTTTTATCTGCTTAATTGAGTATGATGTAATGAAGGGATTGCCCACACCTGTCCATGAAATAGCCTTGGAGTCAATTGTCCAATTACTTTTGGTCCCTTTAAAAACAGGGTGGCACATGTTAAGGAGCTGAAACTCCTAAACCCTTCATCCAATTTTAATGTGGATACCTCAAATGAAAGCTGAAAGTCTGAACTTCAACTGCATCTGATTTGTTTTGTTTCAAATTCATTGTGGTAATGTCTAGAACCAAAATTACATAAATGTTGTCTCTGTCCAAATATTTATGGACCTAACTGTAACTACTATAATACTGCCTCTATGTACAAGAATATAACTACTATAATACTGCTCCTATATATAAGAATATAACTACTATAATACTGCCCCTATGTACAAGAATATAACTACTATAATACTGCTCCTATGTACAAGAATATAACTACTATAATACTGCTCCCTATATACAAGAATATAACTACTATAATACTGCCTCTATGTACAAGAATATAACTACTATAATACTGCTCCTATATATAAGAATATAACTACTATAATACTGCCCCTATGTGCAAGAATATAACTACTATAATACTGCTCCTATGTACAAGAGTATAACTACTATAATACTGCCCCTATGTACAAGAATATAACTACTATAATACTGCTCCTATGTACAAGAATATAACTACTATAATACTGCTCCTATGTACAAGAATATATCTACTATAATACTGCTCCTATGTGCAAGAATATAACTACTATAATACTGCTCCTATGTACAAGAATATAGCTACTATAATACTGCTCCTATGTACAAGAATATAACTACTATAATACTGCTCCTATGTACAAGAATATAACTACTATAATACTGCCCCTATGTACAAGAATATAACTACTATAATACTGCCCCTATGTACAAGAATATAACGACTATAATACTGCTCCTATGTACAAGAATATATCTACTATAATACTGCTCCTATGTGCAAGAATATAAACTACTATATACTGCTCCTATGTGCAAGAATATAACGACTATAATACTGCTCCTATGTACAAGAATATAGCTACTATAATACTGCTCCTATGTACAAGAATATAACTACTATAATACTGCTCCTATGTACAAGAATATAACTACTATAATACTGCCCCTATGTACAAGAATATAACTACTATAATACTGCTCCTATGTGCAAGAATATAACGACTATAATACTGCTGCTATGTACAAGAATATAACTACTATAATACTGCTCCTATGTACAAGAATATAACTACTATAATACTGCCCCTATGTACAAGAATATAACTACTATAATACTGCTCCTATGTACAAGAATATAACTACTATAATACTGCCCCTATGTACAAGAATATAACTACTATAATACTGCTCCTATGTGCAAGAATATAACGACTATAATACTGCTGCTATGTGCAGGTATATACATAGTAACATCCCGTGTTGGTCGGATCGGGATTATCGTGCCCTATAGACGTCCTGTGAGTGTGAAGCTATTTCGGGAGAGTCTTATGTCTCGGATTCCTCGAAGCTTCTTCTAGAAGCAGAGTGCAGGAGGGCGAGGGACGCAGCAGCTGCGTCTATTCAGTATCATGGTAACGCAGACACCATCTGTTCTGACCACACTGAACCCCCCTGCATCACACGACCTCGGGGTCTTTCAGGAGATGAAACATTTATTATATCAGATTCTGCAGATTTGGCTTTTGTCCATGGATATGTCTAATAATGGGATTATTGCCCCGAAACACAAGAAAACAATAAAAGGTGCTGCCACCCTACACCACCTACTGCAACCTGACCAGTCGCTATGAGTAGCACCACAACTCGGATTTCAGTGATATTTATGTCCCTTTAAGACAATTTCAGTTTCTCGTTCCGAGTACATTATATATTATCTGTGAAGGTGCTGAACGCGGAGAAGCTATAAAGCTGGGAGACAATCAATATGGCCATAAAGAAGCGGTCACCCAGCTTTCCCAGGACAGCTGCATAGATCTACCAGTCAGCACTCGGGAAAGTGGTGAATAATGGAGTCAGGGCAGCAAATGTGAAGTCACGGTGACCTCCCTGCAGTGACAGCGCCGTGCGTCCCATGAGTCAGCTGGATGTCGGACGGAAATCAAAGCTGTCGATGCTGCAGAGGCTCCTCAATCACAGTGACGATCCACGGCCTCCGCAGCAGTGCACGGCGCAGCCTCAAGGGCAGCACTGTCTCCTTCAGGCTGGGCGTCAAGTCGGAGGAGGCGGCAGCGGAGACCGAGCAATTTCCACAGCAGCAGCATCATCATGACAATGCAGCACACTCAGCATCTATCTCCCTCGTCATCCAGCGAGACGCATCCTTACAGGGTCCGCTACATGGTTAATAGGACATTATCCTGCACACAGATTACATACATGGGGGTCCGCACAAAGCCTGTGTATTACTGAAGCCATGGAGGGGTCATTACTTCTGGGCATTATACGACCTGCATCCTGCATATTTCATCAGATTACTGCACTGCAGAGCTGCTTGTCTGATTTTTAGTTGTCTCTGAGCTGGTGGGTATAGATTAGCGGCTATGAGGTCTCCCATACACAGCCATAAGGGATTCCTACTCATCTATGTAGGTGATACATGTTCCGAAGCAGCAGCATGGAAGATATAACACTGGAGTATTAAGCAGTGTAGTTGTGAATCCTGCTCTGGGCGAGATTAACACTTACTAGAAAGCTGCAGAGTGTATTTTACCCCCTTTTCCCGTCTCCATAGATTTCAATAGGCAGCTGTAATTTCATCCCTCTGTGAGGATACAGTTTATGTTGTAGATTTTAGCTGTTTTTTTTTCCCTTCCCCAGGAGACAGAGGGAATGAGAAGTGGCTCATAAGTGTAGAAATAAACTTCTCTCGAGATATAATTAGTAGAATCTTTGTAATTTGTTACACTATTGAGTTTTGCAAAAAACATTCAACCTTCCAGTGCTGGGAGAGCAATAACGAGTCGAAATGAAGAACGAGCACGTGAACCCAGAGTATGGGGGGGGTGGCTCGAAATCAAAACATCCGGCTCAAGTGGTCACAGGCGCAGAACCTCAACAACAGGTCTCGCATCACAGTCACCAATTATTAGCAAGACCCCGTTATTATAGTGTTGACACTACACACTTGCAGGGCGTGAGCAATTTTGCAATATAGCAGACAAAGGAGTGAACGCATTCATCACAGATTCTCCTATTTACTAAACAGTCAGTCACAGGACTCCTAAACCGCCGTGACCTTCAGACGGCCCCGACTTCACACACAAGTGTGGAATATGGAGAAGGGATGAGACTGCTGCAGCGCTGAAGGGGTTAATGACGAGCAGTAACTTACCATGAACAAGCAGGAGACCAGGACTCCATGGAGGCGCCTCATTTTTTGCTGTAAGGTGGAATCTTCACTGGAGAAAGTCTGCGAGAGGAACAAAACAGATTACATGTGAGGAGGGGTGTACATAATAAAAGGAGCAAGGACCCTGCCCGCGAGGGCTCACAGTCTACCAGGGATGGGTGAGGATGCAGTAGGTGAGGGCAGAGCCGGTTGTGCAGCGGTTTGGTGGATCGGTGGTCACTGCAGGTTGTAAAAACGTGACTTTCAATTCCTTCTTTTCATTTTTTTTTTTTATGTTAAGCAGCAGCACTGAGTAAATTATTCATCAGTACTGAGCAGTGTAACTGTGACTCCAGCTCCAGGGTGAGGTAAAAGACCATCACCATCTTTGTGTCTCCTCACTATAGAATATAAAAAGGAGCTGTAACTTGACACCTCACTGAACCGGCAGTCCATCTAGTGAGCAAGATTTAGGTGTTTTTTTTCCCCCAGAGTGGATGGTGAAGACAGGTTACGGGAGGTGGGAGAAAAGGAAGTGGCTCATAAGAGGAGAAAGGAGTATTTTTCACTAGAAAGATATTACAAAGTTTCTTATATTTTCTTGTACTGTTGATTTGGGCAACGTTTTTTGGAGAGTGGAAAGTGGAAACACAACCAACGTGACCACAAAAGTAGCGACTGTAAAAAATGAGCAATTTTTTTTGTTCTATTATATATTTCTCTCTCTTCAAAAGGGTCCCAAAAATTACCGGCATCTTGGCTCCCAATCGCCATAAAGGCCTCACGGAATAAACTACCAAGTCTTACACACAGCAGAGTTCTCCGAGGCTCCTCTGAGCTCGGCAGCGAAACATTAGCTCGGCAGCACAAACTCAACGTCAGTCAGTAGAGAATCGGGATCATGCATTCAGTCTATATACGAACCGCAACGCCCAGTCTGGGTGCGGGTGTCTACGGGGCGACATATTCTGGTTTGAGAGACCTGAAATCAGACCAGGCATTGCAATCCATATATAGAGGTGCAATCAGTCATTGTACAGGAGGAGGAGGTGAGCTGTGACATCACCTATTGTGAATGGTGGATCCTGTGTTATCTACTGTATATAGAGGTGTTATCAGTCATTGTACAGGAGGAGGTGAGCTGTGACATCACCTATTGTGAATGATGGATCCTGTGATATCTACTGTATATAGCGGTGTTATCAGTCATTGTACAGGAGGAGGTGAGCTGTGACATCACCTATTGTGAATGGTGGATCCTGTATTATCTACTGTATATAGAGGTGCAATCAGTCATTGTACAGGAGGAGGAGTGAGCTGTGATATCACCTATTGTGAATGGTGGATCCTGTGTTATCTACTATATATAGAGGTGTTATCAGTCATTGTACAGGAGGAGGAGGTGAGCTGTGACATCACCTATTGTGAATGGTGGATCCTGTGTTATCTACTGTATATAGAGGTGTTATCAGTCATTGTACAGGAGGAGGTGAGCTGTGACATCACTATTGTGAATGGTGAATCCTGTGTTATCTACTGTATATAGAGGTGTTATCAGTCATTGTACAGGAGGAGGAGGTGAGCTGTGATATCACCTATTGTGAATGGTGGATCCTGTGCTATCTACTGTATATAGAGGTGTTATCAGTCATTGTACAGGAGGAGGAGGTGAGCTGTGATATCACCTATTGTGAATGGTGGATCCTGTGTTATCTACTGTATATAGAGGTGCTATCAGTCATTGTACAGGAGGAGGAGGTGAGCTGTGACATCACCTATTGTGAATGGTGGATCGGTGTTATCTACTGTATATAGAGGTGTTATCAGTCATTGTACAGGAGGAGGAGGTGAGCTGTGATATCACCTATTGTGAATGGTGGATCCTGTGTTATCTACTGTATATAGAGGAGTTATCAGTCATCGTACAGGAGGAGGAGGTGAGCTGTGACATCACCTATTGTGAATGGTGGATCCTGTGTTATCTACTGTATATAGAGGTGTTATCAGTCATTGTACAGGAGGAGGAGGTGAGCTGTGATATCACCTATTGTGAATGGTGGATCCTGTGTTATCTACTGTATATAGAGGTGTTATCAGTCATTGTACAGGAGGAGGTGAGCTGTGATATCACCTATTGTGAATGGTGGATCCTGTGTTACCTACTGTATATAGAGGTGTTATCAGTCATTGTACAGGAGGAGGAGGAGGTGAGTAGTGACATCACCTATTGTGAATGGTGGATCCTGTGTTATCTACTGTATATAGAGGTGTTATCAGTCATTGTACAGGGGAGGAGGTGAGCTGTGATATCACCTATTGTGAATGGTGGATCCTGTGTTATCTACTGTATATAGAGGTGTTATCAGTCATATACAGGAGGAGGAGGTGAGCTGTGACATCACCTATTGTGAATGGTGGATCCTGTGTTATCTACTGTATATAGAGGTGTTATCAGTCATATTACAGGAGGAGGAGGTGAGCTGTGACATCACCTATTGTGAATGGTGGATCCTGTGTTATCTACTGTATATAGAGGTGTTATCAGTCATTGTACAGGGGGAGGAGGTGAGCTGTGATATCACCTATTGTGAATGGTGGATCCTGTGTTATCTACTGTATATAGAGGTGTTATCAGTCATTGTACAGGAGGAGGAGGTGAGCTGTGATATCACCTATTGTGAATGGTGGATCCTGTGTTATCTACTGTATGTAAAAATGTACTACCTAGTATTTTAGGCCTGTCTGTGAGGATCATGAGACAACTGATAAGTAATCGATACAGAACAGGAATTCTGCCCACCGACGCCATCCCCAGCTGCCTGCCCGATGCCATCCCCCACTGCCTGCCCACCGACGCCATCCCCAGCTGCCTGCCCACCGACGCCATCCCCCGCTGCCTGCCCACCGACGCCATCCCCCGCTGCCTGCCCACCGACGTCATCCCCCGCTGCCTGCCCACGACGTCATCCCCCGCTGCCTGCCCACCGACGCCATCCCCCGCTGCCTGCCCACCGACGCCACCAGCTGCTGCCCACGACGCCATCCCCAGCTGCCTGCCCACCGACGCCATCCCCAGCTGCCTGCCCACCGACGCCATCCCCAGCTGCCTGCCCACCGACGTCATCCCCCGCTGCCTGCCTACTGACACCATTCCCTGCCTGCCCACCGACGTCATCCCCCGCTGCCTGCCCACTGACGCCATCCCCCTGCCTGACCACCGACGCCATCCCCAGCTGCCTGCCCATACTGTACCGTCATCCCCCGCTGCCTGCCCACTGACGTCATCCCCCGCTGCCTGCCCACCGACGCCATCCCCCGCGCTCTATTCCCATCGGAGCCATGTTCCTATAATAGCTCCGGCGTTATTTATAGGCCTCCGGCCCCCCGCCGCCTCATCACCTGGAGAAAAACCAGTCCGGGCAGCAGCATCACCTGAGCGGCTGCGGCACCTGCTGACTCAGGATCAGCGCAGCGGCACAGCAGGAAAGATCAATCCCAAGGACAGAACACGGGAATTGTACAAACATGTCAGAGCCAAGGAAGCAGGATGTGACCGCAGAGCGGAGAAGTATAGAAGTCACCTCGTTATAGCCCAGTCCTGGGAGAGTCGGGCGAGGGCATCACCGCTATTACATGTTCTGTTATATGTACTGCCCTATGGAGGGAGCACAGAATAGTGAGCGCAGCTCTGGAGCATAAATCCATTATACCGGCCATATATAAGTGAGGTCATAATCAGCTCCGGGTACAGAGAGGTTCTGGCTGAGTCTCGGAAATCCCGTCCTGGTGACGTCGCTCAGAGCAGGAGATTCCCATAAAAATGCACAAAATAACGTCCGGGTTCCTGTTGACTAAGGAAATGTCAGGAGGAAGAAGCGGACCGAGACCGGAATGGGTTATTACTAGAGATCCTGGCGAGCGTCACAGCTGCAGCATCGCTACCCGACAGTGCTGTTCATACAGAGCCTCCCAGTGCATGAGCTACAGTAAAGACTGACACCTACATACATTATAATGAGGGAAGGTCTTACTCTAACAACGAGGAGCCGCAGGCGGGATCCGGACCACCCTGCGCGGTGCCGCGGGCGGGATCCAGACCACGCTGCCAGGGCCGCAGGCGGGACCCAACCCACGCTGCGCAGAGCCGCAGGCAGGACCCAGACCACGCTGCGCAGAGCCACAGGCAGGACCCACACCAAGCTGCGCGGAGCCGCAGGCGGGACCCGGACCACACTGCGCAAAGCCGCTGGCAGGATCCGGACCACCTTGCGCGGCGCCGCGGGCGGGACCCGGACCACGCTGCGCGGAGCCGCAAGCAGGACCCGCACCACGCTGCGCGGAGCCGCAGGCGGGACCCGCACCACGCTGCGCGGAGTCGCAGGCGGGACCCGGACCACGCTGCGCGGAGCCGCAGGCGGGACCCGGGCCACGCTGGGGGTCACCACATGACATTTTAGGATTTTGGAAGAAGTCAGATATATAAAACAATATATATATATGTATATGTAGAATTTATAAAGATATTGTAACATCCAGACAAGTTTATAACTCGGACGTACGCGGAGGGCTGGGTCGCATCTATCGCCAGAAATAACACTGACAGATCCGTGTACTCGAGAAAGGAGGGAGGCGGGGGGCCTTTAATAAGTCTCAGAAGACCACCCAACTTTCCCTGGACCCTGAAAGATAAACCTGCCTGAACCTCAGGTTCTATGAACATCCTCCGCTCACGACTAAAGAGCGCATCAGCAATAACTACAGACATATTGGACATCACCCAGCTTTCCCAGAATCAGACAACAATGAAGGGCTGAGAAAAAAAAAAAAAAAAAAAGGGTGATGTCCAAAGTACAACCGGAATAGCCCACCAACGGGGCCATCACCCAACGCACCCAGATGGCGGTACATCTGCCATTCAGGACCCTGGAAAGTATTAACATCCATCAGGAGCCTGGATAAGCTGGATATTCCAGCTTTCCTGGAAGCAGATAATTGTGAAACAGATTAAGAAGAAGGAAACATGATGATCACAGCCGTCACACGGGCGATGACTGATCCGGTGACACCGCTGCCACACCACCACTTCCATCGCCTCGGGACACGCACCCGTCCTACCTACTGCTTTTCTAATATTGAGGAAGAGACTAAAGGACGAAGGAAATAAAAAGCCCCAACTCTGTGACCCCCGTGTGGGGCGTGAAGTCCATCGTGCCTCGGTGAGCTCACCATGACTGCGGAGACGGCCTCATTATGGAGGACACACGATCTCCTCTCTGCATTATGTAGGAGGCTGCAGCTGACGGCACAAGGACGGCCATTGTCAGCACACAATGCAGGGAATGAATAATAGAGAGACGGCTCTATATAGAATGGGGGCCGCACCGAGCCGGGCAACTAAAGGGTTCATACGGCCATAACATCCCAGCACCAGACAATTCCAATAATCCGGTATATTCTGCATCATAACACACAGCCGTCCCTGAGGTCTATGGTGCATTTCTGACACCGGTGAAGCCATCAGTACAATGAGCCGGACAAGAACTTCACAGGGTCAGCGGGACGGGAGGCAGCAAGGGCCAGCGGGACGGGAGGCAGCAAGGGCCAGCGGGACGGGAGGCAGCAAGGGCCAGCGGGACGGAAGGCAGCAAGGGCCAGCGGGACGGAAGGCAGCAAGGGCCAGCGGGACGGAAGGCAGCAAGGGCCAGCGGGACGGAAGGCAGCAAGGGCCAGCGGACGAGGCACAAGGGCACAGGGAGGAGCAGCAAGGGCCAGCGGGACGGAAGGCAGCAAGGGTCAGCGGGACGGGAGGCAGCAAGGGCCAGCGGGACAAAAGGCAGCAAGGGACAGCGGGACGGAAGGCAGCAAGGGCCAGCGGGACGGAAGGCAGCAAGGGACAGCGGGACGGAAGGCAGGAAAGGTCAGCGGGACGGAATGCAGCAAGGGACAGCGGGACGGAAGGCAGCAAGGGACAGCGGGACTGAAGGCAGCAAGGGACAACGGGACTGAAGGCAGCAAGGGACAGCGGGACTGAAGGCAGCAAGGGACAAGGGAGCAAGGGCAGAGGGACGAAGGCAGCAAGGGTCAGCGGGACGGAAGGCAGCAAGGGTCAGCGGGACGGGAGGCAGCAAGGGTCAGCGGGACGGGAGGCAGCAAGGGTCAGCGGGACGGGAGGCAGCAAGGGTCAGCGGACGGGAGGCAGCAAGGGTCAGCGGGACGGAGGCAGCAAGGGTCAGCGGGACGGAGGGCAGGCAAGGGACAGCGGGACGGGAGGCAGCAAGGGTCAGCGGGACGGGAGGCAGCAAGGGTCAGCGGGACGGGAGGCAGCAAGGGTCAGCGGGACGGGAGGCAGCAAGGGTCAGCGGGACGGGAGGCAGCAAGGGTCAGCGGGACGGAGGCAGCAAGGGTCAGCGGGACGGGAGGCAGCAAGGGTCACGGGACGGGAGGCAGCAAGGGTCAGCGGGACGGGAGGCAGCAAGGGTCAGCGGGACGGAGGCAGCAAGGGTCAGCGGGACGGGAGGCAGCAAGGGTCAGAGGCGAGGACGGGAAGGGCAGCAAGGGTCAGAGGGACGGAAGGCAGCAAGGGTCAGAGGGACGGAAGGCAGCAAGGGTCAGAGGGACGGAAGGCAGCAAGGAGTCAGAGGGACGGAAGGCAGCAAGGTCAGAGGGACGGAAGGCAGCAAGAGTCAGAGGGACGGAAAGGCAGCGAAGGGAGTCAGAGGGACGGAAGGCAGCAAGGGTCGAGGACGGAAGGAGCAAGGGTCAGGGGAGGAAGGCAGCAAGGGTCAGAGGGACGGAAGGCAGCAAGGGTCAGAGGGACGGAAGGCAGCAAGGGTCAGAAGACAGCAAGGGTCAGAGGGACGGAAGGCAGCAAGGGTCAGAGGGACGGAAGGAAGCAAGAGTCAGAGGGACGATAGGCAGCAAGGGTCAGCGGTGACGGAAGGAAGCAAGGGTCAGCGGGATGGAAGGAAGCAAGGGTCAGAAGGCAGCAAGGGTCAGAGGGACGGAAGGCAGCAAGGGTCAGAGGGACGGAAGGCAGCAAGGGTCAGAGGGACGGAAGGCAGCAAGGGTCAGAGGGACGGAAGGCAGCAAGGGTCAGAGGGACGGAAGGCAGCAAGGGTCAGAGGGACGGAAGGCAGCAAGGGTCCGAGGGACGGAAGGCAGCAAGGGTCAGAGGGACGGAAGGCAGCAAGGTCAGAGGGACGGAAGGCAGCAAGGTCAGAGGGACGGAAGGCAGCAAGGGTCAGAGGGACGGAAGGCAGCAAGGGTCCGAGGGACGGAAGGCAGCAAGGGTCGAGGGACGGAAGGCAGCAAGGGTCAGGGAGGAAGGCAGCAAGGGTCAGAGGGACGGAAGGCAGCAAGGGTCAGAGGGACGAAGGCAGCAAGGGTCAGAGGGACGGAAGGCAGCAAGAGTCAGAGGGACGGAAGGCAGCAAGAGTCAGAGGGACGGAAGGCAGCAAGAGTCAGAGGGACGGAAGGCAGCAAGAGTCAGAGGGACGGAAGGCAGCAAGGGTCAGCGGGACGGAAGGCAGCAAGGGTCAGCGGGACGGAAGGAAGCAAGGGTCAGAAGGCAGCAAGGGTCAGAGGGACGGAAGGAAGCAAGGGTCAGACGCATTTTACAACAGCAATGACGCTTTCGGTTCTTAGTGTAGAAGAGCAGCCGCCAGGTGTGAATGTGGCTCTGAATTCTTATTTCCTCACCATGTGCCCACAAGCTGAACGGCTGCTCTGGCATCTGCACTTCCACCAGCCTGGATTTTTCTTTTTGCGGTTTAACATGTACAAAACAGACAAGACGATTGCAAGAAAAACAATT
The DNA here is from genome assembly GCA_033576555.1 of Oophaga sylvatica. Taxonomy (NCBI): domain Eukaryota; kingdom Metazoa; phylum Chordata; class Amphibia; order Anura; family Dendrobatidae; genus Oophaga; species Oophaga sylvatica. The sequence continues at coordinate 5,899,025 of JARQOD010000002.1, forward strand.
CTAGATATTTCATGAGTGTCCTGTGCAGCGATGAGCGGACACCGTGTGCACCCTGGCGCGGCTCTACCAGCAATATTAGCAAACACGCTGCCGCTTATCTACTTCACGCAGATGTGCAGTCTATAACACATGGACGTGGTCCGTGGTCTCTTTTCTGGGGCCCACAGCGAGACGTGCACCGAAAGATAACAGACGGGGAAAAGTATTAAAAAAAATAATAAAATGTACATCAGGTCAGGATATAAAAAATGATCAATTCTCAGAAGCAGAATCACAAAACAGGCTGATAATTCTTTGTCACTAACCTACTTTGCATTTCAATGCCAGATCACCGCTTGCTGTCAGTGAATGATACACTTATCAGTAATCCTGTACTCGCTCACAGAAGATACAATTGTACCCAGGGTAGACTAAACTGCAACCTGGTCCATTGTAACAAACCTGCAGCAGATGATGGTGGTGACTGAGCTGCTGCCGATGTGCTTGTGTGCAGCTGAGCTGTGAGCAGGACCCGCTGCGGACGTGATTGCTGGCTCTGAATGGAAACAAGAGTGTCCTCATTCAACGACAGCAAACAAATCTTAAAAAAAAAAAAAAAATTGGGAAAAATTGGCAAAAAAAAAAAAAAATGTATTCTATAAAGTTGCATAAAACTTTTCATTTAGAGATTTTAAACAATTGATATAAAACTCATTGTAGCAATGGACATGGTTCATACTGGGATAATTGGCAGCCGGGGCAGTGAGAGCAGTTATGAGCCAGTTCTGCCCTGTCTGGGGTGATCGACGCGAGTCACATCCTTGGGACAGCAGACACCCTGGTCGTCCATTGTACTCGTCATGTAGCCGCCCCTCCTCCCGCTCACAGGAACAATGCAGAGAACTGGAGGTTATAGGGGTCGTCTTGCCATATTCTATTGTTGACCTGTTCAAAGGCCATCAATACCAGATGTGAGGGGTCCAACTCACAGCACCGCTCCGATCAGCTGGTGGCGTTCAACGTGTAGCAACCGCTGCAACAAACGGTGGGGGTGCGACCCTGACCAGTCTGAAACGGTTGGTGAATCCCTGGGATATGGCACCATTTGGCCATTCCCGGACAACCCCTTTAATTTGCCCACACAGAAGAAAACCGAAGAATTGGCGGGACCAGAAAACTATAACAAGTAGGCAAATTAAAGGATCGGGCATGTTGGATTTCGACATGCCCGACCGTTTCTGGGGACCTGACAGCATGAATGTGTATGGGTGAGGAGTAGGGCGGGTGTCTGTAAGAGGGCACAATTTGGTTTATACATGGTGTCACAAGAGAAAGTTCTCTAATAAGTGACTAAAACCCACCCCAACTGCTCTCCACCCCCAAAATCTACTCTGTGGGTATACCCCCCACACGGATCTGTGCAAAGACCTCATGACGGGAGACAGAAACCTTCCCCAACATCTGTTTGGAGAACTAGAAAGACTAAACTCTGCTAAACCCACAGCAGCAGCGAGAGACGTGACCACATCATTGCCGGTCACCAGCGGGGAACATGGGCCCTGCAGCTCCACAGATGACCACAACATTGAGGCCAATGTCACACGAGTGGGAAGACGACGTTTCTGCGGAATCCCTCGCGTGCAGCTTCCGGATGTCACGGCGAGGTCGAATCTATTTCTACTGAAAGTGACAAAAGGAGCAGAAGACGGAAACCAGAAAATATCTGATCTGCAGAAACAGCAGCACCCGGAAAAAGCAGCGCAGAATGCGGCAGAAAAAACACGGCAACGACTTAGTTATGCAACGTGTGAGCGTCCCAACGACCCCCGAGAGAGGTGTCCCAAATAGGGAGAAGGTGTGCATGATCGACCTCCGCTCCAGTCACTGTCTATAGGAGCTGCGGAGAAAGCTGAGCGCTGTGCTCGACCTATGAATGGAGCAGAGGTCAGGCTGGAGCACCATTAAAGACTGCGCTGTGGACCCCATTTCCAGGGCAGATGGGGACCCAGTGACCACAAGTTACCTCACGGACAGGGAATCATTACCACTGAAAACCTCTGACCTGTCGGTTTTAAAGTTTGCTTTGCGTGAGCGGCCCAAACCTCCAACCCAGCGATTTGTGGAGTGTCCTTTGACAGAGGACCAGAACGGCTGGCCCTCCTCCTCCTCCAGTTCGATGTAAAGAGTCCTGTCTCCAGCCTGTCTGCCGGGGCATTACCTAGAGAGAAGAACAATGCTACACCGCCCATCCCCTCCTCACAAGGTGCAGCACAGGTGACCTTACTGAAGGAGTTGTCCCATTTCAGAAATACTTTGGCCGGCTATCCATCACCTAGTCTCTGGCTGCAGCCAATCAGTGAACTCAACAGCTCTACACAAGCGGAGCCACTGAGGTTGATTGGCTGCAGCAGTGTCTATAGGATATCAGCGCTGCAGACAAACAACAGAGATCGGGGTAGTAGCAGAGAGTCGTTGCTCAACGGGATGACAAGTAGTTTTTCTTTCTTCTTCGAACTACCGCAGCCTAAAGTTTCCTGAAAGGGGACAACCCCTTACTTCCATGTAGAAGCTCGAGCACCTTCATGACAGTCATTTTTTAAAATGTTTTAAATTATTTTATTTTAAAAATAAAGGAAAATAAATGTAATAACACAACCGCATAAACCGTGGGAGAGGAGAGCTTGTTCATGTCCTCTCCAAATAGCACCTCACCACTTGTGCAATTGACCCCATCTCATCTCCTCCCCAATCTCACCACCAGGTTTATCCCGGCCCAAATCCATCTTTCAACCGATCGCTGACCTCTGGAACCTTTACTTCTGCTTTCAAACATACCACGATCACACCTACCCTGAATAAACCATCCCTCTACCTCTGGGTCCAGCCATCACCCCATATCACTGCTCCCGTTCACCTCCAAAATCCTCAAACAGAAGGTCCACGCTGAACTTTCCTCCCATTTTGCATCCAACTCGCTCTTCCGACAACCCACAATCCGGCTTCCGTCCCCACCACTCCACCAAAACTGCCCTGACCAAAATTACTAACGACTTTCTGCTGAAGCCAACAAACCGTTCTCTGTACTCCTCCTTCTAGACCTGTCCTCTGCCTGCGATAGAGTTGACCACTGCCTCCTACTACAGATCCTCTCTTCTCTTGACATCAAAGCCCTCGCCCTATCCTGGATCTTCTCATACCTCATAATTAGCATCTCCCACTCTACCTCCTCATTTCGCCCTCTTTGTCCCTCAATACTCTTTTCTAGGACCCCGACTCGTCTCCATATATACCGTAAGCCTGGGACAACTAATAAAGTCCCATGGCTTCCAGTACCACCTATACGCTGATGACACTCAGATCTACCTCTCTGGCCCAGACGTCACCTCTCCTCTCCAGAATCCACTTATCGCAGACAAAACTGAACTCCTCATCTTTCCTCCATCTCATCTATCACCATTAATGATACCATGCTCTGTACAGTACCGTAAGTCCACTGCCTTGGAGTAACTCTTGACTCTGCCCTGTCCTTCAAACTGCACATCCAAGATCTTTCCACCATCTGACCTTTCCTCAACCCTGAATCTACTAAAAGGTTAGTGCCATCATCATCTCCCGCAATATCCTCCTCTGCGGCCTCCCTGCCAACACTCTCGCACCTCTCCAGTTCGTCCTTAACTCTGCCACAGGACTAGTTCATGTCTCATTGTTACTCCTCTGCATATTCCTTCATTGGCTCCCAACTCCCCAACAAATCCGGTTCAATCTACTAACACTGACCTACAAGGCCGACCATGACCAGTGTCTCCTCCGCAGAGCTCCGAGCTAATATACCGACACCTTCCAGCATGTAATCTGAGGTCCTCACAAGACCTCCCTCTCTCCTCCACACTTACACGTTCCTCACCCAACTGCCTCCAACACTCCCAAATATCCCCCATCCTCT
>JARQOD010000002.1:5903046-6069524 GCA_033576555.1 Oophaga sylvatica
GATTGTGGGTTGTGTGTTGTATGTGTTGATATGTGAGCGGTGTGGGTTGTGATGTTGTGATATTGTAGGGTGGTGTGTCTGTATGTGTGTGATATGTGAGGGTGTGTGTTTGTGTGTGATGTGAGTGTGGTGTTGTATGTGTGGTTGTGAGCGGTGTGTGTGTATGTGTGATATGTGAGGGTGTGTTGTATGTGTGATATGTGAGCGGTGTGTTTGCTGTATGTGTGTGATATGGGGGTGTGTGTGTGTGATATGTGGTGTGTGTGTTTGTGTTATGTGAGGGTGTGTGTGCTGTATGTGTCTGATATGTGAGCGGTGTGTGTGCTGTATGTGTGTGATATGTGCGGTGTTGTGTGTTGTGAAGGTGGTGTGTGTGTATAGTGTGTAGTGGGTGTGTTGTTGTTGTGTGTATGTGAGGTGGTGTGTGCTGTTATGTGTGTGATATGTGAGCGGGTGTGTGCTTATGGTTGATATGTGGGGTGTGTGTGCTTATGTGTGATATGTGAGGTGTGTGTGTAGCTTGTGTGTATGTGTGATTGAGGGTTGTGTGTTGTGTGTGATTGTGTGTGTTGTGTGTGTGTGTGTATGTGATTTGTGTGTGTTGTGTGTGATATGTGAGGTGGTTGTTGTGCGGTGTTATGTGTGTGATGTGAGGGTGTGTTGTGTGTGTGTATGTGTGGTGTTTGCTGTATGTGTGATATGTGAGTGTGTGTTGTGTTGTATGTGAGGGTATGTGGGTGGTGTGTGCTGTATGTGTGAGTGTGGTGTGTGTCTGATATGTGCGGTTTGTGGCTGTTGTGTTGTATGGGTGTTGTGGGTTGTGTGTGATATGTGAGCGGTGTTGTTTGTGTGTGATATGTGAGGTGTGTGTGCTGATGTGTGTTATGTGAGGCGGTGTGTGTGTGTTGTGGGTTGTGTGTGTGTGTGATTGTGGGTGTGTGCTTATGTGTTGATGGGGTGTGTGTGTGTGATTGTGAGCGGGTGTGTGTGCTTGTGTTGATATGTGAGGGTGTGTGCTGTATGTGTTGATATGTGAGCGGGGTGTGTGTTGTTCTGATAGTGAGCGGTGGTTGTTGTGTGTTGTGGGTGTATTGTGAGCGGTGTGGTGTGTTTGTGTTGTATGTGAGCGTTGTGTGCTGTGTGTTGTATGTGAGGGTGTGTCTATGTGTCTTATGTGAGCGGTGGTGTGCTGTGTGTTGTATGTGGGTGGTGTGCTGTTGTGTGTTATGTGAGCGGTGTGTGTGCTTATGTGTGATATGTGGCGGTGTGTGTGCTGTATGTGTTGATATGTGAGCGTGGTGTGTTTTATGTGTTGATATGTGACGGTGGTGTGTATGTGTGTGATATGTGAGCGGTGTGTGCTTTATGTGTTGATATGTGAGCGGTGGTGTGCTGTATGTGTCTGATATGTGAGCGGTGTGTGTGCTGTATGTGTCTGATATGTGAGCGGGTGTGTGCTTTATGTGTTGATATGTGAGCGGTGTGTGTGCTGTATGTGTCTGATATGTGAGCGTGTGTGTGCTTTATGTGTGTGATATGTGAGCGGTGTGTGTGCTTATGTGTTGATATGTGAGCGGTGTGTGTGCTGTATGTGTTTGATATGTGAGCGGTGGTGTGCTGTATGTGTCTGATATGTGAGCGGTGTGTGTGCTTATGTGTGTGATATGTGAGCGGTGTGTGTGCTGTATGTGTGTGATATGTGAGCGGTGTGTGTGCTTTATGTGTGTGATATGTGAGCGGTGTGTGTGCTGTATGTGTGTGATATGTGAGCGGTGTGTGTGCTGTATGTGTCTGATATGTGAGCGGTAGTGTGCTTTATGTGTGTGATATGTGAGCGGTGGTGTGCTGTATGTGTCTGATATGTGAGCGGTGTGTGTGCTTTATGTGTGTGATATGTGAGCGGTGTGTGTGCTGTATGTGTGTGATATGTGAGCGGTGTGTGTGCTGTATGTGTGTGATATGTGAGCGGTGTGTGTGCTTATGTGTGTGATATGTGAGCGGTGTGTGGCTGTATGTGTGTGATATGTGAGCGGTGTGTGTGCTTATGTGTGTGATATGTGAGCGGTGTGTGTGCTGTATGTGTGTGATATGTGAGCGGTGTGTGTGCTTTATGTGTGTGATATGTGAGCGGTGTGTGTGCTGTTATGTAGTGTGTATATGTGAGTGGTGGTGTTGCTGTATGTGTGTGATATGTGAGCGGTGTGTGTGCTGTATGTGTGTGATATGTGAGCGGTGTGTGTGCTTTGTTGATTTGAGCGTTGTGCTGTATGTGGTGTGATAGTGAGCGGTGTGTGCTGTATGTGTGATATGTGAGCGTGTGTGTGGCTGTATGTGTGTGATATGTGAGCGGTGTGTGTGCTGTATGTGTGTGATATGTGAGCGGTGTGTGTGCTGTATGTGTGTGATATGTGAGCGGTGTGTGTGCTGTATGTGTGTGATATGTGAGCGTGTGTGTGCTGTATGTGTCTGATATGTGAGCGGTGTGTGTGTGTATGTATGTGTGCTGATATGTGAGCGGTGTGTTGCTGTATGTGTTCTGATATAGGTGTGGGATGTGTGTGATATGTGAGGTGTGTGTCTGTATGTGTCTGATATGTGAGCGGTGTGTGTGCTGCATGTGTCTGATATGTGAGTGGTTGCGATGGTCTGTTGTGGTGGGCTGCATGTGTCTGATATGTGAGCGGTGTGTGTGCTGTATGTTTCTGATATGTGAGCGGTGTGTGCTGTATGTGTCTGATATGTGAGCGGTGTGTGTGCTGCATGTGCGTGTGTCTGATATGTAAGTGATGTACATAATACTTATAGAATAAGACTTGAACAGCCGCAGCAATTCTACACTTGAATATATATGAGAATTTATTTAGCCGCTGTTTGAGTAATAATGCCATATTATTAGGACGAAGAGCAGCTGAAGCTTTAGTGCGGCCCCTTAAAGCAGAAAATAATCTTTCCATTAGCCGCATTGTCCGTAAGGAAAAGTATTTGCTGCCCCCTAGTGGAGCTATGGAGGGAGAATTAACCACACAGGTGATACAGTAAAGATGTGTATCTTTGTACCGTGTTAGCCAGTAGATAGAAAAATATTTAGACTTGAGAGTCCTCAGTGGTTGATACCTTTTAATGCCAACTGAAAAGATGGTAACAAATTGCAGCTTTCGAGACTACTCAGGTCTCTTCATCAGGCAAAGACTAAAACAAAAACTGAAGAATCACATATTTATACACAACACAGCACAGAAACAATGCAATAGGTAAGACAAGTGACGTGAAGCAGAACTGTCATTATGGGAGAGAGATGAACAGTTGTGGCAATAAATATTCACTCCTGATCTATGAACTGTTCCAATATTTATGTTCATCCCTCTCCCATAATGACAGTTCTGCTTCACGTCACTTGTCTCATCTATTGCATTGTTTCTGTGCTGTGTTGTGTATAAATATGTGATTCTTCAGATTTTGTATTAGTCTTTGCCTGATGAAGAGACCTGAGTAGTCTGGAAAGCTGCAATTTGTTACCATCTTTTCAGTTAGCCATTAAAAGGTATTAACCACTGAGGACTCTCAATCTAAATATTTTTCCACACAGGTGAATAATTGAAAAAGTAATGCTACAATAATTTAGCATTTTAATGACCAGATCAGCCTGGATCAATATATTTATTTATATAATTGATTTAGAGCTGACAATTAAAACTAATTTGCTGTCAGGGTGGGAGTTGATGTTGGTGGTAAGGACTGATTTAAATCCATTCTTTTTACTTGTGGTTCATGTTATTCATTATTGCATTTGCAACCTTTTTTTTTTGTCTAGTTTTTGGTATATGTTTTTTACCTGTTTTTAATTTGCGCTTCAGTCTTTTAATTTATGCCTATGTTATATGTTCTTTTTTTTTTTATTCTCATTGCTGCTTTAATTTGTTTTCTGATTCATTATTTACAACTTTTGGTAAAATTTCCCTCTGGAGCGATTTCCTGAAGCTTTTTGTGCAAATTTACCGACATTTTACGAGCTAAAAGTCAATAATCCCTTGACAACGAGTGTCATATGTATATGGCGCTTGTTGGGAGTGAATTAATGAAGAAGGCGGCTTGTGTGCTGAGCCCTCCCCATTTTTGGCAGGTGATGGCTGTGTTATTTAGCTACCATCTACCTCAAACAGGCGGTAGTGAGCGGAGATCCACCGGTGGCTCTTAACCCATTAAATCCTGCTGTCAGTCCCAGACCGCGACTTTTACAGCCGTAGTATTGCTGTATATAAAGCAATCCGACAGGTTTAAGTCACAAAATACAATGAAACATTAAAAGAAAAATTCAAATCACCTCCCTTTATCTAAGTTTAAAATAAAGATCTTAAAACAAAATTCACGTGTGGGATTGCTGCGTCCATAAAACTTCGACCTATGAAAATATAAACTTAACCTGAAACTGTAAAGGGAAAAAAAATCAAAATTGCATTTTTTGGGGGATCGCCACAACTAGGCAGCAAAATGTAATAAAAAAGCAATCAAAATGTCAAAATGACCCCAAAATAATATCAATAAAAACATCAGGTAGTCTTCCAAAAAAACAAAAACAAGTGCTCATACATCGCCGTCAACTGCCAAACTAAAACATTGTGGGTCTCAGAAAATGGCGATACAATTTGTTGGCAGCAGATTACTCCTGATACTCTCCAAGCATGTGACAACAGAGCTTGTTTTCTCAGAAACAATGAAGAACAATATATGATAAGCTTAATAGATCAGGAATAAATCATTTGTGTGTCTCTATCTGTGCAGCATCTACAGCAGGCTGCTTCTCTCAGACACAGGAAAACAGGAACTACAGTCACATGCTCTCCCTGTGTCTGTATATGAGAGAAGCAGCCTGCTGTAGATGCTGCACAGATAGAGACACACAAATATTGTTTCTCGTTGTTCCTGAATAAAGAAGCTCTGTTGTCACACGCTTGGAGAGTATCGTGAGTAATCTGCTGTCAACAGGTTAGGGGCCCTGAGTGACACAGAACCACAGAGTAATACAGAAACAGAAGCCCAGAGCAAAAGCAGCACAGAGCAACAGAGAAGATGTCCACTAGCAGCAATCCTGCCAAGCCTCACTAACCAGAACTACTAGTCCTGAAAATTCAAGGTGAAGATGCTGCTCATAAGAGAAGGTACGTGGAAATATACTCAGGAACAAGTGCCTCATCCATTACCAGATGATTGGCTAGAGAAGGATCAGAAAGCACAAAGCACGATCTCCCTCAGTGTAGATGATAATCAGATTGTGCATATATGCAAGTGTGCAACTGCAAAGGAGATGTGGGATGAGTTACAGAAAGTGCATGAAAGATCAAATCTCAGCAATAAGCTTTATCATGAGAAAGCTGTATCAGTCTAAGCTAAGTGATGGACAGAATATGCAGGACTATATAAGAAACACCCTAGAGATTGTGGAGCGTCTCAGGGGTATTGGAGAAGAAATTAAAGATTTTCATGCTGCTGCACTTCTATTAGGCTGTGTGTACACGTTGCGGATTCTGCTACGGATCCGCAGCAGATTTGGCCCTGCGGATCCGCAGCAGTTTCTGCTGCGTTGTACAGTAGCATTATAATCAATGTAAAAAAAAAACCGCAGTGCACATGCTGCGGATTTGTTGCGGATTTGATTCCTATAATAAAGGAAATGGGGCATAAGCCCCTGCCAGCTCACCGACCACCACCAGAGCACGAGACTGTAGTCCAGACCAAGACATGCAACAGGAAAAAGTGAAGAGAACAGTCCAGCTTCTTAGGAAGGTGCAATACTTTATTCAGTCCACATTAAAAATCTTCACAAAACGGTGTCCTCCATAATTCAGAAACAGCAGAAAGTTGGCACCACTAGCTAACCAGCGATGCGTTTCGACCTCAGAGGGTCTTTGTCAAAGATTCCGCAGCATGTCACTTCTTTGTGCGGAATCCGCAGCGGTTTTACACCTGCTCCATTATAGAAATCCGCACAAAAGCCGCAGAAAATCCACACTAAATCCGCAGGTAAAATGCAGGTCATTTTACCTGCGGATTTAGCAAAAGCCGCGCAGAAAAATCCGCAAGTCATTCTGCAACGTGTGCACATACCTTTAAGTGGTCTTCCAGAGAGTTATGACACACTCGTGACTGCACTAGATGCACGGCCAGATGATGAACTGACACTAGAGTATCCTGAATAATCTGCTGCCAACACAATCATTTTTTTTATAAATTTCAAAATTTTTCAGTACATTATATGATAAAATTAATGGTGTCATTCAAAAGTACAATTTGGATGCACACATGAAAAAATAACAAGTTATGGCTCTGGAAGAAGAATGGGGGAAAGAAACTAAAGCAAAAAATTGAAACATGAAACAATTAAAGATCTTAAAGGCAAAACTGAACAGAATTTTTGAATTTGTGTAAAATTCATGAACTGCGTGCACCATAATGAAGAATTTGGCGCAACACTGTCAGAAAATACAACAGAAAAGGAACTTGAAAAAAAACCTGAAAATGAATTTGGGTCCTTAGTTTGTTCATAAAGCCGGATGTCCACCAATATGGCGGCATTAACTCTCACAGTGGAGCCGTCACCCGGCTCTCCCACACTCCACCTAATAACTCTGCAATTCAGGGATGTAGAGTCCCTGGGGAGTCGCAAATCTGAAATTAAAGGAGTTTTCTGCTGCTTTTGAGATTTTACAGGGGATGGGGATTACTTATAAAAGAAAGAAAATCGCACTACTTACCCTGTCCTATTTGGTGCTGGCTCTTCAACTAGATTGAAAGTGATGATGTTTTGTCCACCAGTCATCTGAGGACCCTGATTGACTGCAGCAGTCTCGTGGCTGATGAACAGTTCATGTAGGAATTTACCAGCAGCACCCATGAAGGACATCCAGGAAACCAAGTCATCATACCCAAAAAACTGAAGCAGAGCCTGAAACTCCAAAGAGCTCACTTGGACAAAATAGCCATAAATAGGATAGAAGGACAGCATCCAAACCTGGGTGAAGTAACTACATCTTCTTTTATTCTGCCAAATACAGTTCAACATTTTGACCAGATACAAGTCTGTGTCAAGCATACCAACATAGTGCAAACAGCAGGTTTAAATAATACTGATAATTAAAGACACACCAACGAGAACCCACATCACCTCCCTATCCTGACAAAACCACTCACCAAACACATTACCTATAAAACGCTCTGCATATGCTATACATTACCTATCCTCAAAGTCAGCCTCTTGTATGAGTACTTCCTGCAGCTAAGGGGGACAGCCATGGGGTCCAACGTGGCCCCTACATATGCCAACATCTACATGGCTGTCTTAAAGGATAGGTAAGTGTACAGTTCCTCCACGAGGCGCTATATTGATGATTTTCTTTTGTGGGAAGGTGGCATGGAGGAACTCCTTGCCTTCCAGTCTGGAATCAATGAGTTTATTAGTTACAATTACAGTTGATATTAATGAGTTCTACTGTGAAATTACAATTTTTGGATACTTTAGTTTACAAAGAATGTGGTCGTCTATGTACTGATTTATTCGTTTAAGGGAATCTGTCACCCCCCCAGGACCTATTAAAGTAAAAGAGCCACCTTCAGCAGCACTAAGGCTGCATTCTGTTAAGGTGGCTCTTATGTTTTTTATCCCTAGGAATGCTGAAATAATGAGTTTTATAAATTTCCCGCCATACCTCTATTGAGTCAGGGAGGTATGTCTCTCCCCCTGACTCAACCGCCTCGCAGCCGTCCATCATCCCCCTCTGGCCTCCGGGCGCCACCTTCTCTCTTTCTCGTGACATCACCGGCGCCTGCGATCTGCAATCAGTTATCGGGCATGCGCCGTGCACGCTGCCCGGGAACTTACACCAGGTGATGTAAGGATATCTCGTCTGCGTGTAGCGGAGGCCCCAGATCCCGCCCCGCAGTGTGCTATGATGTATTCACACTGCGGGGCTGGGAATCTGGCGCCATAGTTCTTGACAGTATTTTGCTGTAAAAAAATAAAAATACAGGCCACATATTTAACAGTGTGTTATCTCCGTCACATGCCTCATCTATCAGTGGGCTACAAATTGTGGCATTTCAGGCCTCCATTCAACTGTTTTTGCTGAGGGTTACCCCAGTTCTTGACACCAGCTTGCTGCAAAATAATTGTTACCTGCAGGCCAGATATTTTAAACTGTGGTTTTAGCGCACACGGATCACATGTAAGTTTGCTCCAAATTCATCCATTTGTAGTGAAAGTGGAAAATATTGTAGTCCATTTAAAATGGGCAAGGCGCTGGCAAGGGACGGGGAAGGGGAAGTGGATATGATATGATGGTGCATGCAGAGGCTGAGGCCGTGGGCAAGCTGAAATTGGGCCACAACAAACACCCACATCTTCTTGCTCGACCTCCCTGTCCCAACTACTATGGCGCCACAGCAGCACACCACTATTGAACCCAGAGCAATGTCAAAAGGTTGTTGGTTGGATAGCGGATGTTTCCAGTCAGTTTGGCACCACCATCAGCACCCTGTCTTCCACGCGGTCAAGTCTGAGTAGCCGTGAGTCTGGACCGCATATTCCTCACCCTGATCCTCCTTCCTCCCACCATGCCGAGTGCCCGGAGACAACTGAACCCACACTTGGACACTCCGAAGAGCTGTTCACTCTTCCATAGATTCGGACCTCTCGCCTGATCCACTTGAAACGGGGCAAGATGAGATGTAACGATGCCCAAATATTTGAGCAGCCACAGTCACATGAAGGCTATGGTGGGAACGTGTCATAAGAGGTGGACGCTGATGAGACACAATTGCCAGAAAGTCAGGAGGAGGACCAGGGTGCAGAAGTGGAAGATGAGGTGGTGGATGATATAGTAACTGACCCAACCTGGCAGGAGGACATGCAGAGCAAGGACAGCAGCATACAGGGAGAGGAAGGCGTAGCACCCAACAGGCAGGAAGAAGCAATGTGGTGGCCGCAGACAGAAGGCGGGCAATCGTTTGTCGTATCACCAACACGACGGAAGTTGGCAGTACAACTGTTAGGTCTTCCCGAGTCTGGTTGTTTTTTTAAAGACTCTGCCGATAACCCCAAACAGGCTATTTGCACCACCCTCCATGCCCGCATCAGCAGGGGTAGCAAACCTACCAGCCTGACTACCACCAGCATGATCAGGCACATGGCAGCAAAGCACCCGACTTTGTGGGGCGAACCTCAGGCTCCAGGAACAGTGTCTGCAGGTGACACCACTGATTCTTCCACTGTTGTGCGTGCAAGCCAATCCCCTGTCCACAGTGCATGCGAAGATGCCTCCTGCCCTGCACCTATTGTTTCCCACACTCAACTAGCACCATCATCAAGCACGTCCATATGCTTGTCACAGCGCAGCCTTCAGTTGTCCATACTCCAGTCATTGGAACGCAAGTGGAAATACGCAGCCAACGCCCTACAGGCCACAGTACTAAATTCACACATTTCTCTTCTGCTTGCACTCGAAATGTTGCCTTTTAGGCTTGTGGAGAAGGAAGCTTCTGCAACCTGATGACGGCGGCCGTCCCAAGGTACTCGGTCCCCAGCCGCCACTATTTCTCCCGGTGTTTCATCCCAGCATTACACAACATTACCCGTGCTCTCAACAATGCTGTTACTAGGAAAGTCAACCTAACCACGGACACATGGACAAGTGCTTGTGGGCAGTGACGGTACATCTCGCTGACGGCACACTGGGTTAACATAGTGGCTGCTGGGACCCAGTCAGACCTTGGGATGGAACACGTCCTCCCGACGCCGAGGATTGCGGTCAGTCAGGGTAGCCCCAACAGTGTACAGCTCCTGCACCTCCTCCTCTTCAGCCTCCATCTCCGAAATGACCACATCAGTCACAAGCTGGAAGCACTGCAGCACTGCCTCAGCCAAGTGGCAACAGGCTGTGCTTAAACTAATATGCTTAGGTGACAAACCCCACAATGCTGAAGAGTTGTGGACAGCTCTGAAAGAGCAGGCAGATCTGTGGCTGACACCGCTGAACCTACTGCCAGGCATGGTGGTGTGTGACAATGGCCGGAACCTGGTGGCGGCTCTGAGGCGAGCTCACACACATACCATGCCTGGCCCATGTGCTTTAACCTCGTTGTTCAACAGTTTCTCAAAAGCTAACCGGAGCTGCCGGATCTGCTTGTGAAAGTACGCCGCCTGTGTGCCCATTCTAGAAAGTCATTTACAGCTTCTGCCCCCCTTTCCGTGCTTCAGCAGTGTTTGCAGCTTCCGACTCGCCAAGTGGTGTGTGATGTCCCCACGCGTTGGAACTCTACACTGCATATGTTGGAAAGGATTTGTGAGCAGAAGAGGGCAGTTGTTGACTACCAGCATCAACAAGGCCGTCGATATTCAGTTCAGACGCCACACAATACATCAGGAGTGGACATGGATGTCAGACATATGTACTATCCTACAAAACTTTGAGGAGTCCACCAAGATGGTGAGCAGCGATGACGCCATAATTAGCGTCACCATCCCACTTCTCTGTATTCTGAAAAGCTCTCTGCTCACAATGAAAGAGGATGCATTACAGGCGGAGCATGATGAGATGGAGCAAGGAACCATACAGGGTGATTACACACAGCCCAGCCTCATGTCATCCTAACGTGGATTGGTTGACAATGAGGAAGAGGAGAAGGAAGAACAGGAGTTACTTTCCTGGCTATAGATGGTACTACAAGCACAACCGTCATACCGTCTGTTCAGCATGGATAGCCTGAGGACAGGGAGGAGGAGGAAGACAGCATGGTCAGTCGTCCTCTTGGTGAGGAGACAGAAGCCTTGCCTGTTAGAAGTCTGGCACGCATGGCTGACTTCATGTTGGGCTGCCTTTCCCATAACACTCGCATTCTGAAATTTTTGGGTTACACTCATTACTGGTTGGTGATGCTTCTAGACCCATGCTACAAGGAGAACTTTCAATCTCTTCTTCCAGAGGCAGACAGGTCTACTAAAATGGTGCAGTACCAGAGGGCAGAATTATTAAAAAAATTCTCATCTGAAAACGCTGGCGGCAGAGGTCCCAGATCATTGGACAACCAAGGAGTACAGGTGAGAGAGGCACAACTCCAATCCAGCAGAGGCAAGGTAACACTGGCAAAGATTTGGGAGAGTTTTCCCAGACCCTCCTATTGCACTGGCCCTGAGGCATAGGGTACTCTCACAAGGAGTGCAAAGTTTTGGAAGTTGCTGAGGGAGCACCTTGCTGACTGTACTGAGTCGCCCGCCAGGGCCGCGGGGTACTCGGAACCGAGCCAGTTAACTTCTATGGGGGATGTCACGGCGGCGACGACCCGGTCCATGGCCTTGGGCACTCACCAAAAAGGGAAATATATTTACATGGGAATGACAAGTTTGTCGTAATGCTCGTGACGCCACCTGTGGTACCCGGTCAGGGTGATCAGCGCTGCAGGTCCTCTGGAAGAGATGGTATTATGCAGCTAGTTGGTAAACCTCCCACAGGTGAGGTTATATTCTTCCAGGGCAGTTAGAAGTTATATTTGGGGATGATACTGATGAATGCAGCAGAGAGAGATGTGCGTCGCTGAAATAACTCTAGGAGACAGTCCATATGCAGTTTCAGGCTTTTTACTCACAGTCTGTTGCTAGCAAAACAGAGGCCCGCCTGGTACTGTGTCCTCTGGGCGAGGGATCCAGCAACCCCCAGGTAACTCGGTCACACCTGCCCAGAACTCCCTTTCTGTGTGTGTCCTTTCCTGGTCGTCTCTCTGTGCTATTCTACTCCTCTATTCCTAGCACCTCCCCACGCAGGCTTTCAGTCCAGAAGCTGCGGACCCTGTCGGGTAACAGATTAATTCTGTGCATCTTGGCCCTATGTAGCTTCCTTCCTGGAGATGGTGCTGGTGGTTGGTAGCAATGACCCATAAAGTGATCACCGCCGTCGGCTTGCTAGCAGGGCCTGAAGGTTTCCCACTAGTCTAGGGGCCGATTCCCTTGTAGCCTGGTCCTTCCGATCCCGGAGAGGGCCACAGATGGAATGTTCACTGTCCGTGCCCAAGGACCCCCTTCGCTTACCGTTCCAGAAGCTCCTCAATGCAGACGTGCTGAAGGCTGCTATCAAAGCAACCTGGGCTTACATAACCCCTCAGCAGTGCCAAAGGCTGATCTCCTCCATGACACGCCGCATGAATGCAGGAATTGATGCCCATGGAGCCCCGACCAAGTATTGAGTGCATTTACTGAACATACATTTCAGTAGGACAACAGTTTGGATTTTAAAATAATTTTTTCAAGCTTGTGTTATAAAGTATTCTAAGTTACTGAGATAATGACTTTTAGTTTTTCATTGACTGTAAGCCATAATCATCAACATTAACAGAAAAATGCTTGAAATAGATCACTCTGTGTAATGACTCTATACAATATGAGTTTCACTTTTTGTATTGAAGAACTGAAATAAATTAACTTTTTGATGATATTCTAATTTTTTGAGATGCACCTGAATGTTCTCCCTGTGTTTGTGTGGGTTTCCTCTGGGTTCTCCTGTTTCCTCACACATTCTAAAAACATAATGATAGGCAATTTAGATTGTAAGCCCCAATGCAGACAGTGCTGATAAGGTATGTAAAGCGTTGTGGAATTAATGGCGCTATACAGTGGGTTTGGAAAGTATTCAGACACCTTTACATTTTTTACTCTTTGTTTCATTGCAGCCATTTGGTAAATTCAAAAAAGTTCATTTTTTTTTCTCATTAATGTACACTCTGCACCCCATCTTGACTAAAAAAACAGAAATGTAGAATTTTTTGCAAATTTATTAAAAAAGAAAAACTGAAATATCACATGGTCATAAGTATTCAGACCCTTTGCTCAGACACTCATATTTACGTCACCTGCAGTCCGTTTCCTTGTGATCCTCCTTGAGATGGTTCTACTCCTTCATTGGAGTCCAGCTGTGTTTAATTAAACTCATAGGACTTGATTTGTAAAGGCGCACACCTGTCTATATAAGACCACACAGCTCACAGTGCATGTCAGACCAAATGAGAATCATGAGGTCAAAGGAACTGGCCAAGGAGCTCAGAGACAGAATTGTGGTAAGGCACAGATCTGGCCATGTTTACAAAAAAATTTCTGCAGTACTCAAGGTTCCTAAGAGCACAGTGGCCTCCATAATCCTTAAATGGAAGACATTTGGGACCACCAGAAGTCTTCCTAGACCTGGCTGTCCAGCAAAACTGAGCAATTGTGGGAGAAGAGCCTTAGTGAGAGAGGTAAAGAAGAACTCCAAGATCACTGTGGCTG
Source organism: Oophaga sylvatica (assembly GCA_033576555.1). Classification (NCBI taxonomy): domain Eukaryota; kingdom Metazoa; phylum Chordata; class Amphibia; order Anura; family Dendrobatidae; genus Oophaga; species Oophaga sylvatica. Next base: position 5,916,347 of record JARQOD010000002.1, read on the forward strand.
AACTCCACAGATGCAGTAGGGAGATTGGAGAAAGTTCCACAAAGTCAACTATCAGTGCAGCCCTCCACCAGTCTGGCCTTTATGGCACAGTGGCCTGACGGAAGCCTCTCCTCAGTACCAGACATATGAAAGCTCGCAGAAAGTTTGCTAAAAAACACATGAAGGACTCCCAGACTATGAGAAATAAGATTCTTTGGTCTGATGAGATGAAGATACAAATTAATTTTTAGTGATAATTCTAAGCGGTATGTGTGGAGAAAACCAGGCACTGCCCATCACCTGCCCAATACAATCCCAACAGTGAAACATGGTGGTGGCAGCATCAAGCTATGGGGATATTCTTCAGCTGAAGGGACAGGACGACTGGTTGCCACTGAAAGAAACATGAATGCAGCCTAGTACAGAGATATCCTGGATGAAAACCTCTTTCAGAGTGCTCTGGACCTCAGACTTGGCTGAAGGTTCACCTTTAAAACAAGACAGTGACCCTAAACACACAGCTAAAATAACAAAGGAGTGGCTTCAGAACAACTCTGTGACCATTCTTGACTGACCCAGCCAGAGCCCTGACCTAAACCCAACTGAGCATCTCTGGAGAGACCTGAAAATGCATGTCCACCAACGTTCACCATCCAACCTGACGGAACTGGAGAGGATCTGCAAGGAAGAATGGCCGAGGATCCCCAAATCCAGGGGTGAAAAACTTGTTGCATCATTCCCAAGAAGACTCATGGCTGTACTAGCTCAAAAGGTGCTTCTCCTCAATACTGAGCAAAGGGTCTGAAGACTTATGACCATGTGATATTTCAGTTTTTATTTTTTAATAAATTTGCAAAAAATTTCTACATTTCTGTTTTTATCAGTCCAGATGGACTGCAGAGTGTACATTAATGACAAAAAATTTACTTTTTTTGCATTTACCAAAATAGCTGCAATGAAACAAAGAATGAAAAATTTAAAGGGGTCTGAATACTTTCCTAACCCACTGTGAGTAAAATATATAAAAAAAAATAATTAATCCTACGTAAAGATGTACCAGATGATGCAAACATAAAGCAGAGCATAATTAAAGTCAATAATTGCAAGGAGGGTAAAGCAATGGAGGGTATAGAACCTGAGAACAGTAAGGAGGGTAAATCAATGGAGGGTATAGAACCTGAGAACAGTATGGCGGACCCCTGACGCACGTTTCGCATTAGATTCTTACAGAGGGGGAAGAGTTATTGCCCTATAAGTGGAATGATGGCTGGGACACTTAAATAAATATTGGTCACTTTTGTCTAGAGGACATCCCACAATGGAAAACTTTAACCTCCGCCTGTTTTATCATATAGACGAGGAATTTAAAGGATATATCGGTTTTGTTAGATATTGGGTCTAGTAAAAAATAATCAATACAAACAACAATGGATGGGTAAATTTCCGTGCTTAGGTTGTGCGTGCTGTAGCAATATGGTGAAGAGCGATTCTTGTTCAGACCCTCCCGAAGTGGTAAGAAATATAGAATAAAAGGAAAGGTTCCGCACGTTCATCTCATTTTGTCATCTGCTTGAGGTCCTGCGGTTGTTCTATGCGGGTGAGACCAATATAGACATAGGACACCTATCAGCACACATAAAAGCTGTTTTTTTCCTCTTCCCGTCTCCATTTTTCTTCATCTCCTTTTCTTTTACTTTTATATTTTAATATGTATAAGTTTTTTCTATTCCTGACACACCGGACCTGCGGTCATGTGAATTGGTCAGTGACGTTCGCGGCGTCCATGCACGGTATAACGAGCCATGTGACCGCTAAGGGATGCCGCAAGGAGATATCAGCTGACCTACCGTTACCTCACATCCGGGGATCCTCTGGATTGGCGGATCTGTTGCTATAACTACAAAGATGTGGACACTTCATGAGAAAATTGTGTGATGTATCATCTGCTCTATCATATCCGGGACCTGCCATCTGTGTGTTTGTGAATTGCCTTGAGGAGGTGAAATTCCAATGAAAACTTGTTTTTTCCCTTCTTTTCTAGGATTCCTACCTTCTCTGTCGACTTTTCAAAAATTGTGGACAATCCCTTTAAGAAGTCCAAGAACATGACAACCCTTCTGATGCAGTAACGACGGGCAAACTAGTGGTCACATTATTTTTTATTATTTTCTTTTTACATAAGAATTATTGTGTGTGTACAGAACACAGCTGGACATGCTGGGATCAGTTGTATTCAATGTTCATCACTTAACCTGAACATGTTCTTCAGACTTTTCACAGTCAACCCCTCTTTCTGTGTGGTGGCTTCTTCCCACTACTGTCCATTCCAATCTTTGCAAGGACTGTTCCATTCCACAGATAGGGGTCTGCACTCCCGTGTCGGATGCTATCAATTGAGGTAGGGGAGATACAGCCAGCCAAGCGTCTCGGGAACGTCTGAGAAGCAGCTGGAAACATCGAGAAATGTCAGCCAATAGCAGCTGCTGGAAGCTTCCCGCCCAGTGACGTCATAGCTCAGTCAAATCTAATTGGTCAGAAGGTTTATGTTCTGGAATCAGCTGGAAGAGTCTCGAGTGATGTCATCACCAGAGCTGCACTGTGATTGGCTGACTGCAGGGAAGATTCGTGAATGTTCAGGACTGTTTCTATGGGCACGGAGCTGCGTGTGGAATGGAGAGTGCTGATTGGCTGTTACCTCAGAGGCTTACAGTATAAATACACATGACTGCAGCACGTCAGGCAGAACTGAGGAACAGACCGAGAGTCTGACACACAGGCAGGAAGAAGAGGGACTGAACTGCAGCACCAGACACAGCAGCACAGAAGAGAGCAGAAGCTCCACAGCAGACACAGCAGACAGAGAGAGAGAAAAAGCAGCAGAAAGACTCCACAGCAGGAGAAGCTATTCACACTTTCTACTGCGCACTCCTCTACCATAATGTCCGCCAAAGGAGCTGCAGTCGGCATTGACCTGGGCACCACCTATTCCTGTGTTGGCGTCTTTCAACATGGCAAAGTGGAGATCATCGCCAACGACCAGGGAAACCGCACCACCCCAAGTTACGTGGCCTTCACCGACACCGAGAGACTGATCGGCGATGCAGCCAAGAACCAGGTGGCCATGAACCCACAGAACACCGTCTTCGATGCCAAGAGGCTGATTGGCCGAAAGTTTGACGAGCCGGTGGTGCAGTCTGACATGACGCACTGGCCATTCAGGGTGGTGAGTGATGGAGGAAAACCTAAAGTGACTGTGGACTACAAAGGGGAACAGAAGACCTTTTCTCCTGAGGAAATCTCCTCCATGGTTTTGCTGAAGATGAAAGAGACGGCCGAGGCTTATCTGGGCCATCCAGTGAAAGACGCTGTTTTACCGTCCCGGCCTATTTCAATGATTCCCAGAGACAAGCCACCAAGGACGCGGGAGTCATCACTGGTTTGAATGTGCTGAGAATCATCAATGAGCCCACAGCAGCCGCCATCGCTTACGGATTGGACAAGGGCAGCCGTGGAGAACATAATGTCCTGATCTTCGACTTAGGAGGGGGCACCTTCGATGTTTCCATTCTCACCATTGATGATGGTGTGTTTGAGGTCAAGGCCACAGCTGGTGACACCCATCTGGGAGGAGAGGACTTTGATAACCGTATGGTCAATCACTTTGTGGAGGAATTCCAACGCAAGCACAAGAAAGACATCAGCCAGAATAAAAGAGCATTGAGAAGGCTCAGGACGACTTGTGAGAGAGCCAAGAGAACCCTGTCCTCCAGCAGCCAAGCCAGCATCGAGATTGACTCTTTATATGAGGGCATTGACTTTTATACGTCCATCACCAGAGCTCGCTTTGAGGAGCTGTGTGCAGACCTGTTTAGAGGTACCCTGGATCCTGTAGAAAAGGCCCTCAGAGATGCTAAAATGGACAAATCTCAAATTCATGATATAGTCTTGGTTGGAGGATCAACACGCATCCCCAAAGTGCAGAAGCTACTTCAAGACTTCTTTAATGGGAAAGAGCTAAACAAAAGCATCAACCCTGATGAGGCTGTGGCCTATGGAGCTGCTGTTCAAGCTGCCATATTAACTGGCGATAAGTCTGAGAAGGTCCAGGATCTCCTTCTTCTGGATGTAGCACCACTCTCCCTTGGCCTTGAAACAGCTGGAGGAGTAATGACTGTTCTGATCAAACGAAACACAACCATCCCAACTAAGCAGACACAAACATTCACCACTTATTCTGACAACCAGCCAGGAGTCCTCATCCAGGTGTTTGAGGGTGAGAGAGCAATGACCAAAGACAACAATCTTCTTGGCAAGTTTGAACTCAGTGGGATTCCTCCTGCCCCACTGGAGTGCCACAAATTGAAGTGACTTTTGACATAGATGCTAATGGTATTCTTAATGTGTCTGCCATGGACAAAAGCTCTGGCAAACAGAACAAAATCACAATCACCAATGACAAAGGCAGACTGAGCAGAGAGGAGATTGAGAAGATGGTGGAGGAGGCTGAGAGGTATAAGGCAGATGATGACACCCAAAGAGAGAGGATTGCGGCTAAGAACTCCCTGGAGGCCTATGTCTTCAGTATGAAGAGTGCAGTGGAGGACGACAATGTGAAGGATAAGATAAGTCCTGGAGATAAAAAGAGCATCCTGGAGAAGTGTAATGAGGCCCTATCATGGCTGGACAAGAACCAGTTGGCTGAGAGAGAGGAGTATGCCCATCAGCAGAAGGAGCTGGAGAAGGTGTGCAATCCCATCATCACCAAACTGTACCAAGGAGCCACCACAAGTGGGATGCCAGGAGGAATGCCTGGTGCCAGCTGCAGTGCCCAACCAAGACAGGGCAGCAAAACAGGACCCGTTATTGAAGAAGTGGATTAAAAGTAGTGGTTACAAAAAATGAACTTATAAATGGAGTTCCTGTATAATATGGACTTGTGAATAAACATGGTACCCGCAGATTTTCTGCATATTTGTCCCAAGCAGACATTTACCGGGATTTATATTTACAAAATGTATTTTATACGTGAAAATAAATATAATTTGCAAATGTTTTTCTATTTCCCAATTTTTATTGTATTGTTTAATTGTGTTAATAAAGGATTCTTTATTTTTGTCTAGACATGTGTTTGTACTTATTTTAATAGGGCTTATATATGTGGAATTAGTGAAGATTAGAAATTAATGAATCAGTAATCAGTAAATATTTAAATACAGATAAACAAAAGAAAATCTGTAACTATCTACGATCCAAGAGTTTTTCTTATTATTTTTTTCCAAAACTTACATATAAAAGGTCTATTGTAAAAATAATAAAGATCGTAAAAAAACAACCATTGAGGGAACCGATGATTGGAAGTCGGTTGTGACATCCCCATTAAGGTTTATTGTACTCTTATTTCGTATTTTTCTGATTTTAACCATCGTGTTAGGAACACTTCCTTTTATATTATTTAGCCTGGATTCAGACGGCTGTATTTCACAGTTTATATATGGACCTCAACGCATGGACTGAATATGGGAAAACCGTCCTGAACCTACAAAATCATATATGCTTATGAGGCTGTAAATTAGGGTCAGGATACCCATGTTCAGTCTGTGCACTGTGGTCGTCTGAACTCGGCATAAGAAATATTACCGTATTGCAGGTTTTCCTCCTTTGAAGCATCGCCTGCTTGTTATTGCAGCTTTCCTCACAAACTGCTCAGTGAATGAGATGCCACATTACTAGACCTGTCCATTAGGAGAACAGGAGAGCTGTGGAGGGTGTGAGGAGGCCTGCAGTAGTAACAAGTGGCCAGTGATTCACCTCAGTTGAACCTTATTAGCAAGTGCCACAAAATTATGTCCCCAGCACAATTGTTAAAATAAAGTGCACAACCCTTCTATTCTAGAACAAATTCGTTAAGAAACAATTTGTCACAACTTTCAGCTGCTGTGCGCCACCGTCAGGGACTGGAGGACATTTCTGTTATTATTTATGCCACTTTTGTGACTTACTCTATGATTAATTTGTCGGCTGTGTCCCCTTCTCAGCTAAGCTCTGTCCCCTTTGTAATAAGTTGGCCAAATTGACAGAAAGATGCCAACATTTCATAATATTTTTGAACAATTACGAGTTTCACAATAAATTTGCAACTTTTCAAACAGTGTTACACCAGAATCCTGGAGAAAACTGTTAATGTCTATATGGTCGAATCATCTACGTCTTCCCCAGAAGCCCCTGCAAAATAGTGGAAGAGGAAAAATATCTCCAGCCTGTAAACCAATAAAATCAATTATTTTATTCAAGACATATTAAAATGCATGTATCAAAAATACAAATGAACAAAGGAAAGGATGAGGTCCCCATAACAACGAACGCGTTTCAACCTCTAGCGGTCTTAGTCATGGTATTATTGGATTACACGCTGGAGATATTTTTCCTCTTCCATTTTTCATTGTGAACCACGCCTCTGATCAAGGCGGCTCTGTGCGTGCTCAATCAGAGAAACCTGCAGAAGACTGGTGAGCTGACTATTTTCCTTTTCCCCTTTACCTATGCTATTGATTTAGCAAGATAGTGTCTCAGTGAAAAGGACGCATGGTTTAATAAGAGAATGGGCACATTTCTGGCACAAATTAAGTGAGGAGAAGCAACAGGACAGAGTCAGCTCGCCCACATGAAGGCCCGAAGCAGGAAGCTGGCGGTGCCGCAGGATAAGCAATCGAGGAAAGGAGGATTTCAGGATCTTCAGTAAAACCACCAGTTTATTACATAAAGTCAACCTGTCAGCAGGACTGTGCACAGTGACTACAGACAGTGTCAGGTCGGCTGCATGTAATTCTATGTAGTCGCACGCTCCGGTCCGAGTGCGGACGGCAGTGCCAGGTGTCTATTCTCGTGCGAGTTTCTCTAGCATGTGAGCATGAGCCCTTACAATGATTCCTGGTGATGAAATCTGTGTTGTGGTTGTTTAATTTTTATTTTCAGTTTTCAGCTAATGAGATTCTCATGCTCTGGAGAGACATGTAGGCAGGGCAGTGAGCGGGGCTTTACGTGATGCTCTGGTTAGGTTTTCATACTGATGGCTTATGGCAGGTCTCTGATCCCTCATTGACCCGTCCCCTATTTTACTTACTGAATATAATATGTATTGAATAAAAAAACACATTCAGCAGACAGGCGGCTTCGCTGCAGCATGACTGCATCTTTAATATGCATTAAATTATTTTATTTAGGGACATAGATTTTTTTTTTTCCAGAATAAATGTTTTTCAAAATTGCATCGGTCGATAGATGCTACTGTGTGGGTGCCACTGGCGCCATTATGTTGCAGGAAAAAAAATAGTCTCTACCAAGACGGCACCAGAGGCACCTGCACAGTAGTATCTATTGGACTGCCATTTTGAAAAATATTTTTTTTTTCAGAATATATATCACTAAAAATAATTTTATCATATTATACAGGCGCCACCGCCTGCCTGGTGCAGGTGATTTTTTTTTTTACATATAATATTCAGTATGTAAAATAGAGGGCAGGTCACTGAGGCATAAATGACCTGTCATAAGTCATACAGATGAATATGTAAGCAGAGCACCACATAAAGCTCCGGCCACCACCCCGCACACACTCACATGTCCCCAAAGCCCCCCACAGGCTGCACCGGAGCTTGAGCATATCATTTAGGCCGGAGTCACACTACCATAGATTACGGATGAGTATTATGCGAGAAAACATTGCATACCACTCGGACCACTGTTAATCTATGGGGCAGCTCACATCACCGTTTATTTTCCCGGGCGTATTTAGTGTGCGTGAAAAATCGCAGCATGCTATGATTGTCGCCGAGACTCGCCAATGCAAACCTATGGGTGTGAGAAAAAAAAAAAATCGCACAGCACTCGGACCATGTGAGTGCTGTCCGATTTTTACGCACCAGTGTCCTTTGAAAAGTCAGCAATTCATGTGCCACATACAGTAATATCACACTGACAGGTTAGAATAGATATATACACATAGAATACATAGATATATAGATGTCAGTGACACAGACATATATAATATATATATATATATTAATATATTACATAGATAGATCGATAGAAGAAAAGCTGGCCATTTATCTGACGTGTTCTGTAAAATCACTGCAGGAGCCGACAGGATAGAAGAGATGGATTGCATACAGTAAATGCAAATAGAATAGGTAGATATATAGATGTCAGTGACATATACAATTAGTACAGTGTGTGCAGCTTACTGTACATGTGATTAACAAAAGATTATTTTTCTGAAAAAAATTGGCGTGGGCTCCGTCACAATTTTCGTAACCAGCAGAGGGAAAGTCGACGGCTGAGGGCAGATATTTATAGCCTGGGAAGGGGGTAATACCCATGGAGCTTCCCATTTGCTGTTCTCTTCATGTCCTTTTCATATCTTTCAATTTACTGTTGTATTATTATCTTGTTTTCGTGCTTGTCTGCTGCTGCCACCTACTGACCAGAAGCATTTTGTCACTCCCTTGCTCCTTTTACATTTTCTAGCATGTGGGAGTGTCCTGCAGCCTTGTGTATGAGCTCACTTCCTGACATCCATTTTTACTTTCAGCCACCATGTGAGAAGTACACATCTCTATTGGGCTGCAGAAAGCAAAGTCTTTTGACCACACTCAATTGTAGCTGCAGGGGTGAACACCCACAAGACTACCACAGGAACGGCTACTTGTACCATCGGCATCGTATCACCTCATGTCTTTGGGTTATAGTTCAAATAAACCACCGCTGATTCATCTCTCTGCGTCCACGTTTGAATCCATCCACCCAGGAGCAACACTTGGTCCTGTCTGCCCCGCTGCAAGGACACAAAGGAAGGACTTCTCATACCATCGCCATACTACACACCTTCAGTCACCTTAAGTGGGGACAGAACATCCCAGGCTAATAATATCAGCTCACAGCTGTATAACTAGCCTTTACTGGCTATTAAAATGGGGGACCCCACAAAAAATGACGTGGGGTCGCCCTATAATTAATAACCAGCAAAGGCTAGGCAGACAGCTGCGGGCTGATATTAATAGCCTAGGAAGGGGCCATGGATACTGGCCCCCCCAGGCTAAAAACGCTAAAAACATCTGTTCTCAGCCACCCCCGAAAAGGCGCATCTCTATGATGCGCCAATTCTGGCACTTAGCCTCGCTCTTCCCACTTGCACTGAAGTGGTGGCAAGTGGAGTGATAGTTGGGGGTGGTTGATGTCACCTTTGTATTGTAAGGTGACATCAAGCCCCGAGGATAGTAATGGAGATGCGTCAATAAGACACCCCCATTACTAACCCCATAGTCACATTGTAAGAAAACAGACACCCAGAAAAAGTCTTTTAATTGAAAGAAAGATACAGACTCCTTTAATTTTCTGAATTAAACCATTTCTACGACCTCGCCCATTCCCCGATGCCCTCGTCATCTACAAAAGAGGTAAAAAAAAACAAACAACAAAATTCCTCACCTTTCCGCAGAGATGCTGCTAAGCCATTTGTCCCACGATGGGTCCAGCTCTGCTACATCTAGATGGCAGGCTGCATGGTGCGACCATGCAGCCTGTCATCCAGCAGACACACTATCTATCTATCTATCTGACGGCACCGCGAGCGTGAGAAAGTTCTCCTGCTCGCGGTGCCATCTGCGAATAAACTCACTTAAATATGGGGTAAAATGTTATTTAATATATAATTAAGACTTCAGTTGTACAGCTTAGGCTATGCTGTTTATGTATGTCTGCGGAGACCTGTGTGTCTTAAACAGTGCCTTCCCCCCTCCCACCAATCCTGTAATGAAACGCGGCCAGGCCTAGATGGGTTGAAACAGGTCGGTCACAGTTTATCAATTACATAAGCAGAGAAAGGCAATTACATTTCATAACGGGGGTCATAGCCAAGGTCCTGTCCGCGATCGACAGGCGAGCTGGCCAGTGAGCAGTTACGAACCTTTGCCCTCCTCCACATCTTCTGCTGTGACTAAGTATTATTAACAAGGGTTATATATATAATTTGTATTTATTTAATTTTTATTTATACACAAGTAAATATATCCGCTCAATTAGTATGACAATTTACACACCGTTGACATATACTGTATAAGGGAGGGAGGATGGGACAACAGCTTTCAGAGGTCAGCCGGAGGAAAAGGAAGTTACTAACCCGGGCACCTGCCTTTAACCCTTGTAGGTGTGGCCGTAGGACCCTTTCCCCTTTAAACCCATTGGACAGCTGGGCATCCTAATTAGAGCATCACCTGGGGAGTGGTGAGAAGGGGGAATTGGGCACTGAGCTGTATTTTTTCTAACTTTAGTCATATGCGCTCCACAGTCAGAGGCACGTTCCCTATGCTGTACCGTACCTGCCATTTTAGCAAGTATATTAGGAGAGATGCTGATCTACATGTCTATATGTCTCGACCACGCACCACAATTGTGGATTACCAGAGCAATGGGGTACTCAGAGCCGAGCCCATGGAAGTCTATGGGGTTGTCACAGGTAGCGCTGGCTCGGTCTGTGGCCCTGGCGGTCAGGCGTATGTTGGGGGGAATATTTACAGGGGATAGGTATATATACAGTTCGTGACGCCACCTGTAGTTCTCTGATCACTAAGACCAGCGCTGCTGTAGATCTCTGAGGGGATGGTGAGGCAGCTAGATGTCGGGTCCCCTACAGGTGGGACTCTTCCCTCAGGTCGATAGTTATGGTGGGGTTGTGCAGGGATGCAATCAAATAACTCAGTCTCACACATAAAAGCTTCTTCCCATACCTTTTACTTCAAGTTGTTCAGGCAGATGGTAAGGCAGGTCCCAGGGAGGCTGATCGGGTGGAGGATGTGCTTTGAGGCAACAGCTGAACAGGTTATGGGCCTCCTTGACTTTCAAAATGGTGAGTTCAACCAGCATAAAGCGTAGTTCACTCCAGAATCTCCAGCTTCTCCAAGCTGTACTGCCCGGTCAGTTTTGTGGTCGGAGTCTTCCTTTGAGAGAGCTGGGTTCCTAATGTGGTCCTGCAGTGACTCCAAGTTCCCACTCTCCCTGACCCCAGTTACGTACCGACACTCCAAGGGCTGCTTTCTGCTACCTAAGGTCCAGTAAACCTCTGGTTTTTCTATCACTATGCCTGGAGCTATAGTGACGCTTCGGTCCCAGTGACCGGTGACAATGTGCAGGATAATCCAATCCTAAGGCACTTCTGAATTCCTTCCACTATGCCTTTCGCCCTGTCCGCGCTTGTAGCATAAGCACTCCACACTTCCAAAGGCTATGCAGACCAGTCCCTTCTTGCTTCTTTCCAGAGCTTGCTAACAGGTGCTCAGTAATCTTCTGGTTCAGGAGCACGTCTCTGAACTCCACTGTCCTTGGGACAGGAGACTGAAGGTCCTGATGCTCACTCCTCTCTCTTCCTGAACAGACTTCAGACTGAATGCTCTGTCCTCTGCTGCTGACTGACTGACTCAGGTGGGATGACTCACTCAGGAGCCACCTGGGCTAGACTGACTGAAACTGACTGGATCTGACTAGCTCTTATAACCTATGGGTGTGTCTAAGTGTGTGATGGAGTGAATGTTTATTGAGCATTAAACTGTTACCTCTCCGCATATCCTCCAGGGTACTGCGTGTGCCTTCACACCAGGGCTACACATTCCCCCATGGTAAAATACAGCACTCCCGGGCTGTGAAATACAAGAAGACATTTTGTTTTTCATAAACAATAAACATTAACTCTTCCCATCCGGGAGGTAAGGATTTCTTGAACGTTGCATTAAAACATATAGAAAAATACAAAATACTAAATAGACATTTTCATATTAATAAATGACAATATTCTTGTGAAGGACCCGCACCAAACCTTCAACGTGGGTCCTGGGTGGGCTGCAGGACATCTGAATGCAGACCTCACTCAGTGCCTCACCACACGGGTTTTATATTCAGAGGTAGTTGAGGTGGTTTCATGTAAAACCAATATTATGCACCGAAGCGCAACTATGAACAGAATACAGTTTTTGGGCTGGCTCAGTCCTCAGCCACGCAGTCCATTATAAAACACATTTTCAAATAATTCACATTATATCAGATTCTATTTACTCAACTAGAGTATTCCCTATAAAACTTGGTGCAAATATGCGACCACTTATCACATAAATACCATAAAGTGCAAAACTCTCTTTTATCTGCTTACCCAGCCGGGCATTCTATTTTTGGCAAAATATGCAAACATTATATACTCGTATCAACGGTGCAAACTATTTTCACTTTTATAAAAACTTATATACATCTTCTCAGCTGCGGTAAACCCTGTCTGGGTCCTACCGTTCTTCACATTTTCTTGCAGGCTTCCATTATACTTTCCATCCCGGGGGCTGGAACAATACGATGATCCTTAGATCCCATGACCAACAAGTCGTGACCTGCTATCAGAGTTTGGGTCGCTACAGTCCTCGTGCGAACCACTAGGGGCGCGCCGGGCGCTTCCGCTTTGTGAGACGCTGTCTGCGTCACTGTAATAGCCACTTTCTCTCGCGATGCAGAAACAGTCGCCGTGCGTGACGTTGTGTAGACTGCTGATTGCGATGTGGAATGGGTTGCAGGTTGCGATGTAGTAGGACAAGGTAATGAAGAGTACGCAGGGGCACTTCCAACTGTGATTTACTCTCCTGGGGCGATGCCGGGGCACGGCCAGATGCAGCGGTAGATTGTGACTGGGATGCGCTGGCAATGGTGACGTTACCTGCGTCAGGGACGGGGTCACGGACGATTGTGACATTAAGGGCATACCATCCCTTCATACCCCAGTGCCGTGTATAGTTGACTATGTCCCCATTGATTAGGTCCCTCCCGGGATGGCCGATGGGCAGGTGGGATTCTACGTCCCTGCGACTGACAAAGACCCCTGGGTAGAGGCCCGGTTCTCTAATGAAGCCCCAGCCCTTCCGGAGCTGGAACTCTGTCACACACCCCTGCCGCCGCGGTTCCCTTAGAGTACCTTTTTCTCGGCGGACACTTTCCTTGTCCGCGATCAGCTGCTCGTACTGCCGCTGCCGGTTCCGCTGCGCTTCCCGCTCTTCCTCCTGCCGGCGTCGCTGTTCCTCTTCGCAACGCTGCCACTCACGTTCCCACTGGGCGGTGTAGGCGACGTCATCCAGGCGCGCCATCTCATCCCAGTCGACGTCTGGTAATGATGGACAGGACCCCTCCGGTGTCCCTGCCGGGGATCGATCATCTGCTGCGGCCTCCTGGCCGGGCGGGCGTTCCGGAACTGGCGGTACCTCCTCAACCTCCTTCGCCTCCACCGCTTCCTCGGTAGGTTCAGGGTCGGTCCTTTTGGGGGTAGCCTCCGGTTGCTCCTTAGCCTTGGGCAGCAGAAGTTTCGGTAACTCGAACCGTGGGGGGTCGTCGAGGGGAGAGAACACCGCGTCCCACAGCCGCCGCTGCATCTGGGTACGCCAGCGTCTCTCGATCTCCTCCTTGCCAGGTTGTTGCAAAACCATCTTCTTCAATCTGGCATTTTCCTCTTTAATCTCCAGCAATGCTTGCTGCAGGTGCAGGACCACGGATGGTTCCGGTTCTAGTGGCAGCTTGGCTGGGGAACGGGGCCTGCCTTCCACCGCTTCCCTGCTCGGCTGCACACGTCCTGCTTCCATGATGTTCCAGAACCGTCTCTCTTCTTCTTGAGCCGTCTGGTCTCTTCCGTGGAGGCGGGGTTTGCGTCTCCTCCTCCTCGCAGGGAAGGTGAAGAGGAGGCGGACCTCCTTTGCTGTAGGGCAGGATCGCATATTGTAATAGCACTTTGAGAGGGCAGGCATTCTCTTCGCGCCACAGGGGGGTACACGCCCACAAAATCCACGCCCACCTTCTTCTCCAGCGCCTGAGGGCGCGAATTTGGCGGCAAAATGGCGGATTTTAGCGCCAAAAATAGCAAACAGTCCTTTTCCACAAAAACACCTCCACAGGCACACAGGGCTCGCAATTTTGCGAGTTTCGCATCCTGTTCGTGACGCCAAGTTTGTCTCGACCACGCACCACAATTGTGGATTACCAGAGCAATGGGGTACTCAGAGCCGAGCCCATGGAAGTCTATGGGGTTGTCACAGGTAGCGCTGGCTCGGTCTGTGGCCCTGGCGGTCAGGCGTATGTTGGGGGGAATATTTACAGGGGATAGGTATATATACAGTTCGTGACGCCACCTGTAGTTCTCTGATCACTAAGACCAGCGCTGCTGTAGATCTCTGAGGGGATGGTGAGGCAGCTAGATGTCGGGTCCCCTACAGGTGGGACTCTTCCCTCAGGTCGATAGTTATGGTGGGGTTGTGCAGGGATGCAATCAAATAACTCAGTCTCACACATAAAAGCTTCTTCCCATACCTTTTACTTCAAGTTGTTCAGGCAGATGGTAAGGCAGGTCCCAGGGAGGCTGATCGGGTGGAGGATGTGCTTTGAGGCAACAGCTGAACAGGTTATGGGCCTCCTTGACTTTCAAAATGGTGAGTTCAACCAGCATAAAGCGTAGTTCACTCCAGAATCTCCAGCTTCTCCAAGCTGTACTGCCCGGTCAGTTTTGTGGTCGGAGTCTTCCTTTGAGAGAGCTGGGTTCCTAATGTGGTCCTGCAGTGACTCCAAGTTCCCACTCTCCCTGACCCCAGTTACGTACCGACACTCCAAGGGCTGCTTTCTGCTACCTAAGGTCCAGTAAGCCTCTGGTTTTTCTATCACTATGCCTGGAGCTATAGTGACGCTTCGGTCCCCAGTGACCGGTGACAATGTGCAGGATAATCCAATCCTAAGGCACTTCTGAATTCCTTCCACTATGCCTTTCGCCCTGTCCGCGCTTGTAGCATAAGCACTCCACACTTCCAAAGGCTATGCAGACCAGTCCCTTCTTGCTTCTTTCCAGAGCTTGCTAACAGGTGCTCAGTAATCTTCTGGTTCAGGAGCACGTCTCTGAACTCCACTGTCCTTGGGACAGGAGACTGAAGGTCCTGATGCTCACTCCTCTCTCTTCCTGAACAGACTTCAGACTGAATGCTCTGTCCTCTGCTGCTGACTGACTGACTCAGGTGGGATGACTCACTCAGGAGCCACCTGGGCTAGACTGACTGAAACTGACTGGATCTGACTAGCTCTTATAACCTATGGGTGTGTCTAAGTGTGTGATGGAGTGAATGTTTATTGAGCATTAAACTGTTACCTCTCCGCATATCCTCCAGGGTACTGCGTGTGCCTTCACACCAGGGCTACACATATAAGTTTCCATTGCAAGTCATGGAAGGTAAACCTAATTTAAAATCAGTTTTATTTCCTGCCGCACTCGAGGAGTAATCTATCGCATTCGTTGTGGTAAATTGTACGTGGGACGTACTAAATGATCCCCATCGGTCAGACTGCAGGAACATTGTAAGAACATTGGAGCAGGGTTCCTGGGTCACTCATTATTCAGACATTTTTCAGAGATGTACAAATATGAGACCAATAGATGGAATTTCTGGGTTTAGACATTGTGCTCCTGCACTGGTGGAGACAATATTAATGAGATGCCGAGGGCAGAAAGTAGGCGGCTCTACAATTTGAATTTACTTAATCTGAGCGCTTCCAACTACGGGATTGAAATTATTTGCCATTCAATTGTGTTCCAGTAGTAATGACAGCCGATATAAACTGTTACCAGGTTATTCACAATGATTCAGGAATTCATTCTGGTTACCATCACCCGATTGATGACGCTGTACTGTGTCTATGCTACAAAACTCATATATGCGTGAAAACATAGTGATGCACATAGATCATGGGTAAACGTTCCGAGTGTAATTACTTATTCATTTATTCCTTAATTAACAATTCTTCCCATTTTCTTATATTGATAAACCAACTGGATCTAGTGTTTCTTTATCAACAAAGACTGTGGGTATTTCATTATTATTTATCCATATAGCATTTCTTTTTGGTCCCTTATTAATCACACTATTTAACAAAGTTTCACTATAGGGCATAGGCTTTTTAAACAAACCGTATATACACTGCTCAAAAAAATAAAGGGAACACTCAAATAACACATCCTAGATCTGAATAAATGAAATATTATCACTGAATACTTTGTTCTGTACAAAGTTGAATGTGCTGACAACAAAATCACACAAAAATCATCAATGGAAATCAAATTTATTAACCAATGGAGGCCTGGATTTGGAGTCACCCACAAAATTAAAGTGGAATGTAATGTCCTTAAAACAAGTCAAAATGATGCTCAGTATTGTGTGTGGTTGCCACGTGCCTTTATGACCTCCCTGTGCCTGCATGACCTCCCTACAATGCCTGGGCATGCTCCTGAGGCGGCAGATGGTCTCCTGAGGGATCTCCTCCCCGACCGGGACTAAAGCATCCACCAACTCCTGGACAGTCTGTGGTGCAACGTGACATTGGTGGATGGAGCGAGACATGATGTCCCAGATGTGCTCAATCGGATTCAGGTCTGGGGAACGGCGGGCCAGTCCATAGCTTCAATGCTTTCATCTTGCAGGAACTGCTGACACACTCCAGCCACATGAGGTCTGGCATTGTCCTGCATTAGGAGGAATCCATGGCCAACCGCACCAGCATATGGTCTCACAAGGGGTCTGAGGATCTCATCTCGGTACCTAATGGCAGTCAGGCTACCTCTGGCGAGCACATGGAGGGCTGTGCGGCCCTCCAAAGAAATGCCACCCCACACCATTACTGACCCACTGCCAAACCGGTCATGCTGAAGGTTGTTGCAGGCAGCAGATCGTTCTCCACTGCGTCTCCAGACTCTGTCACGTCTGTCACATGTGCTCAGTGTGAACCTGCTTTCATCTGTGAAGAGCACATGGCACCAGTGGCGAGTTTGCCAATCCTGGTGTTCTGTGGCAAATGCCAAGCGTCCTGCACGGTGTTGGGCAGTGAGCACAAACCCCATCTGTGGACCTCGGGCACTCAGACCATCCTCATGGAGTCGGTTTCTAACCGTTTGTGCAGACACATGCACATTTGTGGCCTGCTGGAGGTCATTTTGCAGGGCTCTGGCAGTGCTCCTCCTGTTCCTCCTTGCACAAAGGCGGAGGTAGCAGTCCTGCTGCTGGGTTGTTGCCCTCCTATAGCCCCCTCCACTTCTCCTGGTATACTGGCCTGTCTCCTGCTAGCGCCTCCAGCCTCTGGACACTACGCTGACAGACACAGCAAACCTTCTTGCCACAGCTTGCATTGATGTGCCATCCTGGATGAGCTGCACTACCTGAGCCACTTGTGTGGGTTGTAGAGTCCGTCTCATGCTACCACAAGTGTGAAAGCGCAACCAACATTCAAAAGTGGCCAAAACATCAGCCAGAAAGCATTGGTACTGAGATGTGGTCTGTGGTCCCCACCTGCAGGACCACTCCTTTATTGAGTGTGTCTTGATAATTGCCAATAATTTCCATCCGTTGTCTATTCCATTTGCACAACAGCATGTGAAATTGATTGTCAATCAGTGTAGCTTCCTAAGTGGATAGTTTGATTTCACAGAAATTTGATTTACTTGGAGTTATATTCTGTTGTTTAAGTGCTCCCTTTATTTTTTTGAGCAGTGTATATATATTTTTATTAGAAGTGTTTCACTGTTTCCAGCATTAGCTGTTATAGATGGGTCCATATACCTGAGAGTTCCCAGTAGGGTCCCACACATGCGCAAGGTAGTATCTATTAATTGGATCAATCTAAGTATACAAGTACTCCCTGTCGATGATAGCCGAGACTATGGAAACGCGTTGGAGTTGTTCTCTGGTTACTACTATGGCCCTCGGTAAGATTTAGTGCTCAGGACTTCCTTCATCTCTCACTTTGCATGTTTGGTGGATCTCCCGGCTGGAGCGCTGCACACGCTGATCGGATATATTTTAATGAATTGGAACAATTGTGGCCTGAGGGATTATCACCTGAACTTCCACCTTATTCTCAAAGATCAAATATGGACATTAAGATATTACCTCTTGGACACAAAGAAGCTATTTTAGCTGTAAATCCTCTACCCCGTACCCAACAGTTACTTGTACTTTATGGGATTGTCTATAGATCACAGGTGATGAAGAACACTCTGATTTTATTAATGTCAGGAGCGTGACTTCCCCAGTCTCCACTCAGAGGGACATAACAGCCATAAGAAGTAGAGGGGTTCGCCAGTAAAGTGGGCAAGCTGGAAAAGTGAGGAAGCGCGATTGTCCTGGCTCCTGTGCCTCCTGTTTCCTACAGCCACTTTTATTGTGGCTGTTGAAGGCCATGCTCCATGTCCATACAGGCTGTTGTATAGCGTGAGATGAGCACAGGGCAAAATGCAGGGGCTGGTACAGGGAAAGGATAGGATATCTTTATGAGCTTGGGGCCCCTGTATAAGAAGTGGTTCTGGGCCCATCTCCATTTATGGTGACAAAGCTGCCGATTATATACAATAGTGATGTAAATATTTATATTTATACACAGTGGTGTGAAAAAGTGTTTACACCCTTCCTGATTTCCTAATTGCCGTCTTGTAAGAGAATCTGGCAGCAACACGGACATTTCACATGAATGTATGAACGTAGCCTAAGGGAATTTGTTCTACAGACAAGAGTATGCAGTGATTTACCGCTGACATCTTATGTGGTTAGGGTCACTTTCTGTTGTTTTTTCTCCGTGTGATCAGACATCAAGTCAACATCTTCAAACCACAACTCATCTCGTCACACTGATCATCGCAGTCCTGGAAATAACAAGTTTACATATAGAGTATATCTACATATGCCTCCTAAATAAAAAATCCCCACACTGCACTCCTGAATACAAATATGTACCCCACCATTAATATATAATTAGCCAAGATCCCCCCTCGCATCTTTTCACTCTTATTTTCCTGGTTGCTTTCTAAATGATGCTAGCGACTTGCTGATGTCATCACGCTGCGTGGTCCCGAGTCATAGAAAAAGTGCCAGGCAGGAAGCTGCTTCTACAAGAGCCAACTTTGGACCCCTGTAAAACTGTGTAAGGGAGGGCCCGGACTGTAGTCGTGACCTGGATTACTGTAACATCCATGTCCAGTACTTCCCCTACATGAAACAGTGTTCTTCCTTCTGGCGTACCTGCATCTCCAAGATTCCACTTCTCCTGGGCACCTCCCAGGCATCGACGGTCCGTCTTCCTTGAGACCCCCAGTGATGGAGACACAGTCCAAAACAACTTGAACACATTCTTTACTGAACTCTTCACACGTTACATCCACAGTTGGCACTTCTGTGCAGTACACGCCTGAACCGTCCTAGACTGCTCCCCAGTTCCTTCCAGGCCTGACCTCGCCATAATGACACTTCCTTCAGCCTGCTTCGCCTCAGAATTGAATTCATCAATCACTACGTTTTGTGGCCCCTGGTGAAGCATCCGGCTCGTCTGCACTGAACTCGTCGTCGAAACTCCAGCTCCCCTCAGTTCCTTAGTCCAGCCAACTTCTGCCCTAAAAGCATTGGCCCAGGTGGTAAGACGCCACATCTTTCCTCTTTGTATGGGCCCACGGTGAGACTATGCAGCGGCCGTGGGTAAAGTGGGTTGCTGTCCTTTAACGTTGCGTGGCTGACGGTTGTCCAGTCCTAAGCCCTTGTGGACACTTGGGCACTCTGGCCCCATCTGAGCTAACTTCCTAATAACCTCTTACTACTACCCGGCAGCCCCTCCTTCACTTATCCCTATGTGAAACTACCTAGCAGCTATACTTTACAAGGCCCACTAGTATGCCCCCACCTAGTGGCCCGCAACAGTACTACACTTACCCAGATATAGAGACTATATGCTAGAGTGCCTTCCTCTAATGTCCCAACAGGATGCAATGAACGTTCCCTAAGCTGTACATATGTAAAGAACATCACATAATATAATGTTATACAGAGAAACACAAAACATAGGCAAAAACATATGTACACAATGGTAACGCATCATGAATGTGGCAATACCATTACTATTAGCAGTAGTAAATAATATTATGTAGCAATACCACCAAACGTTTATACTTACACAACGACTATTTACATGATAAAACATTAAACACACTTAAGGGGTGGGGCAAAACTGGAAAACTCTTTCACCCCTTACAACTGCACCAGCAGTATGCCCACCCCTGCTTATGAGAGGGGGAAAATTAAAAGAAAAACAAACAGAAAAAAAGAAAACCCAATGCACAACTGCCGATTTTGCAAGAAAGAAACCTTAATAACTATAAGTACAAAGACATAAAATACACACAAGTGATGATGTCATGACCATAACAACCTTTAAAACTAATTATTTCTGATCAACACTATATGGTAGGGGTGCACAACATTTTTTGGTCCAAGGGCCATATTGCAATACTGAACCAATCCCAAGGGTGCAAAAAATGTAAGGGGGTAATTTTCTGAACACATAATAATAATAATCTTTATTCATATAGCGCCAACATATTCCGCAGCGCTTTACAGTTTAACAGTTTCAAAACATAAGTCATAAGTAACAACGTTAACAATACAATAATTAAAGCAAAATAAGCCGACCCTGCTCGTGAGAGCTTACAATCTACACATCACCAGAACCACCGTTAGTACATTAATACATCACGAGAACCAAGTTTTGAGTATTTGATGAGGATTTGGAGAAGAAATCTCAACTCTCTAAGTTTTGAGGATTTTTACGTATTAACATAGTGTGGCAAGACGACTCGCTCGGCTCTCCTCGAGGTAGACTCAGGACACACGTTCTCTCGGTTGTCTTTCTGCTGGTTTATTATCAGCCATAAACTCATGCAGGTTTTGCAGGAAAAGTAAACATGACCCCTCTGGGTAAAACGGGAAAAACATAAAAAAAACAAACAATAACTCAGTCCATAGATGAGTGGGTTCCGCCCGCTCTCGGTAGCATAAACTGCACTGCTAAAGTCCTTGTGGAAAGCTCGGTAGCTTCCACTATCCTGTCTGGAGACTTTCCTCTCCAGACCACACACTCCAGAGAAAAAAAAAACAGGACTGAGCTTTTATACATTGCTCAGCCACACCCTTTAACAGAGTAAACCTACCAGCATATAACAAGCTGGCAGATAAATGAAGTAGGTCTTAGTTCACACAGGAGAGCATCCTGTGTGACACATACCTCCCCTCACATATAAAATCAGTGACACTGTCACAATAGCCATGAGCCATGTTATGGATTGCTACAGGGCCGGCTCCAGGTTTTTATGGGCCCCGGGCGAAAGAGCCTCAGTGGGCCCCTTTAACACAGACCACGATTATGATGCACAGATACAGCAGAGAAATATAGGTACAGTACAACGCCAAATACTTCACTTCTTCCATTACATGAGTGATATCTATTGTAAATTGTACAATAGCTCAAAAACCGCCAAATCCTCACAGCGCACAGAACAGACTGGACAGTACAGTCCTCCATACAATATTATGGGCACCACAGTCTCCCCCTCATCACCCATATAATACCCCATGCAGGATGTCACCCCCCATATAATGCTCCATACAGAATACTGGACCCAAAATAATGCTCCATACAGAATACTGGACCCAATATAATGCTCCATACAGGATACTGGTCCCCATATAATGCTCCATACAGGATACTGGTCCCCATATAATGCTCCATACAAAATATGGAGCTCTCCTCTGCGCTGTACTGCGTTCTGCACTGTTACGACTCAGGAAAGGGCGCTGTGGAAAGACTCCCCATTATCATCATGATTGTCTCCTTATCATCATCATTGCCTTCCCATCATCATCATGGCCTCCCCATTATCATCAATGCCTGCCCATCATCATCTTCTCCCCATCATCAATGCCTGCCCATTATCATCATCTTCTCCCCATCATCATCATCATCAATGCCTCCCCATTATCAGCAATGCCTGCCCATCATCATCTTCTCCCCATCATCAATGCCTGCCCATTATCATCAATGCCTGCCCATTATCATCATCTTCTCCCCATCATCATCATCAATGCCTCCCCATTATCAGCAATGCCTGCCCATCATCATCTTCTCCCCATCATCAATGCCTGCCCATTATCATCATCTTCTCCCCATCATCATCATCAATGCCTCCCCATTATCAGCAATGCCTGCCCATCATCACACACAGACAGCACACAAGCACTCTCTCACATACATACACACACACATACACACACAAAGCACCGCACTACATACACACACAGAGACACACACAGACACGTCTTACCTGTCCGGCGTCCCCGCGCTTTCTGCCACAGCCGGCCGCTGAATGATGACGTCATTCAGCGGCGCTGCTGTGAGAGGAAGCGCCGGCGCCCCCTGGAGCCCGGAGCTGCGGCAGCGGAGGCACGGGGAGGTAAGTATTGTGCCAGCTGATGCCGGGGCCCTGAGCAAGTGGGGGGGGCCCAGTGGCGGCGCTGACACCGCTCTCCTCCGCTAACGGGCACGGGGGTGCCAGACTGCGAGTGGGCCCCCCTGCCTGCTCAGGGCCCCGGCACTTGCCCGGGTGTGCCGGGTGCTGACGCCGGCCCTGGATTGCTACATGTGTACAAGATCAGAACCACCATCAGCACATGAAGACAGTGCCAGAACCACCAACAGCACATGAAGACAGTGCCAGAACCACCATCAGCACATGAAGACAGTGCCTGAACCACCATAAGCATCAGCTCATGAAGACAGTGCCAGAACCACCATCAGCACATGAGTGCGGCACCAGAACTACCATCAGCACGTGATTGCAGTGCCAGAACCACCATCAGCACATGAATGCGGCACCAGAACCACCATTAGTACATGAAAGAAGCGCCAGAACCACAGTCAATACATGAAAGTTGGTCTGGAAACACTATCAGTACATGCATACAGCACCAAGCTTAGTACAGCGATCAATTGCAATGTCAGGTCAGCCCCATATACAATTAGATTGCATGGACCTACAACTCACAGTATTTCCTTTAATAATGAGATGCTGGAAGTTGCTGTTACTAGTCATCATCAGACTCTGGCCATACAGGAACCACAGTACTGATGAGACACAGTCAGTATCACAAATATTTACATCCAGGTACCTTATAGGTGACATCTGTTCTGATTGAATTCCTTCTTCTTTTCTTCTCCATTTTATCCATATGCCATTAAGAGATTTCATGGCAAGAGCTGGTTTCTCCAGACTTCCCTCTTCTCTGTCTTCAGCAGTACATCCCGACACTGTTACCTTAAAAATACAGTGGGTTCGGAAAGTATTCAGACCCTTTTAATTTTTTTACCCTTTGTTTCATTGCAGCCATTTTGTAAATGCAAAAAAGTTAATTTTTTCTCATTAATGCACGCTCTGCACCCCATCTTGACTGAAAAAAAACAGAAATGTAGAAATTTTTGCAAATTTATTAAAAAAGAAAAACTGAAATATCACATGGTCATAAGTATTCAGACCTTTTGCTCAGTATTGAGTAGAAGCACACTTTTGAGCTAGTACAGCCATGTGTCTTCTTGGGAATGATGCAACAAGTTTTTCACACCTGGATTTGGGGATCCTCTGCCATTCTTCCTGGCAGATCCTCTCCAGTTTCGTCAGGTTGGATGGTGAACGTTGGTGGACAGCCATTTTCAGGTCTCTCCAGAGATGCTTAATTGGGTTTAGGTCTGGGCTCTGGCTGGGCCAGTCAAGAATGGTCACAGAGTTGTTCTGAAGCCACTACTTTATTTTAGCTGTGTGCTTAGGGTCATTGTCTTGTTGGAAGGTGAACCTTAGCCAAGTCTGAGGTCCAGAGCTCTCTGGAAGAGGTTTTCATCCAGGATATCTCTATACTTGGCCGCATTCATGTTTCCTTCAATTGCAACGAGTCGTCCTGTTCCTGCAGCTGAAAAACACCCCCATAGCATGTTGCTGCCACCACCATGTTTCACTGTTGGGATTGTATTGGGAAGGTGATGAGCAGTGCCTGGTATTCTCCACACATACCGCTTAGAATTATCACTAAAAATTAATTTATATCTTCATCTCATCAGACCAGAGAATCTTATTTCTCATAGTCTGGGAGTCCTTCATGTGTTTTTTAGCAAACTCTCTGCAAGCTTTCATATGTCTGGCACTGAGGAGAGGCTTCCGTTGGGCCACTGTGCCATAAAGGTCCGACTGGTGGAGGCTGCAGTGATAGCTGACTTTGTGGAACTTTCTCCCATCTCCCTACTGCATCTGTGGAGCTCAGCCACAGTGATCTTGGGGTTCTTCTTTACCTCTCTCACCAAGGCTCTTCTCCCCTGATTGCTCAGATTGGCTGGACGACAAGGTCTAGGAAGAAATTTGATGGTCCCAAACTTCTTCCATTTAAGGATTATGGAGACCACTGTGCTCTTAGGAGCCTTGAGTACTGCAGAAATTCTTTTGTAACCTTGGCCAGATGTGTGCCTTGCCACAATTCTGTCTCTGAGCTCCTTGGCCAGTTCCTTTGACCTCATGATTCTCATTTCGTCTGACATGCACTGTGAGCTGTGAGGTCTTATATAGACAGGTGTGTGCCTTTACAAATCAAGTCCTATCAGTTTAATTAAACCCCGCTGGACTCCAATGAAGGAGTAGAACCATCTCAAGGAGGATCACAAGGAAATGGACAGCATGTGACGTAAAGATCAGTGTCTGAGCAAAGGGTCTGAATACTTATGACCATGAGATATTTCAGTTTTTCCATTTTAATAAATTTGCAAAAAATTCTACATTTCTGTTTTTTATCAGTCAAGATGGGGTGCAGAGCGTATATTAATGAAAAAAATGAACTTTTTTGCATTTACCAAATGGCTGCAATGAAACAAAGAGTGAAAAATTTAAAGTGGTCTGAATACTTTCCGAACCCACTGTATCATTATTCTGCCCCATAAATATCTCCTATGCGGCGCCCCTGAATAAATAATTTCCCCTCATTGTGCTTCCTGCAAAAAATATCCCCCTATACTGTCCCTTTCTATAATATCCCCCACATTGCCGCTCTCTGTAATGGACCTACCACACTACCCTCTCTGTAATAAACCTTCACACTGCCCCTCTCTGTAATAAACACCCCACACTGCCCCTCTCCATAATAGACCCCTCACACTGCCCCTTTTCAATATGCTGAACTCATCATGTGGCTGCACGTTGGGGCTGGGCTGACACATGCTGCTTGCACCTTGTCCCGGCACTCCAGTGTTCAACTGTATTTGTGTCTAAAAGATGCAAA
This sequence comes from Oophaga sylvatica, assembly GCA_033576555.1. Classification (NCBI taxonomy): domain Eukaryota; kingdom Metazoa; phylum Chordata; class Amphibia; order Anura; family Dendrobatidae; genus Oophaga; species Oophaga sylvatica. Next base: position 5,941,552 of record JARQOD010000002.1, read on the forward strand.
TACATTTGAATATAGGATGAATATGAGTCGGGAGCCGTGTCTGCCAGACAGCTGCGAGGGCCGTATGTTGTACAGGCCTGCTCTATGGTGTAAGAGATAATACACTATGTTCCAAATTATTATGCAAATTGGTTTTAAGTGTCATAGCGTTTTTTCTTTTTTTTTTGTACATGACACCCATTGATGGTATTGTGTCTCAGGATTCTTTGGATAACTGAAATCAATCTCAGATACCTGTGATAATTAGTTTGCCATGTGAGCCCAATAAAAGGACAACTGGATGTTCCACACTATTAAGCAGGCCAGAGTTTTCAAGTAATATGGGAAAGAAAAATGATCTCTCTGCTGCTGAAAAGCATCAAATAGTGCAATGCCTTGGTCAAGGGATGAAAACATTAGATATTTCCCGAAAACTTAAGCGTGATCATCGTACTGTTAAGAGATTTGTGGCTGATTCTGAGCACAGATGTGTTTGTGCCGATAAAGGCAGAATGAGGAAGGTTTCTGCCAGGCAAGTTCATCGGATTAAGAGAGCAGCTGCTACAAAGCCATTACAAACAGCAAACAGATATTTGAAGCTGCTGGTGGCTCTGGTGTCCCTCGAACCTCAAGGTGTAGGATCCTTCTAAGGCTTGCTGTTGTGCATAAACCTACTATTCGGCCACCACTAAACAGTGCTCACAAGCAGAAACGGTTGCAATGAGCCCAGACATACATGAAGACTAATTTTCAAACAGTCTTGTTTACTGATGAGTGTTGAGCAACCCTGGATGGTCCAGATGGATGGAGTAGTGGATGGTTCGTGGATGGCCACCATGTCCCAACAAGGCTGCTACGTTAGCAAGGAAGTGGAGGAGTCATGATTTGGGCCGGAATCATGGGGAAACAGCTGGTAGGGTCCTTAAAGGTTGTGTGAAAATGACCTCTGCAAAGTATATAGAGTTTCAGACTGACAACTTTCTTCCATGGTATAAAAAGCAGAAACGTGTCTTCAGGAGCAAAATCATCTTCATTCATGACAATGCACCATCTCATGCTGCAAAGAATACTTTGGAGTCATTGGCTGCTATGGGCATAGAAGGAAATAAACTCCCCTGACCTCAACCCTATAGAGAACCTTTGGAGTATCATCAAGCAAAAGATCTGAGAGGGTGGGAGGCAGTTCACATCAAAACCGCTGCTCTGGGAGGCTATTCTGACTTCATGCAAAGAAATACAAGCAGAAACTCTCCAAAAACTCACAAGTTCAATGGATGCAAGAATTGTGAAGGTGATATCAAAGAAGGGTTCCTATGTTAGCATGTAACTTGCCCTTTTAGGATGTTTTGGAGTTAAGTAGCTTTTTTGTTCAGTGAATGTGACCTCCTAATGCTGCAAATTCCACAAATGAGCATTTTCTGTTCTTTAAAACAGATCAAATGTTCAGAAATTCTACTGTGTCTAATAATATGGAACAGTGCATTTTGAGTTTTTTTACATTTTGGAGATTATACTGTTATACTGTCCCTCAGGTCAGTAAGGGAACTGCACTTAGAGCAAATGGCAGCCGGGGAGAATGTCCTGTTAGGCCTCTTTCACACATCCGGCGGGCCTTGCGGCGCCCGCGGCATTTTGCAGCAGTGCCGCATCAGAAAACCTGATGCGCCGCATGCGGCTTTTTTCGCATTGACATGCATTAGCGCCGGATGGCGCCGCATGTCAGTGCGTTGCATGCGGTTTTGTCCGGATGCGGCGCAAATGTACACTGCGGCGGCCGGACAAAACGCAGCATGTAACTTTTTTGTTTTTGCCGGATGGTTTCTGATGTCTCCGGGCATCAGAAACCATCCGGCAAAAAACCGCATGCGGCCGCCGGCGGCGCATCAGGTTTTCTGATGCGGCGCTGCGGCAAAATGCCGGGGGCGCCGCAAGGCGCCCGCCGGATGTGTGAAAGAGGCCTTACCCACTGGGTATGCTAAGATTCATGATCAGAGTAAAAGCATCAGCCCAAAATTAATTTTATGGTTTAATTGCCTTAAGGGCACACTAGATAATGACAGACATATACAGTAAGCTATATAACGGAATTACAGTGGATTTGTAGTCAGCGTAAAATACAACAATAATGGTACAAGGCTTAGAGGTATTAAGCTAGAGGTCAATGTTACCAGGCTATTCTCATGCGGTATCCACTGCTCGACTTAGAAAGGAACTTGTAGGTGCTGACAGATGGGCACAGGGGGCCTCTAGACGAGGTATCCACTGCTCGACGAGCAGTGGATACCGCGTCTAGAGGCCCCCTGTGCCCATCTCTCAGCACCTACAAGTTCCTTTCTAAGTGTGGAGCGATATTGCTCCTTTGGAAATACTGCTTCCCTAGTGCCTACCTGCAAGCACCTATAAGTTTCTCTCTATATGTGGAGCGATATTGCTCCTTTGCTTTAGTGCTATAAATCGGATGATTTATTTGTCTGCTGTACAGTTAATCTTACACGTAACTGATGAAGGTCCCAGTGACTGAAAAGTTTAAGTGTACTACAATAAACTTACTCTTTCAGAAGTATTTAAGTTGAGTGCTAAGTCTATTCTATTTATGCTCTGGCTTGGGAACCTAGATTCTAGCACCACCCAGTAGCTGTGCACACGGTGTCTTCTCATCTTTATCAACAATGACTGTGTGTGTATTTTACTATTATTTGTTGTCCTAGGTCAAGGGTATAGATGGAAAAAAGTAGGAGCCCCAGGACAAAGCCTTGAGGGACTCCAACAGAGAGAGGGCGGGATGAGGAGGTAGTGTGGGAGAGGGAGACGCTAAATGTGCGGTCGTAAAGGTAAGAGGCGATCCAGGACAGGGCAAGGTCTTTGATGCCAAGAGAAGAAAGAATCTGTAGCAGTAGGCAGTGGTCGACTGTGTCGAAGGCAGAGGACAGGTCGAGGAGGAGGATGGAGAACTGTCTGTTAGTTTTGGCTGTAAGTAATTAGTAATTTTGGTAAGGGCAGTTTCGTTGGAGTGGTGGGGGCGGAAGCCAGATTGGAGGTTGTCAAGTAGTTAGATGAGAGGTGGGAGGAAAGTTGAGCGTGGACATGCTGCTCAAGGAGTTTGGAAGCAAACGGGAGCAATGATATGGGGCGAAAGGTACCAGAAGATAGCAATAGGTTGAAAAGATGTGTTAGTGCTGGGATGAGTGTGTTAGTGAGGTTGGGGAGCCGGTGGGAAGGGGTCAAGTGCACAGGTGGTGAGGTGTGATTTGGAAAGGAGATGATTAAGCTCTCCTTCAGTGATGTTGGAGAGGGAAGTTATTAGGGAAGGGCAGAGGTCTGGTATATGGAGTGGTTGGGGTGGTGGAACACTAAAGGTTTGCCTTGTTTGGTCGATCTTATTTTTGAAGTAGGTGGCAAAGTCCTCGGCAGAGATGAGGGGAGTTGGAAGTGGCAGTTGTGCGCGGAGGAGAGAGTTGAATGCGCTGAACAGTTGTTTTGGGTTGTAGGATAATGAAGATACAAGGTTTGTGAAATAGGTCTGTTTAGCAGAGGTGAGGGCTATTTTGAAGGCAAGTGTAGCTTGTTTGAAAGCAGTGAAGTCGTCTGGCAGGCGTGTTTTCTTCCAACATCGCTCCGCAATCCTGGATGATTGTCGAAGTTTTTTGGTGAGATTGTTGTGCCAGAGTTGCCTGTTGATTCGTCGCACTTTGCCATGCGTAAGAGGGGCGACTGAATCTATGGCCGATGTGAGGGTGGCGTTATAGAAAGCGGTGGTGCTGTCTGTGTCGTGGAGTGAAGATATGGATGACAGAGGTAGAAGAGAGTCTGTGAATGTCTAGGTGTGCGAGGTTTCTGCGAGGATGTGCCAGTGGCTGGACATAGGGGTCAGGTGAGGAGGACACGGATGAGAAGGTGAGGAGGTGGTAATCAGATAGTGGGAGGGGAGAGGTTGTGAGATTAGATAGGGAACAGAGGCGGGTGAATATGAGGTCTAATGTATGTCCGTCTGTGTGGGTGGCTGTGGAGGACCACTGAGTAAGTCCAAAGGATGAAGTGACAGAAGTTTGGAGGCTTTTTGCTTGGAGGTGTCAGTAGGGATATTAAAGTCACCCATGATGATGGTGGGGATGTCAGCAGAAAGTGAAGAAGCCAGGTGGAGAATTGGTCAATGAAGGCAGTGGCTGTAGCGCCGGCGCCAGCGTCCCTGTCCTCTGCCAGGCAGGGACGCTGTTCCCCTGCGCCAGCGTCCCTGTCCTCTGCCAGGCAGGGACGCTGTTCCCCTGCGCCAGCGTCCTCTGCCAGGCAGGGACTTCGCTCCCCTTACCCTCGCTCGGTGTCCTCCTTCCGCCCTGCTGGGGCTGCGCGCTCCTTACCTGCCACTGGGCTTAGGGCGGCGCACGTGCACTCCCCCGCTCTTAAAGGGGCCGCACGCATCTTTCAAAAAGGTCCCGGCCAATGCCGGAGGATTCCACCTTATATAAAGCACCTCCTCCTTAATGGAGGTGCCCGGGCAATGTTGTTGCACTGTTCACTACTCTGCTTCAGCCCTCAGGTTCCGTTACCAGTTACCTGCCTGTTTCCTGCCAGTTTGCTGTCTGCTACCTGTCCGCTAGCCTACCTGGAGGCTCCACCGTCCGACAGTCTGCCCGCCATCACCTGCCAGTCTGTCTATGGACCAGCCTGCCCGTATATCTGCTGATGTTCACCGGTTACCAGTCTGCTAGCCTACCTGGAGGCGTCAACGTCCGACAGTCTGTCCACCATCACCTGTCAGTCTGTCTATGGACCAGTCAGCCCGTTTATCTGAGGACGCACATCTACCATCTGCCTGCTAGCCTACCGGGAGGCTCAACCATCACAGGTCATACCTGCCTGTCTATCCAGAGACTGCCCCGGTCACTTGCCGTGACTACCTGCCTGTCTATCCAGAGACTGCCCCGGTCACTTGCCGTGACTTCCTGCCTGTCTATCCAGAGACTGCCCTGGTCACTTGCCGTGACTACCTGCCTGTCTATCCAGAGACTGCCCCGCGTCACTTGCCGTGACTATCTGCCTGTCTATCCAGAGACTGCCCCGGTCACTTGCCGTGACTTCCTGCCTGTCTATCCAGAGACTGCCCCGGTCACTTGCCGTGACTACCTGCCTGTCTATCCAGAGACTGCCCCGGTCACTTGCCGTGACCTCCTGCCTGTCTGTCCAGAGACTGCCCCGGTCACTTGCCGTGACTTCCTGTCCGTCTTCCCCGGGCGCCACCCGCTCCTTTACAAGGTAAGCCTCCTTGTATAATAGCTCAGAGGTTCCGCCTCCCAGACCCGTTACAGTTTGCTCGGGCCATGGAACCCGGTGGCACCCAAACTCCCTCGCTCTCTGACCTGTGTCATGAACTGTCTCGTCAGAGGTCTCAACAGGAGTCCATCCTGGGTCACCTGCGGAATGTTAATTCCCGCCTGGACACTCTGACTGCTTCACCAGCAACCACCGCTGGCGCTATGACTCGCAATCCGGCAGTTCCGCTGCTCACCAATTCCGTGGTTTCCGTTCCCGGACCTCGACTTTCAGCACCTCCTCGTTTTGGAGGCGACCCTGCTCTGGCTCGGGGATTCATTAACCAGTGCTCCCTGCACTTTGAACTCCTGTCCCACCAGTTTAACTCCGACCGGGCCAAAATTGCCTTCATCATGTCCCATCTCACCGGAGAGGCTCTGGCCTGGCTTAATCCTCTTTGGGAGAGAGAAGACCCCCTGGTGTCCGACCTGCCTGCCTTTCTCTCGGCCTTCCGGAAGGTATTCGACGAACCCGGACGGAAGACCTCCTCCGCATCATCTCTGCTACGCCTCCGTCAGGGAAGTCTCACCGTGGGTCAATATGCCATACGGTTCCGTACCCTTGCCTCGGAGCTGGCTTGGGATAATGACGCTCTGATATCTGTCTTCTGGGAGGGTCTGTCCGGTCGTATTAAAGATGAACTTGCCGGTCGGGACATTCCTACCTCTCTCGATGACCTAATAACTCTTGCCAATCGAATTGATCTACGGTTCCAGGAGCGCGCCAAAGAGGTCACCCGTGAGAGAAGGTTTCCTCGTCTAGCTCCTACTTTTCAGAGACCCGTAACTCCTTCCGTTTCTCCCCAGGTACACACTTCTGAGCCTATGCAGGTCGACCAGACCAAGATGGTCAAAGCCCGTCAGGACTTACGCCGTGCCGAGGGGAGTTGCTTCTACTGTGGCAGTAAGGAGCACCTGATCCGTACCTGTCCGGAGAGGTCGGGAAACGCCAGTGTCTAGGTTCGCTCGGAGAGGTCAATCTAGACAAGAATAAATCCTCTCCATCTCTGCTGCTGTCAGTCTCAATTCTTCTCGGTGAGAACCGTTTTTTCGAACTAGCCCAACTTGATTCTGGAGCAGCCGGGAATCTTGTTTCACAGGCTCTGGTAGAAAAATATTGCATTCCTACCAAACCTCTGGTTGTACCAGTATCTGTCGCTGCTGTGGATGGGGGTCTCCTACCACGTCCCATCCAACTTATCACCGAATCCATAACCCTGCAGGTGGGAATGTTGCATTCTGAGAGCATCTCGTTTCATTTCTGCCTGGACTCTCTCACGCTTTCTTATTAGGTCTACCTTGGCTCCAAAAGCATGCACCCGTGCTCGACTGGCAGACTGGAGAGATCCTTCGCTGGGACAGGACTGTCATAAAACGTGTTTGGTTCCTGTTCATCCCGTCCGTCCTTCTCCTACACCAACTAATCTACCTGGGCTTCCGATTCCATATTGGTCATTTCGCTGATGTCTTTAATAAAAAGGAGGCAGAGACATTACCCCCTCACAGACCTTATGATTGCCCGATCGACCTGCTACCCGGTACTACGCCTCCCCGTGGGCGTATTTACCCATTGTCCGCTGCTGAGACCAGGTCGATGTCCGAATATATCGAGGAGAATTTGGCCAAGGGATTCATCCGGAAATCTACCTCCCCAGCGGGAGCAGGTTTCTTCTTCGTAAAAAAGAAAGACGGCTCTCTCCGTCCCTGTATTGACTACAGAGGTCTAAACCTGATCACGGTGAAGAATAAGTACCCTCTTCCGCTCATTCCAGAATTGTTTGATCGTCTGAGGGGGGCTAGAATCTTCACCAAACTGGATCTTCGTGGGGCATATAACCTAGTCCGTATCCGTCGGGGGGATGAATGGAAGACGGCATTCAACACCCGGGACGGCCACTACGAGTATTTGGTGATGCCCTTTGGTCTCTGTAATGCTCCGGCAGTCTTTCAAGAGTTGGTCAATGACATCTTCCGAGACCTTCTCTACTCCTGCGTTGTGGTGTACCTGGACGACATCTTGGTCTTCTCTCCGGATCTCCAGTCTCACCGGAGGGACGTTCGTCAGGTTCTGCTCAGGCTCAGGCAGAATCACCTCTTCGCTAAATATGAGAAGTGCCTCTTTGAGCAGACCTCGCTTCCGTTTTTGGGCTACATCATTTCTCAGACAGGCCTACGAATGGATCCGGAGAAACTATCTGCCATCGAGAAATGGCCCCGACCGGAGGGATTGAAGGCCATTCAGCGGTTCCTGGGCTTCGCCAATTATTATCGTCTCTTCATACCGCACTTCTCTTCCCGGACTGCTCCAATCTCCGCGCTCACCCGCAAGGAGCTAACCCCAAACAGTGGACGCCCGAAGCAGAGGAGGCCTTTCTTTCCTTAAAACAGGCCTTCTCTTCCGCTCCAGTGCTGCATCGCCCGGACGGCAACAAGCAGTTCTTCCTGGAGGTTGACGCTTCCTCCTCTGGAGCCGGAGCGGTACTTACTCAAAAGTCTTCTTCCGGGAGGATGGTATCTTGCGGCTTCTTCTCCAAACTCTTCTCCTCTTCTGAGCGCAATTACTCCATAGGAGACCGAGAGCTATTGGCCATCAAATTGGCATTGGAGGAGTGGCGTTACCTACTCGAGGGGGCTCTTCATCCGGTAATCATTTACACTGACCACAAAAATTTGGCTTACCTCCAGCATGCCCAGAGACTTAACCCTCGCCAAGCCCGGTGGTCCTTGTTTTTTGCCCGCTTTGACTTTCTTTTACATTTTCGCCCGGCAGACAAGAACATCAAAGCGGATGCCTTGTCCCGGTCCTTCCTGGTGTCGGATCTCGAGGAGGAACCTAAACACATCATCGATCCCGCCAGAGTGATGCAGGTGGCTCCCGTGAGTCTAAATCGTCTCCCTCCTGGTAAGACGTTCGTATCGGTACCCGATCGGGAGAGGATCCTACACTGGGGTCATTCGTCTAAACTAGCTGGCCACGCTGGTCAGAAAAAGACCCTCCAGCTCATTACCCGGCATTACTGGTGGCCTACCCTGCACAAGGACGTAATAGACTTTGTTTCTGCCTGTGCCTCCTGTGCCCGCAACAAAGTTCCGAGACACCTGCCTGCCGGCTGCCTTCTTCCGCTTCCTGTACCCGCTGCCCCCTGGCAGCATATAGCCATGGACTTCATAACTGATCTTCCCGTCTCTGCTGGTTGTACGGTCATTTGGGTGGTCGTAGACCGATTTTCCAAGATGGCTCACTTCATTCCCCTGCCAGGCCTTCCGTCAGCACCCGAGTTGGCTAAAGACTTTATCCGCCACATCTTCCGTCTTCATGGCCTGCCTCGTCACATTGTGTCGGATCGTGGGGTACAGTTTACCTCACGTTTCTGGAGAGCCACTTGTAAGTTGCTAGACGTCTCCCTGGATTTCTCTTCCGCCTACCACCCACAGTCCAATGGTCAAGTGGAGCGGATCAATCAGATTCTGACCAGTTATCTCCGGCACTTCGTTAATGCCCACCATTCTGATTGGGTGGATCTCCTGCCATGGGCCGAATTTTCTTACAACAATCACGAGAGCGAATCTTCCTCCAAATCTCCGTTTTTTGTAGTCTTCGGTCAGCATCCTCGGATCCCTGTTCCCGTCTCCACCACTGTGGACAATCCAGCTGCGGAATCTCTTGTTAACGAATTTTCCTCCATATGGGAGAGTACCCGGTCCGCACTCATTCTGTCATCCGAGCGCATGAAGAAACATGCTGACAAGAAACGTCTGGATCCCCTCAATTCCGTCCTGGAGATAAGGTCTGGCTCTCGTCCAAGTATGTTCGGCTCAAGATTCCTTCCTACAAATTAGGTCCTCGGTTCATCGGTCCTCTGGAGGTCATCAGTCAGATCAACCCGGTGTCCTATAAATTGAGACTCCCGGCCAATTTGCGGATTCCTAACTCCTTCCATGTATCTCTCCTCAAACCGGTGGTACTTAACTCTTTTGTCAAGCCTACAGGTACACCTCCTGCTCCAGTTTCTGCTGAAAACGAATTTGAGGTAGAGAACATTCTGGCCACCAAAAGGGTAAGGAGAAAGACCTATTTTCTGGTGGATTGGAAGGGGTTTGGTCCTGAGGAGAGAACGTGGGAGCCTCGGGAGAACATCCATGCCCCTCTCATCCTAGCTAAATTTCTTTCTGGCCTAAGAAAGGGGGGCCTAAAGGGGGGGTACTGTAGCGCCGGCGCCAGCGTCCCTGTCCTCTGCCAGGCAGGGACGCTGTTCCCCTGCGCCAGCGTCCCTGTCCTCTGCCAGGCAGGGACGCTGTTCCCCTGCGCCAGCGTCCTCTGCCAGGCAGGGACGTCGCTCCCCTTACCCTCGCTCGGCGTCCTCCTTCCGCCCTGCTGGGGCTGCGCGCTCCTTCCCTGCCACTGGGCTTAGGGCGCGCGCACGTGCACTCCCCCGCTCTTAAAGGGGCCGCGCGCATCTTTCAAAAAAGGTCCCCGGCCAATGCCGGAGGATTCCACCTTATATAAAGCACCTCCTCCTTAATGGAGGTGCCCGGGCAATGTTGTTGCACTGTTCACTACTCTGCTTCAGCCCTCAGGTTCCGTTACCAGTTACCTGCCTGTTTCCTGCCAGTTTGCTGTCTGCTACCTGTCCGCTAGCCTACCTGGAGGCTCCACCGTCCGACAGTCTGCCCACCATCACCTGCCAGTCTGTCTATGGACCAGCCTGCCCGTATATCTGCTGATGTTCACCGGTTACCAGTCTGCTAGCCTACCTGGAGGCGTCAACGTCCGACAGTCTGTCCACCATCACCTGTCAGTCTGTCTATGGACCAGTCAGCCCGTTTATCTGAGGACGCACATCTACCATCTGCCTGCTAGCCTACCGGGAGGCTCAACCATCACAGGTCATACCTGCCTGTCTATCCAGAGACTGCCCCGGTCACTTGCCGTGACTACCTGCCTGTCTATCCAGAGACTGCCCCGGTCACTTGCCGTGACTTCCTGCCTGTCTATCCAGAGACTGCCCTGGTCACTTGCCGTGACTACCTGCCTGTCTATCCAGAGACTGCCCCGGTCATTTGCCGTGACTACCTGCCTGTCTATCCAGAGACTGCCCCGGTCACTTGCCGTGACTTCCTGCCTGTCTATCCAGAGACTGCCCCGGTCACTTGCCGTGACTTCCTGCCTGTCTATCCAGAGACTGCCCCGGTCACTTGCCGTGACCTCCTGCCTGTCTATCCAGAGACTGCCCCGGTCACTTGCCGTGACCTCCTGCCTGTCTGTCCAGAGACTGCCCCGGTCACTTGCCGTGACTTCCTGTCCGTCTTCCCCGGGCGCCACCCGCTCTTTTACAAGGTAAGCCTCCTTGTATAATAGCTCAGAGGTTCCGCCTCCCAGACCCGTTACAGTGGCTGAGCCCGGTGGTCGGTATATGACAGCCATTTGGAGATTAGAGGGAGAGTAGATACGGACCGAATGGACCTCGAAGGAAGGGAGGATAAGGGAGGGTGGGGGATGAAGGAGCAGTTATTAGAAAGAAGGAAACCCACACCTCCACCATATCTGTTGCCAGAGCGAGGAGTGTGGGTAAAGTGGAGGCCACCGTAACTCAGTGCAGCAGGGGAGGCCATGTCAGGGGGCGTCAGCCAGGTCTCAGTGAGGGCCAGGAAGGAGAGGTTGTAAGTAAAGAGATTGTGGATCATGTGGAGTTTGTTGCAGACAGAACGGGCATTCCAAAGTGCTCCAGAGGAAGCAGGGGGGTGGGGGTCAGTGGCACAGATTTTAAGTGTGAGCAGATCTGCAGATGAGGCGATGTAGGGGGGTAAGAGAGAGGTGGAGATAGTTATTTGGTTCGAGCTTGCAGGGGTTTGGGGATAGTGAAGGAGAGTGAAGATTAGTGGAACAAAAACGGTGAGGGCAAAAGTAAGCATGGTTAAAGAGCAAGGTAAGAAAAGAAAGGCAATGAAAATTAGAAAGCAGTTGTTATTCTTACCTTCTGACCAATTTCTGGTATATTTCTGATGTAACACTTTAAATATGCCACACTTCAAATGATGTCGCATCTGACCAAGGTCATACTGTATCTGACCTGCTCTGTTCAACTTATACCATTCAAATGAAATCATAGAACACCGAATACAGCTGAGAAAAAATAGATCTGCACGGCCTCACTGAATGACATTGGCTCGAGTGCAATATAATTTTTCATCGGATTGCACTCGTCTGATTTATACACTAATGTGAGCGAACCTTTAACAAAATTACAGCTCGTTGTTATATAGTGAAAGGTTCGTAAATTAACGCCATGTCTGTTACAGCTGTGAACGTTTAAACAAATAAAATCGTCTAATGATGTGGACGAGTGGATCACAAAACTGTCATTGTTTCTGTGCACATTTGTTATATTATTTTGTGCCTGCGTTTATGTACGTAGCTACATGGCCATGTAATGTGTAACCGGGCATGAGTACTTTTTATTATGTGCTTAATGTGAATATTCAGATAAATGTGCGTGTTTACCTGGGTGGGGCTTGATGGGGGCCCCAGACACGACGCCTGCACAGGGGCCCATCACTGTCAGTGTCCGCCCCTGGTGGGGGCCATGATGGTCACGATGGTCGGACACCTATGGATAAGGCTGGTTTCACATGTCTGGCCGAGTCCACACCGCGATGTCCGTACTGTCTATTTCAGGTCAGGCGACCGAGGTCAGAGCAGACATCACTGTGTGTACACGACCCAAGAATGTCGGACGTGTAACCGACCTCAGCGGTGACCGACCAGCAACAAACCCACTCAAGAGGTTTATATCTCTACTGTATTATAGGAGCCGCCTTTCCCTCACCAGGAGGACGGCAGGGCATGCTGGCACTAGTGGTTCCTCAGGCTGCTCTCTTACCTGAAGCCGTGCAGCTGTAATGTGCACGAATCCATTATACATTTACACCTCACTGGCTATTGTCTACATTACACTGCAGCCTCCCCTCCTGTCCTCTGAGGTGGAAGCTCCTCATCAGTTCTTCTCATGTTCCAGTCCCTGCACGGACTGTACCACTATGAAAGGGGAGGGGGACCCACACGAATTCATTGGCTCTTTGCAAGTGTAATAGTCAGTGCGGTTTCTCAGGAGCCGATAGAGCAGCGGTCACACAAAGCTCAGAGGAGACAGCGGTTGTAACAACCATTATACTTATAACACAGGGACAGGACATCACCACAGATCTGGAACAGCCGAGAAGCAGCTGGAAACATCGAGAAATGTCAGCCAATAGCAGCAGCTGGAAGCTTCCCGCCCAGTGACGTCATATCTCAGTCAAATCTAATTGGTCAGAAGGTTTATGTACTGGAATCAGCTGGAAGTCTCGAGTGATGACATCACCAGAGCTGCGCTGTGATTGGCTGACTGCAGGGAAGATTCGTGAATGTTCAGGACTGTTTCTATGGGCACGGACCTGCGTGTGGAATGGAGAGTGCTGATTGGCTGTTACCTCAGAGGCATACAGTATAAATACACATGACTGCAGCACGTCAGGCAGAACTGAGGAACAGACTGACAGTCTGACACACAGGCGGGAAGAAGAGGGACTGAACTGCAGCACCAGACACAGCAGCACAGAAGAGAGCAGAAGCTCCACAGCAGACACAGCAGCAGAGAAGAGAGCAGAAGCTCCACAGCAGGAGACGCTATTCAAATTTCTACTGCGCACTCCTCTACCATAATGTCCGCCAAAGGAGCTGCAGTCGGCATTGACCTGGGCACCACCTATTCCTGTGTTGGCGTCTTTCAACATGGCAAAGTGGAGATCATCGCCAACGACCAGGGAAACCGCACCACCCCAAGTTACGTGGCCTTCACCGACACCGAGAGACTGATCGGCGATGCAGCCAAGAACCAGGTGGCCATGAACCCACAGAACACCGTCTTCGATGCCAAGAGGCTGATCGGCCGAAAGTTTGACGAGCCGGTGGTGCAGTCTGACATGACGCACTGGCCATTCAGGGTGGTGGGTGATGGAGGAAACCTAAAGTGACTGTGGACTACAAAGGGGAACAGAAGACATTTTCTCCTGAGGAAATCTCCTCCATGGTTTTGCTGAAGATGAAAGAGACGGCCGAGGCTTATCTGGGCCATCCAGTGAAAGACGCTGTTATTACCGTCCCGGCCTATTTCAATGATTCCCAGAGACAAGCCACCAAGGACGCGGGAGTCATCGCTGGTTTGAATGTGCTGAGAATCATCAATGAGCCCACAGCAGCCGCCATCGCTTACGGATTGGACAAGGGCAGTCGTGGAGAACATAACGTCCTGATCTTCGACTTAGGAGGGGGCACCTTCGATGTTTCCATTCTCACCATTGATGATGGTGTGTTTGAGGTCAAGGCCACAGCTGGTGACACCCATCTGGGAGGAGAGGACTTTGATAACCGTATGGTAAATCACTTTGTGGAGGAGTTCAAACGCAAGCACAAGAAGGACATCAGCCAGAATAAGAGAGCATTGAGAAGGCTCAGGACAACCTGTGAGAGAGCCAAGAGAACCCTGTCCTCCAGCAGCCAAGCCAGCATCGAAATTGACTCTTTATATGAGGGCATTGACTTCTATACGTCCATCACCAGAGCTCGCTTTGAGGAGCTGTGTGCAGACCTGTTTAGAGGTACCCTGGATCCTGTAGAAAAGGCCCTCAGAGATGCTAAAATGGACAAATCTCAAATTCATGATATAGTCTTGGTTGGAGGATCAACACGCATCCCCAAAGTTCAGAAGCTACTTCAAGACTTCTTTAATGGGAAAGAGCTGAACAAGAGCATCAACCCTGATGAGGCTGTGGCCTATGGAGCTGCTGTTCAAGCTGCCATATTAACTGGTGATAAGTCTGAGAAGGTCCAGGATCTCCTTCTTCTGGATGTAGCACCACTCTCCCTTGGCCTTGAAACAGCTGGAGGAGTAATGACTGTTCTGATCAAACGAAACACAACCATCCCAACTAAGCAGACACAAACCTTCACCACTTATTCTGACAACCAGCCAGGAGTCCTCATCCAGGTGTTCGAGGGTGAGAGAGCAATGACCAAGGACAACAATCTTCTTGGCAAGTTTGAACTCAGTGGGATTCCTCCTGCCCCACGTGGAGTGCCACAAATTGAAGTGACTTTTGACATAGATGCTAATGGTATTCTCAATGTGTCTGCCATGGACAAAAGCTCTGGCAAACAGAACAAAATCACAATCACCAATGACAAAGGCAGACTGAGCAGAGAGGAGATTGAGAAGATGGTGGAGGAGGCTGAGAGGTATAAGGCAGATGATGACACCCAAAGAGAGAGGATTGCGGCTAAGAACTCCCTGGAGGCCTATGTCTTCAGTATGAAGAGTGCAGTGGAGGACGACAATGTGAAGGATAAGATAAGTCCTGGAGATAAAAAGAGCATCCTGGAGAAGTGTAATGAGGCCCTGTCATGGCTGGACAAGAACCAGTTGGCTGAGAAAGAGGAGTATGCCTATCAGCAGAAGGAGCTGGAGAAGGTGTGCAATCCCATCATCACCAAACTGTACCAAGGAGCCACCACAAGTGGGATGCCAGGAGGAATGCCTGGCGCCAGCTGCAGTGCCCAACCAAGACAGGGCAGCAAAACAGGACACGTTATTGAAGAAGTGGATTAAAGCATTGGTTACAAAAAAATGAACTTATAAATGAAATGTTTCACTAATTAGTCTGTAGTTTATTAAAGCGGGAGGTGATTTTCTTAAATGTGTACAGTATGTGTATTTTTTCTATGTGATTGAAATGTTATAAATTAAATTATTACTTTATATTGCTTTTTGCCAAAATAAACTATTTTGAATGAAATTTGTTTTTCATTGTTTTTTTGTGTGTAATTTTCATAATTTGTAATATTAAAGAATTTGTGCAGTCAAAACCAAAAAGTCTGCAATAATCCTGTGTGACTGCAGACTTATGAACCCCCCCACGCATGCACTATATGCAGCGGGGATTTGCTGGTTTCAGACCAGGGACAAGAGGGTATGTAAGAGTTATACATATCCCCAGCCAGTGGATGTGGCCTTGCTCTCCATACACTTGTATGGAGCTAGGCTATGCCCTGTAGTCGGACTTGCCCACTGGCCAGCCGCATCTCTAGGCGGGGTGTGGCCTCGGCTCCATACAAGTGTGACTGCAGACTTATCTGTTTTGACCAAACAACCCCTTAAGTGCCTCATATGTTTATAAAACATAAATACATGTCTGATTGATGGGGGTTTGTCCCCTGTGAAAGGCTGGCAGCAATCAGACATTTTCACTAGTGATGAGCGAGTATACTCGTTGCCCAGGTTTTCTCGAGCACTCTCGGGTGGTCTCCGAGTATTTGGAAGTGCTCAGAGATTTAGTTTCTGTTTCCACAGCTGCTGGACAGCTTGAATACATGTGAGGAATGCCTGTTTGTTAAGGAATCCCCACATGTATTCAGGCTGTCAAATAGCCGCAAATCATGCAGCTGCGGCAACAGAAGCTAAATCTCCGAGCATTTCCAAACACTCGGAGATCACACGAGCGTGCTCGGGAAAACTGGAGCAATGAGTATACTCGCTCATCACTAATTTTCACCTATCCTGTAGATAGGTGATATATTATTAGCGGCATGACTTCAAAGGGGTTGTCTATTTCCAGACTTCCCCCTTACAAATGTCCAAAATGTGCTGAATAATTTAAAATGAAAAAAATAAAAAATGCAAATTTACCTTCTATACTGCCACCACTTCTCTACTGTGAGGAGTGCAAACTGTCAGCAGCCAGATCGTATGTAGGCTCTGGCTGGAGGCAAAAGCTTTATTACTGGATCTGCCACAATCTTTGCAGACTTGGAGTGCTTAACTAATACTATTCAGAGGAATTGTTGCAATCTTTGTTGACCATCCCTATATCGCCCGCATCCAGTGTGTTATTCATCTACAGTCATGGCCGAAAGTGCTGGCAACCTTGAAATTGTTCCAGAAAATGAAGTATTTCTCCCAGAAAATTATTGCAATTACATGTTTTGTTATACACGTTTATTTCCTTTGTGTGTACTGGAACAATACAAAAAAGAGAGAAAAAAGCAAATTGGACATAATTTCACACACAACCCCAAAAATAGGGAGAAATACTTTTGTTCTGGAACAATTTCAAGGGTGACAACACTTTCGGCCATGACTGTATGTAAGAGAATTGTATAGATAGGCCTCATACTCATCCTGTGAAAATTATGTTGGAGGGCATCATACACACCCTGGAAAAATTTGGAGCAAGGGCCCCATGTTTACCCTTCCAATATTTTGAGAAAGGGCCACCTGTATATCCTCTAAAGATTTGGAGAGAGGGCTGCCTGTTTACCCTGTCAAGATTTGAAGCGAGGGCCACCTGTTTACCCTCTCAATATTTTTAGCGAGGGCCACCTGTTTACCCTCTAAAGATCTGGAGACAGGGCTGCCTGTTTACCCTGTCAAGATTTTGAGAGGGCCATCTGATGACCCTCTAAAAATTTGGAGCGAGGGCCGCTTGTTAGATGTTCCCCAGACTGGGGCTTTTTTAAAGAAAGTGCGCACGATAAAGGCAATTTGCTACCTGTGCTGTTCCAAGATCAACTGAGGCCTGACCACTACCAGCCTGACCACCACCAACATGCTCAGGCACACGTCATCAAAGCACCTGACTAGTTGGGTTGAATGCCAGGGTCCACAGTGTCTGTGGGTGACACCACTGCTTCTTCCCCTGTGCTACATGCTTGCCAATCCACTGTCCAGGATACAGGAGTGGATGCCTCCAGCCCTGCACCTGTGGTTGCACATTCGCAAGCACCATCAGCAACCATGTCTCCAATTCTTTGTCCCAGCACATCATTAAGGTGTCCCTACCCCAGGCCTTGGAACGCAAGTGAAAATACTAAGCCACCCACTAACAGGCTCAAACACTAAATGGGTATATTTCCAGATTGCTTGACCTGGAAATGTTGCCATTTAGGATTGTGGAGAATGAGGCTTTCCACAACCTTATGGCGGTGGTCGTCCATCAGTACTCAGGCCCAAGCCATATCCATTTGAACTGGTGTGCTGTCCCCACTTTACACCAGCATGTGTCCCGTAACATCACCCATGTCCTTACCAACACAGTTACTGCAGATCCACTTAACAACCGACATGTGGACAAGTGCTCGTGGCCAGGGATGCTACATTTCCCTGACGGCACACTGGGTGAACCTTGTGCAACAGTCGGACCCTGGGACGGCACACGTGCTACCAACACCGAGGAATGCGGGCTCTAGTTCCATCAGGTTTCCTCCCCCTCCTCCATCTCTGAATTCTCATCTTGGATCACGTCCATATCAGTCACAAGCTGGAAGCACTGCCTGAGTGAAGTGTCAACAGGCGCTGATTAAACTAATTTCTTTAGGTGACAAACCACACACTTCCACAGAGCTGTGGAAAGGTAGAACAGACCAGACAGAGCGGTGGCTCTCGCAAATGAACCTATGATGTACAATAATAAATTATATTGTGGTACCGTGTTAGCCAGAAAAATCGATGTGAATACTTTTCCGTCCAAAAATAACAAGAGTATTCTTAGAGTGATACCTTTATTGGCTAACCAGAAAATTATATGTTCGCAAGCTTTCAGAGCGCAGAGGCTCCTTCTTCAGGCAAGATTACATTCTACAAACAGGCATGGTTGTGTGTGATAATGGCCAGAACCTGGGAGCGGCTGTGAAGCTTGGATAGCTTGCACACATACCATGCCTGGGCCATGTGCATAACTTTGTGGTTCAGTGGTTTTTGAAAACCTAGCCAGATTTGCCTGAGCTACTTGTGAAGGTATTTGGTGTGTGCGCCAATTTCCAAAAGTCAACTACATCTGCCGTGCGCTTGCAAGTGCCAGCTCACCTACTGGTGTGCAATGTGACGATGCACTGGAACACCACATTACACATATTGGCAAGGCTTTGTGAGCAACAGAGGGCAGTAGTTGAATACCAGCTACAACATGCCCGTCGGTATCCCGGTCAGCCTCACGAGTGGGCATGGATGTCTGACATTATGAGGTTCTCCAAAACTTTGAGGCTACGTCCCCATGTCAGTAATTGGCAGCGCTTTGAACGCAGCACATGTCCGCTGCGTCCAAAGTGCTGCCGGCTTTTGAACACAGGTGATTCCGCATATGTTCATTGAACCATGCGGAATCACTGCGTCCAATACATTGGACAGGTGAAATTTATCTTGCGGAGACTCGCCTCTCCTCAAGATAAATAGACATGCTGCGGTATGGAAAGATGCACCGCATGTACGTCTCCACGGGTGATCCGCAGGCATCGGTGCACACATAGTGAACATAGGATTTCTTGAAATCCCATCCACTATGCTGTAACATCTGGCCGCTGCTTATGTACGCAGTGTCCAACCCACAGCGTTTACTGACCGTGGTAACATACTATTAGGCATCAATTAACACAGTGAGAGGCGAAGACGTCATAATCAGCATAACCATCCCGCTTCTGCGTCTACTAAAACACTTGCTCCTCACAATTAAAGAAGCTTTACATATGGGCCAGGTGGAGATGGAGGAAGAAAGTAATCATTGTACACATTGAGGGGAGAGGGGTATCAGTCCTGTTCTTCATTGACATCTGGTCCGTCCATGATATCGTAGTCCTTGAGCAGGCTGAGGACCAGCCTGCGGCAGTCCTGGATGGACATCTTCTCCCAGTTCATGACCAGGCGTGTTCTGTCTAGCCACAAAGCATCCTTAACACAGTTCATAAGGCGCAAGGCCTCCTAAATAGCTCTTTTGGTATGTTCCCCGCAAAATAGTCCGTAAAGCACTAAAGTGTGTTTTAGGTTGCTCCTGGGACAGAGACTCGAAGGTCATTTTCCAAGTCATCCAACAGGGCTTGTGTTAACCAGCACTATCAGAAGAGATGCAAGGATAAGATTATGGATGGTCTTTTGGTTTCTTTCCACAAGTCGTGCTTGAGTCCCTCTAGTGGGTGTTCCCTGACAAACTTGAACACCTATTGATAGTATATAAACCAGGAGAAAAAAAGGGGCGTATAGGTTACTGAAAATACAAAATCTTTTATTCAATAACAATGTGTATCTGTACATAAAAGTCATAAAGGACATATAACACAGGTGGCAGCAGAAATTACATCAAATGCATTGCAAATCACAGTATATAGGACCCCACATATATCCAGACCCGAGCCAAACCATACCCACAATGAGATTAGTGGGCACAGAAAAAATTGTTTATGAGAATAATAGTTTTATGAGACAAATTGCCTATATAACCAATATTAACCCCTTAATGACCAAGCCATTTTGTAGGTTAAAGACCAGGCCAATTTTTACAATTCTGACCACTGTCTCTTTATGAGGTTATAACTCTGGAACGCTTCTACGGATCTTGGCGATTCTGAGATTGTTTTCTCGTGACATATTGTACTTCATGATAGTGGTAAAATTTCTTCAATATATCTTGCGTTTATTTATTAAAAAAAACAGAAATATGGCAAAAAATTTTAAAATTTTGCAATTTTCAAGCTTTTAATTTTTATGCCATTAAATCAGAGAGATATGTCACAAAAATTAGTTAATAAACAACATTTCCCACATGTCTACTTTAGATCAGCACAATTTTGGAACCAAAATTTTTTTTTGTTAGGAAGTTATAAGTGTTAAAAGTTGACCAGCAATTTCTCATTTTTCCAACAAAATTTACAAAACCATTTTTTTTAGGGGCCACCTCACATTTGAAGTGAATTTGAGGGGTCAATATGACAGAAAATACCCAAAAGTGACACCATTCTAAAAACTGCACCCCTCAATGTGTTCAAAGCCACATTCAAGAAGTTTATTAACCCTTTAGGTACTTCACAAGAATTGAAGCAATGTGGAAGGAAAAAATGAACATTTAACTTTTTTTCCCAAAATTTTTCTTTCAACACAATTTTTTTACATTTTGTCAAGGGTATCAGGAGAAAATGAACCACAATATTTGTTGTACAATTTCTCCAGAGTACACCGATACCCCATGTGTGGGGGTAAACCACTATTTGGGCGCATGGCAGAGCTCGGAAGGGAAGCAGCGCCATTTGACTTTTTTGGCTGGAATTGAGATTGGACGCCATGTCGCATTTGGAGAGTCCCCTGTGTGCCTAAACAGTGGAAACCCCCCACAAGTGACCCCATTTTGGAAACTTCTGAGTTAATTTCCATGCACAAAACTGGGATCAGATTGTGGTGGAATATACGCAGTCTGGAAGAATACATTAACCCCTTACTGCCATCGGACGTACTATCCCGTCCATGGTACCTGGGCCCGTATGACCATGGACGGGATAGTACGTCTCGTGCGATCGGACGCGCTCCCTGGGGGAGCGCAGCCGATCGCGGCCGGGTGTCAGCTGATTATCACAGCTGACACCCATGACTGTGTGTCAGGAGCGGTCACGGACCGCTCCCGGCACATTAACCCCTTGCACACCGCGATCAAACATGATCGCGGTGTACTGGGGGCACAGGGAGGATCGCGCAGGGTGAGAGCTCCCTGCGCGACCCCCTGAGACCCTCAGAGCAGCGCGATGTGATCGCGCTGTTCTGAGGGCTTCCTCCCTCCCAGGACCCGGATCCAAGATGGCGCCGGGGTCCTGGAGGGAGGCGGCTTCCTCAGTGCCTGCTGAGAGCAGGCACTGAGAAGCCTGCTGCACTGCCTGAGCGATCGCTGGTGTGACACAGTGCTGTGCACACTGTCACACCAGCGATCTGACAAAATACAGTGATGTCCCACCCTGGGACAAAGTTAAAAAGTTAAAAAAATAAAAATAAACATGTTTAAAAAAAAAATCCAAAATAAATAAAAAAAAAAAAAAATATTCCCCAATAAATTCACTTCTTCCTGTAAATAAAATAAACAAAGCAATAAAAGTACACATATTTGGTATCGCCGCGTCCGTAACGACCCCCCCCTATAAAATTGTCCCACTAGTTAACCCCTTTAGTGAACCCCTTAAAAAAAAAAAAAAAACCGAAGCAAAAAATCAATGCTTTATCATCATACCGCCGAACAAAAAGTGGAATAACACGCGATCAAAAAGACCGATATAAAAAAACATGGTACCGCTGAAAACGTCATCTTGTCCCGCAAAAAACGAGCCATCATACAGCATCATCAGCGAAAAAATAAAAAAGTTATAGCTCGCAGAATAAAGCGATGCAAAAATAATTATTTTTATATAAAATTGTTTTTATTCTATAAAAGCGCCAAAACATGAAAAAATGATATAAATGAGGTATCGCTATAATCGTACTGACCCGAAGAATAAAACTGCTTTATCAATTTTACCACACGCGGAACGGTAATAAACGCCTCCCCCAAAAGAAATTCATGAATTGCTGATTTTTGTTCATTCTAACCTCCCAAAAATCGAAATAAAAAGCGATCAAAAAACGTCACGTGCTCAAAAATGGTACCAATAAAAACGTCAACTCGTCCCGCAAAAAATAAGACCTCACATGACTCTGTGGGCCAAAATATGCAAAAATTATAGCTCTCAAAATGTGATGATGCAAAAACTATTTTTGCAATAAAAAGCGTCTTTTAGCGTGACAGCTGCCAATCATAAAAACCCGCTATAAATAGTAAATCAAACCCCCCTTTATCACCCCCTTAGTAAGGGAAAAATAATAAAATTAAAAAAAAGTATTTATTTCCATTTTCCCATTAGGGTTAGGGTTAGGGTTGGCGCTAAAGTTAGGATTAGGGTTAGGTTGGGATTAGGGTTATGGGTGTGTTAGGGTTAGGTTTGTGGTTAGGGTTGGGACTAGGTTAGGGGTGTGTTGGGGTTAGGGTTGGAGTTAGAATTGGGGGGTTTCCGCTGTTTAGGCACATCAGGGCTCTCCAAATGTGACATGGCGTCTGATCTCAATTCCAGCCAATTCTGCGTTGAAAAAGTCAAACGGTGCTCCTTCACTTCTCAACTCTGCCATGCGTCCAAACAGTAGTTTATCCCCACATATGGGGTATCAGCGTACTCTGGACCCCAAGAGTTATTGTGCAATTTGTCCTATTTCTTCTGTTACCCTTGGGAAAATAAAAAACTGGGGCGAAAATATCATTTTTGTACAAAAAAAATTTTTTTTTTGTTTTTACGGCTGTACATTATAAACTTCTGTGAAGCACTTGGGGCTTCATAGTGCTCACCACACATCTAGATAAGTTCCTTGTGGGGTCTATTTTCCAAAATGGGGTCACTTGTTGGGGATTTCCACTGTTTAGGCGCATCAGGGGCTCTCCAAATGCGACATGACGCCCCCAGACCATTCCATCAAAGTCTGCAATCCAAAACGTCACTACTTCCCTTCCGAGCCCCAACGTGTACCCATACAGTAGTTTTCTCCCACATATTGGATATCAGCGTACTCAGGACAAATTGGACAACAACTTTTGGGGTCCAATTTCTCCTGTTACCCTTGTAAAAATAAAATATTGGGGCAAAAAAATCATTTTTGCAAAAAAAAAAAGGATTTTTTATTTTTACGGCTGTACGTTATAAACTTCTGTGAAGCACTTCGGGGTTCAAAGTGCTCACCACACATCTAGATAAGTTCCTTGTGGGGTCTATTTGCCAAAATGGGGTCACTTGTGGGGGGTTTCCACTGTATAGGTGCATCAGGGGCTCTCCAAATGTGACATGACGCCCCCAGACCATTCCATCAAAGTCTGCAATCCAAAACGTCACTACTTCCCTTCCGAGCCCTGACGTGCGCCCATACAGTAGTTTTCTCCCACATATTGGGTATCAGCGTACTCAGGACAAATTGGACAACAACTTTTGGGTTCCAATTTCTTCTGTTACCCTTGTGAAAATAAAATATTAGGGGCGAAAAAATCATTTTTGTAAAAAAAAAAAGGATTTTTTATTTTACGGCTGTA
Organism: Oophaga sylvatica; assembly: GCA_033576555.1. NCBI lineage: Eukaryota > Metazoa > Chordata > Amphibia > Anura > Dendrobatidae > Oophaga > Oophaga sylvatica. Next base: position 5,964,780 of record JARQOD010000002.1, read on the forward strand.
CGTTATAAACTTTAGTGAAACACCTGGGGGTTAAAAGTTCTCACCACACATCTAGATAAGTTCCTTGAGGGGTCTAGTTTCCAAAATGGTGTCATTTATGGGGGTTTCCACTGTTTAGGCAGATCAGGAGCTCTCCAAACACGACATGGCGTCCAGCCAATTCTGCGTTGAAAAAGTCAGACGGCGCTCCTTCCCTTCCAAACTCTGCCATGCACCCAAACAGTGGTTTACCCCCACATATGGGGTATCAGCGCACTCAGGACAAATTGCACAATAACTTTTGGAGTCTTGTTACCCTTGGAAAAATAAAAATTGGGGTGAAAAGATCATTTTTGTGGAAAAAATATGATTTTTAAATTTTACGGCTCTACATTATAAACTTGTGTGAAGCACTTGGGGGTTCAAATTGCTCACCAAAGATCTAGAAAAGTTCCTTAGGGGGTCTAGTTTCCCAAATGGGGTCATTTGTGGGGGTTTCCACTGTTTAGGCACATCAGGGGCTCTCCAAATGCAACATGGCATCCAATCTCAATTCCAGCCAATTTTGGTTGGAAAAAGTCAAATGGTGCTCCTTCCATTCCGAGCTCTGCCGTGAGCCCAAACAGTGGTTCCCCCCCACATATGGGGTATCAGCGTACTCAGGACAAATTGGACAACAACTTACGTGGTCCAATTTCTCCTGTTACCCTTGGGAAAATAAAAAATTAGTGACTAAAAGATAATTTTTTGTGGGAAAAAAATAGGATTTTTTATTTTCATGCCCGGGCATTATAAACTTGTGTGAAGCACTTGGGGGTTCAAAGTGCTCACCAAAGATCTAGATAAGTTCCTTAGGGGGTCTAGTTTCCAAAATGGGGTCACTTGTGGGGGGTTTCCACTATTTAGGCTCATCTGGGGCACTGCAAACGGAACATGACCCCCATCAACGTCTGCATTCCAAAACGTTACTACTTCCTTTCCAAGCCCTGCCGTGCACCCAAACAGTTTCCCCCCCCCACATATGGGGTATCAGCGTACTCAGGACAAATTGGACAACAACTTTTGGAGTCCAATTTCCTTGGGAAAATTCAAAAATTTGGGACTAAAAAATCATTTTTGTGGAAATTTTTTTTTTTTTTTTCACACCCAGGCATTATAAGCTTTTGTGAAACACTTGGGGGTTTAAAGTGCTCACAACAGATCTAGATAAGTACCTTAGGGGGTCTAGTTTCCAAAATGGTGTCACTTGTGGGGTTTCCACTGTTTAGGCGCATCAGGGGCTCTCCAAACTCGACATGGCGTCCAATCTCAATTCCAGCCAATTTTAGTTTGAAAAAGTCAAACGGCGCTCCTTCCCTTACGAGCTCTGCCGTGTGCCCAAACAGTGGTTTTCCCCCACATATTGGGTATTGGCGTACTCAGGAGAAATTGCATAACAACCTTATCTGTCCATTTTCTCCTTTTACCCTTGTCAAAATAAAAAAAAAGTTTGTAAAAGATCATTTTTGTGGCTAAAAAGTTAAATATTCATTTTTTCCTTCCACGTTGCTTTAGTTCCTGTGAAGCACCTGAAGGGTTAATAATCTTCTTGAATGTGGTTTTGAGTACTTTGAGGGGTGCAGTTTTTAGAATGGTGTCACTTTTGGGTATTTTCTGCCATATAGACCCCTCAAAGTGACTTCAAATGAGAGGTGGTCCCTAAAAAAAATGGCTTTGTAAATTTTGTTGTAAAAATGAGAAATCGCTGGTCAACTTTTAACCCTTATAACTTCCTAACAAAAAAAAATTTTGGTTCCAAAATTGTGCTGATGTAAAGTAGACATGTGGGAAATGTTATTTCTTAACTATTTTATGTGACATATTTCTCTGTTTTTAAGGGAATAAAAATTCAAAGTTTGAAAATTGCAAAATTTTAAAAATTTTCGCCATATTTGCGTTTTTTTCAAAAATAAACGCAAGTTATATCGAAGAAATTTTACTTCTAACGTGAAGTACAATATGTCACGAGAAAACAATCTCAGAATCGCGAAGATCCATTGAAGCGTTCCAGAGTAATAACCTCATAAAGAGACAGTGGTCAGAATTGTAAAAATTGGCCCGGTCATTAACGTGCAAACCACCCTTGGGGGTTAAGGGGTTAAAATCAATATAGTACCCAGAGGTCTTAAGGGTATGCCACACTAAACAAGAACGCTAACGAGATCGCTAAAAAAGTCACTATTTAGCGATCTCGTTAGTGACGTTATTGTGTGTGGCATGTAGCAACGACGTGGCCCCTGCTGTGATCTCGCTGATCGTTCACTAGCGTTCTGGACCGTATTTTTATCGTTGGCGTCCCGCTGGTGAGCGCTATATCGCTGTGTCTGGCACCTTTTGTTAACGATGTGCGCTGTTTTTTACATCTCAGTGACCGCAAAAGTCGTTAACGAGATCGCTAACCGCTTATGCGTCGTTAACGAGATCGTTAAGTTTGGCAGCTACTAGCGACATCAAAACGATCACAAAAACGATCGCATTAGTATGCGTCGTTATCGTGATCGTTAGCGGGAGCGTTTAGTGTGGCAGTACCTTAGGGTTCCAATATACCCATGGGAGCCCTCACCTAGTTTTCGCACCACATGGGAACAGGGCTTGTTACGCTGTTCAAATATTATTATGAACATGCTTTTGGAACATGACAGGGAGTTATTTGTTACAACTAAAAATGGAATTAAGGAGCTTGAAGCCAGGCTTTTAACTTTTGATGACACCACGCAGGTACAACCATTCAGGCGCAAACTAAAGGAGATTTTAGATAAGTTTGATCAGGATATTACACGGAGAAAGAAATCCAAATTTCAAAGGGATCGCAAAGATTTTGATACACAACGAGCCTTTCATTGGAAACATCAAGGGAACCAGTGGAATATGCCTGTAGTACGTAGACAAGGTACTGAATCACGTGATATAGTACAGGGCAATCAGCAGACCTCTGGTAGGATTTTTTATCTTCGCCCGAAAGCGAACCAGATCAAGGCCTAGAAGGGGCCAGAGACGTAAATCTAAGTTTCGTGAGGACCACCAGATACAAGGAGGACGGAGGTTTCCCTCCCAGAACCAATACAGGAATGCTCGCAGATAAATCCTCAACATATACCAGAGTACATCTCATTAGATGCACAGGTACTGAGTGATGCTTTACACGTTATAAATCTTTCTAAATATCAATTATCTTCTATCGAAACTTTGGTGCTTCAGAGGGGGTTAACATTTTCTCCTGTACAATCACTGGATAAGTTTAATCTCATCAAGGATTTGTATCTTTAGTGCAGAAATCTGGACTTAAAAGTTCTACATTCCAGGCCATATATGTTGGACATTGGGGACGGTATGGACGGCATGGATTCCACCGACCGTCAGGTTTTACGTGATCTGTTGGATCTCATACAGGAGGATCAAGCAACTGTGGGTAAGAACCGTTTTTCCCCATAGGAATAAGTCTCTTACGGACCCTCCCTTTCTCCCGGGTCCCGGCTGTCCGTATATTTTTTGAGCTCGTCAAAAAGCATATTCTCTCCTTGCCATCTGCTTGCCCCTCCAGTGACAATTTGAATTCAGCTGAGCTATCAGCCATTGTGATGACATCTACTACATTTAGCAGCTTGTGTATGGCTGCGCTTCCCTTCCCCCCTCCCAGCATAAGTAAGGCTCAGTGTAACCTGAGCCACCAGTGCTGGAGTTTTCCCGCCTCACCGTAGGGGGTCTCCATTGTCTTCACATGTGCTGTCCATCCATGGCAGCCATTATGAGGATTCATTCTTTTCGCTTCTAACACGGTGGGAAGTTGCGTCAGAAACACGAAAGTTACTGGTTTGAATCATGCGCCGACCGGCATCGTTCCCGTGGTACTGGTGAACCCGTAACTCCAACAGAACCCGAGAAATGGAATTCTCGGGTGCCCCATGAACTAGCCCACCCAAGTGTGGGCTCATTGGAACCGTCATTTCAAAGTAAGATCATTGATAGGTCTGCCCATTATTCTGCTAGAGTTCCCCGCTGAGTTATGGTCCTTATGATATTTCGGAGCTCAAAACTACCTTTTTGTTAAACTATAAGCACTGCCATGTTTTTTTTAAGGAATAAACCTATAAAATTATTAGTTTGATTCTCCTGCTCTATAAACGAATTTGCACGTGCCTGAAGTACTACGCTACTGTATTGGAGTTGCTACGGACCCTCTTGATAAATTGTTCCTTAAGTAAATCGTAGCTGGTGGCAGCTTAAAAGAAGGGGTGTAAAGTGTTAATCTATTGGGTGGCGCTGGCAGTGACGGAGCGGGTTTTATAAGTATATTGCCTGGACGCGGCCCGGAGTAATTATAATTCCCTCACTGCAGCGTGCCCAATAGCCAGCACACATCCAAGTGACCCGTCTGGCGACTAATTATCCTAGGTGCAGTTCCCTGACTGACCTGAGGGTAAGGGGGGCGCCAGAGAGCTGCAAGTTCCTAAAGGGAAGTGGGATAATTATAAATCCCTGCAGTTACTGGGTCGGACGGCAGCAGCCGTCGTGTGTGTGCGCGTATTCGTCACATTTGCGGCACGGAGGGATCACAAGCCGTGATACCCCGGGCTACCGTGTGGCGGACCGTGTACACGTTTCATCACATGTGGTGGCAGAGCGGTGGGATTATAGAGCATTAGTGATCTGGTTTGAGCAATCATTCCTCCACTAAAAAACTTGCACGGTTCTTCAGGGACCCTGCAACTAAAGTTTTGGAGAACAGACTCAGTGTTTATTAGTCCTGAGACAATTGTGTGTACTTGCGGTTACCCCTCCCTTCTCTTTGTTTTTCTATCCTATCTTTTATTTGGCAAACATGGCTACAAGAGGAGCAAGTTGGTACGAAAAGCAGAACAAAGACACTCTTGTGGGGATCTGCATGTACCACGGCCTTGTCCACACGAACCGAACCAAAGGCCAACTGGTCCAGGCCCTGAAGGAACTGGAAGAGCATCAGAGCGTGGCGGGCGCAGGAGCCGGCCCAAGCCCAGGTGGTGCTGCAGCAGAGGCCCAAACCCAGGGCGGGTTGGACCCTTACCTGCAGGCGGCCCTGGAGGGACTCCCCACCGACAACCGGGAAGAACGCCTGAGGCTGATCCAGCAAGCTCAAGAGAGAGCCGACCAGCGAGAGGCCAAACAGCGAGAGGCTGAGAGAGCCGAGCGCCAAGCCCAGCGAGAGGCCGAGCGGGAGGCTGAGAGAGCCGAGCGGGAAGCTCAGAGAGCCCATGAACTGGAGCTGCTCAGACAAGGGGCACTGCCCTCCACAGCCCAGAGCGGTACACCCAGCAGCTCTCAGAGTCCGAAGCCCCGGCCGGAGCACTTTCCCTTGCTGGAAAAGGATGGAGACTTGGACACTTTTCTGCGGGCCTTTGAGAAAGTCTGCAGACAGTACCGGCTGCCTGCCGACCAATGGGCCAGGTACTTGACCCCCGGGCTAAAGGGCAAAGCTTTGGAGGCGTTTGCTTCCCTCACGTCAGATCAAGACAGTGACTATGAGGCCATCAAGCAGGCCCTGATTGCCAAGTACCAGCTAACCCCTGAGGTATACCGAAAGAAGTTCCGGAACCTCCAACGTGGCCCACACGACAGTTATAGCGATGTGGTGCAAGGACTCAGGAACCACTTTGACCAGTGGATCCATGGACTGTCAGTTGACACCTTTGAGGAGCTGAGAGACCTGATGATCAAAGACCAGTTCCTGCATCTGTGCCCAGCTGAGGTCCGACAGTTCATCCTGGACCGAGAACCGGAGGACGCGGTCACAACAGCACGGATCGCCGACAGCTATGAGGCCAACCGGAAACCCGAGGTGCGGAAGCCCGTCGCCACCCGCTGGGGAGGGGGTAAGCCTGCAACCAACCCCAGTGCCCCTGCCAGCCGTCCCTCTGGAGGCACTATCCCCTTTGCCAGCGCCAGGCCTACATCAGACCCCCGCCAGTTTTTCTCTCTGTAAAAGGACTGGACACATCAGCGCCACCTGTCCGGAGAGGCAGAAGAACCCCCCAGCCAAGGCCTCCGGGCCCAACGCCTCTGTTCTTTTGGTGGGTGGTGTGGTGGGGAGGGTTGATGACAACGTGCAGCCCGTCCGCGTGGGGGCCCATCTTGCTACAGGCCTCAAGGACACCGGGGCTGAACGAACCCTCATCCGACCCGAACTGGCGGCCCCTGAAGAGTTGATTCCGGGGAAAACCTTAACTGTCACCGGGATTGGGGCGTCCACTACCCCTTGCCGATAGCCCGAGTTTTCATTGACTGGGGTGCCGGGAGCGGGGTGAAGGAAGTGGGGGTGTCCGAAAACCTGCCCACTGATGTTTTATTGGGGACTGATCTGGGGAGGATGGTCGCGTACTATGTCCCTGACACCCCTCCCCTATCTGATAATAAGGTTAACGTTAACCATGATGTTGAAGTTGATGATGATGGGAAACTGAATGTGTTACATGCCAATGCTTTGCGAAGTGATTATGCAACCGATAACCTTTCTTTCCCTAGGAATGATGCTGATAGTGATGTATCTGTGCCATCTGAACCTGTTAACCCTTTCTCTGAAGTGGTAGATGTGTCCACAGGTACAGGAGCGTTCAGCCACGTCGCTCTGCGGAGTGAGACGGCTGAGGAACCCCTAGCAGGAGCAAGCGACAGTGCTCAAGGAAATGGGGAGGTGCATGGGAACCGTGAGGAAGGTGACGCCATGACACTGACCAGTGCCACCGAGGAAGGTAACTGGCCCATAAGTAGCACTGCTCCTGAAGTGTTGGGGGTGGATGGGGAGGTAGAGCCCATAGCAGCGCAGGCTGATGGGTCTATAGAAATCCCCGGGGAGACTGCATATGTAGCTGCTGTCACCCGCAGTCAGAGTGCCCGGATCACAGGTAGTGCCCTGCCATCTGGACCCGCCTCCGCTACAGGAGAGACTGAACCAGAGGTGGACCCAGAGCCGGTCCCGGAGGGTCCCAGTGAGGAAGGAACCCTGACGTCACTTTTGGCTGCCTCCAGCCAGGAGTTCCAGGCCGCTCTGCACTCAGACGCGAGCCTGGAGAACTTGAGGCACCTCGCCGAGACGCCCACCTCCGTGACTGATAAGGAGAGGGTGTTCTGGGAACGAGGAAGGTTGTACCGGGAGACAGTACCCGGAGAGTCCCAAAAGGAGTGGTTAGGGAAAAACAGCTGGTCGTCCCGCACCAGTTCCGAGGTGAGTTGTTGCGGATTGCCCATGAGATTCCACTCGCTGGACACTTGGGGATCAGCAAAACTAAGGCACGGCTGTCTCAACACTTCTATTGGCCCAAGATGGGGACAGATGTGACTAACTACTGCCGCTCCTATATCAGCTGTCAAAGAGTGGGGAAGGCGGGGCCTGCTCTTAAGGCTCCCCTGATCCCGTTGCCAGTGATAGAGGAGCCTTTCCAGAGGATCGCGGTGGACATTGTGGGCCCGCTTGCCGTCCCCAGCCGCTCTGGAAAGCAATTCATCCTTACTGTGGTAGACTACGCTACCCGGTACCCGGAGGCAGTAGCTCTGTCCTCAACTAAGGCAGATAAGGTGGCGGATGCACTGGTGACCATCTTTTCACGGGTAGGATTTCCCAGGGAGATGCTTACCGATCGAGGGATCCAATTTATGTCTCGCCTAATGAAGGCTCTCTGCAGCAAAATGCAGGTGACGCGTATGGTATTGAGTGCGTATCACCCACAGACCAATGGTTTGTGTGAACGCTTTAACGGTACCCTCAAACAGATTCTCCGCATGCTGGTTGAGACCCAGGGACGCGATTGGGAGCGGTACCTCCCACACCTGCTGTTTGCCTACAGAGAAGTCCCGCAGGCCTCGACGGGGTTCTCCCCCTTTGAGCTCCTGTATGGCAGGCGAGTCCGGGGACCCCTTGGGTTGATAAGAGAATCCTGGGAAGATGAGCCAAACCCCACAGAAGTGTCCATCGTGGATTATGTCATGCGCTTCCGCGACAAGATGCAGACCTTGACGCAGTTGGTGCATGACAACATGACGCAGGCTCAGGCTGACCAGAAGCACTGGTACGACCAGAACGCCCGGGAGCGGACCTACCAGGTGGGTCAAAAGGTGTGGGTGCTGGTCCCCGTACCAAAGGATAAGCTTCAGGCAGCCTGGGAAGGCCCGTACGTCGTGCACCAACGGCTCAACCCAGTCACCTACATGGTCACGCTTGACCACACTCGGGGTAGGCGCAAAGACTTTCACGTCAACATGATGAAGGCCCATCACAAACGTGAAGCCTGCGTCCTACCGGTCTGCAACCTGCCCGAGGACGGGGAGGAGGATCCCCTCCTGGACATGCTGGCCCGAGCCCAGGCCAACGGGTCCATTGAAGACATGGAGGTAAATGCCTCGCTAACCGCCTCCCAGCGGTTGCAGTTGCTGACCACTCTGGAACCCTTCCGGGCCGAGTTCACTAACCGACCCGGAAGGACCAAGTTGGCAGTCCATGAGGTGGACACCGGGAATCACGCCCCGTTACGGCGGACACCTTATCGGATCTCTGAGGAGGTGCAGCAGATTATGCGCCAGGAGATCCATGAGATGTTGCAGCTGGGGGTGATCCGGCCGTCCAAAAGCGCGTGGGCCTCACCTGTAGTTCTCGTGCCCAAAAAGGATCGGACCACCCGGTTCTGCGTGGACTACAGGGGCTCAACGCCATCACTACCTCTGATGCGCACCCAATGCCACGCATCGAGGATCTGCTGGAGCGGTTGGCGAATGCCAAGTACATATCCATCATGGATTTAAGCCGGGATACTGGCAGATTCCCCTGAGCCCTGCGGCGCAGGAGAAATCCACCTTTATCACCCCTTTTGGACTGTACGAGTCCACGGTCATGCCTTTCGCATGAAGAATGCCCCTGCCACTTTTCAGCGGATGGTCAACCACCTGCTTCAGGGACTGGAGGAGTACGCTGTGGCGTACCTGGACGACATTGCCGTCTTCAGTTCCACCTGGGAGGAACACCTTCAGCATCTCCAGGAGGTGCTCAAGCGTATTCGCCAGGCAGGTCTGACCATCAAGCCGGGAAAATGCCAGATGGGCATGAGGGAGGTCCACTACCTGGGGCACCGGGTAGGCGGGGGTTCCATGAGTCCAGAGCCCGAGAAAGTGGACGCGATCGCGTCCTGGCCCACCCCCAGGACCAAAAAGCAGGTGAAGTCCTTCCTGGGCACTACAGGGTACTATAGGCGTTTCGTACCGAACTATAGCGCCATTGCAAAACCCTTGACGGACCTCACCAAGGGCGGTCTACCCCAAACAGTCAGCTGGACTCCGAGCTTTGAAAACAGCCCTGTGCAGCTCTCCAGTGTTGAAAGCCGTCAACAGCAGTCGGCCATTCCTGGTACAGACTGACGCCAGCGAATTTGGCCTCGGTGCTGTACTCAGCCAGGTTGATTCGGGGAACCAGGAGCACCCCGTGTTGTACCTGAGCCGGAAACTTCTGCCAAGGGAAGTGGCATACTCCACCATCGAGAAGGAGTGCCTGGCCATGGTCTGGGCACTGCAACGTTTGCAGCCCTACCTGTACGGGCGCACCTTCAAGGTGGTCACCGACCACAACCCTCTGAGCTGGCTGCACACAGTGTCCGGAACCAATGGTAGGTTGCTACACTGGAGCCTTGCCCTACAGCAGTATGATTTTGCCGTACAACACAAGAAAGGCAGCGATCATGGGAATGCTGATGGGTTGTCACGACGTGGCGAACCCGCTGAGGTGCGCATGGCGGATTACCGAGAGGTCATGCCTCCGTAGCGCCCTCAAAGGGGGGGAGGTGTGATGACATCTACTACATTTAGCAGCTTGTGTATGGCTGTGCTTCCTTCCCCCCTCCCAGCATAAGTAAGGCTCAGTGTAACCTGAGCCACCAGTGCTGGAGTTTTCCCGCCTCACCGTAGGGGTCTCCATTGTCTTCACCTGTGCTGTCCATCCATGGCAGCCATTATGAGGATTCATTCTTTTCGCTTCTAACACGGTGGGAAGTTGCGTCAGAAACACGAAAGTTACTGGTTTGAATCATGCGCCGACCGGCATCGTTCCCGTGGTACTGGTGAACCCGTAACTCCAACAGAACCCGAGAAATGGAATTCTCGGGTGCCCCATGAACTAGCCCACCCAAGTGTGGGCTCATTGGAACCGTCATTTCAAAGTAAGATCATTGATAGGTCTGCCATTATTCTGCTAGAGTTCCCCGCTGAGTTATGGTCCTTATGATATTTCAGAGCTCAAACCATAGCTTTTAGCCTGGGGAGGTGGCCAGAAAACCATCCCCTTTTGTGAGGTCAGCAGCCCACATGTATAAGTCTGGCTGTGAGCCCCCTTGGTCAGTCCATGCTGTGATGTCCTGACTAAGAGATCTGCAAATGAACTATGACGTGTGGCTCCTTCCCCAGCCTGGCTTGCCTGTAAATGATATAACTACCATGTGAGTCTTTCCACTTTTAATCCTATTTTATTTCTAACTGCATTGTACATAACGATATTGTCTCAGCTTGTTACCTTTTTGTTAAACTATAAGCACTGCCTGTTTTTTTAAGGAATAAACCTATAAAATTATTAGTTTGATTCTCCTGCTCTATAAACGAATTTGCACGTGCCTGAAGTACTACGCTACTGTATTGGGGTTGCTACGGACCCTCTTGATAAATTGTTCCTTAAGTAAATCGTAGCTGGTGGCAGCTTAAAAGAAGGGCTGTAAAGTGTTAATCTATTGGGTGGCGCTGGCAGTGACGGAGCGGGTTTTATAAGCATATTGCCTGGCCGCGGCCCGGAGTAATTATAATTCCCTCACTGCAGCGTGCCCAATAGCCAGCACACATCCAAGTGACCCGTCTGGCGACTAATTATCCTAGGTGCAGTTCCCTGACTGACCTGAGGGTAAGGGGGGCGCCAGAGAGCTGCAAGTTCCTAAAGGGAAGTGGGATAATTATAAATCCCTGCAGTTACTGGGTCGGACGGCAGCAGCCGTCGTGTGTGTGCGCGTATTCGTCACATTTGCGGCACAGAGGGATCACAAGCCGTGATACCCCGGGCTACCGTGTGGCGGACCGTGTGCACGTTTCATCACAGCCATTACCAGACTTAGGTCCAATCAGACCTTTATTATTAAAGAAGCTGACAAAGGAGGGAACGTTGTCCTGTGGCCGCATGATTTGTACTTGGAGGAAGCACATCGGCAGTTGGGTGGTGACAGATTCTACCGCAGACTGTCCTCTGACCCTATGTGCATTTTTACTGCCAAATTTAGGAAGCTTCTAGATAGGGCCAAGGATCTAGGGATTATCACCAACCATGAACACAAGTTCATGTGGGTGGAACATCCTGTCACGCCAACGTTTTACATGCTACCGAAGGTGCACAAAAACATGCTTAAACCTCCCGGCCGCCCAATCGTGGCTAGCATAGGCAGCCTTTGTGAAAGGCTTGCATTTATGTAGACTACTTCCTACAATCCCTGGGTCAAGGATCTGCCCTCTTTCGTCCAGGATACCTCTTATTTTTTGAGAATTTGTCACGACATTCAAATACCATCTGAGGCAATCCTGGTTACTTGTGATGTAGAGGCCCTGTACTCTAACATTGGCCATATGGAGGGTGTGAGGGACGACCCCTTTACTCCCATGTCACCAATGGGACGTAACTCCACAGGTACAGCTCTCCGGCGCCCCCTTTGTCTCAGGTCAGTAAGGGAACTGCACCTACAGCAAATGGCCGCCGGGGAGGTTGTCCTGTTACCCACTGGGTATTCTAAGATTCGTGATCAGAGTAAAAGCATAAGCCCAAGATTAATTTTATGGTTTAATTGCCTTAAGGGCGCACTAGATAATTACAGAAATATACAGTAAAGCTATACAACAGAATGACAATGGATTTGCAGTCAGAGTAAAATACCACAATAATGTACAAGGCTTAAAGGTATTAGCTAGAGATCAATATTACCGTGTTGTAGGGACATGGGGAGGCAGGGAGCTCTGCGATCCCCAGGTAACAGTCTTTAGTTGCTGGACAGTCTCCCAAACATGTGCTGCTGCTCCCTTAGCAAAACTGTTCCCTTGGTCCTTCTTAGACCATCTTCTTGGCTTCTGTGTGAAAAATGGACTCAGTCTGCCCATAGCTCCCAGTTCTTAAACCTGCTAGGTCCCTCCCCTTTGCTTTGAAGCACGCATATTAACCGGCCTGCAATTCATATGGAGCAGGAAATACTGGCTTCAGTCTGAGTTATTTAGCATACTAATGACCATCTTATTCAGACACGGGCCTGAACTAATTAGCATACTAAAGCCCTTTTGATTCATAGTGGACATCAAAACCGGTCGTACTGGATATGCTAACAGGCCCTGTGTAGTTAGCAGTCTGTGGCTCGGTGAACCGACAAAATGGAGGCTGGTATAGGCCCTATACACAAGATGGCGGCGTCCCTTTCCTCACACCTCTCTGCTTTTGAGGGCGCTAGGGGGTATCACATTCCTGTGTTCCCCCATGCGCCCTACAGCACCCTCTCCTTGCCGGGACAACCCATCAGCGTTACCATGGTCCCTGCCTTTTTTGTGGCGAATGGTGAAGTGGTACTGTTGGAGAGCGAGGCTCCAGCGTAGCAACCTCCCATTCGTTCCAGAGACCGTGTGTAACCAGCTGAGGGGGTTGTGGTCTGTTTCCACGGTGAATTGGCGTCCGTACAAGTATGGCTGCAGACGCTGCAGGGCCCACACAATTGCCAGACATTCCTTCTCCATCGTGGAATAGGCCACTTCCCTCGGCAGGAGCTTCCGGCTCAGGTACAAAACGGGGTGTTCATGGCCTGTAGCATCAACCTGGCTGAGCACAGCACCGAGGCCGAAGTCGCTGGCGTCGGTCTGCACTAAGAACGGCCGCGTGAAGTCGGCTGCCTGTAGTACAGGAGAACTAGAAAGGGTGGTCTTGAGCGCCTGGAAAGCTGTCTCGCAGGCGACTGTCCAGTCGACTGCGACGGGCAGCCTTTTCTTGGTAAGGTCCGTCAGGGGCTTGGCCAGGGCACTATAGTGTGGAACAAACCTCCTATAGTACCCAGCAGTACCCAAGAAGGACATCACCTGCTTTTTGGTCCTGGGGGTGGGCCAGGATGCGATGGCATCCACCTTCCCGGGCTCTGGCTTCAGAGCTCCCCCACCTACCCGGTGTCCCAGGTAGTGGACCTCACTCATACCCAGCTGGCATTTTTCCGGCCTAATGGTCAAGCCTGCTCGCTGGATCCGCCCGATCACCTGCGCCAGGTGCTCTAGGTGATCCTCCCAGGTGGGACTGAAGATGGCAATGTCATCCAGGTGCACGGTCGCATACCCTTCCAGTCCCTCGAGCAGCGTGTTGACCATCCGCTGAAAAGTGGAAGGGGCATTCTTCATGCCGAAGGGCATCACAGTGGACTCATACAGTCCGAATGGGGTGATAAAGGCAGAGCGTTCCCGTGCCCTAGGGGTCAGGGGAATCTGCCAATACCCCCTGCTCAGATCCATGATGGTCAGGTACTTGGCCCCAGCTAGCTGGTCGAGCAGGTCATCGATGCGTGGCATTGGGTACGCATCGGTGACCGACACAGCGTTGAGCCCCCGGTAGTCCACGCAGAACCGCGTAGTTCGGTCCTTTTTAGGGACGAGGACTACAGGCAAAGCCCACGCGCTGCTGGACGCTTGGATCACCCCCCGCTTCAGCATCTCGTCTATCTCTTGGCGCATCTGCTGCTGCACCTCAAGAGAGACCCGATATGCTGAACGCCGGATTGGGGGGTGGTTGCCAGTGTCCACGTCATGGACTGCTGCCTCAGTCCTTCCGGGCAGGCTGCTGAACAGCTCCCGAAAGGGGTGTAGGGTGACCCCAGCTGGGAACGTTGGTCCTCCGAGAGCTGGTGGCCAACCTCCACATCCTCGATGGATCCACCCGGCTTGGGTGAGCAGATCCAGGAGGGTTTTCTGCCTCTCCTTCCTCTGGAAGGTTGCATACTGGGTGGGCATAAGCCTCCCGCTCATGATGGGCCTTCATCATGTTCACATGAAAGGCCTTCCTCCTTCCACGGGCGTGGTCCAGGGTGACCAGGTAGTTGACGGCGTTGAGCTGCTCGTGCACGAGGTATGGACCCTCCCAGGCCGCCTGAAGCTTGTTTTGAGGTACGGGGACCAGTACCCACACCTTTTGACCCACCTGGTAGGTCCGCTCACAAGCATTCTGGTCGTACCACCGCTTCTGGTCAGCCTGGGCTTGGGCCATATTGTCATGCACCAGCCGTGTCAAGGCCATCATTCGGTCCCGGAAGCGCACGACATACTCAATGACTGACACTCCAGGGGTGGCTAAATCCCCTTCCCATGCTTCCTTCACCAGAGCAAGGGGCCCCCGTACACGTCGCCCGTACAGGAGCTCAAAGGGGGAGAACCCCGTTGAGGCCTGTGGGACCTCCCGGTAGGCAAACAGCAGGTGTGGGAGATACCGCTCCCAGTCTCTCCCGTGGGAGTCGACCAACATCTTCAGCATCTGCTTTAAGGTGCCATTGAACCGCTCACACAAGCCATTGGTCTGTGGGTGATACGGGCTGGCCACCAGATGTTGCACCTGTACCTGCTTACAGAGAGACTCCATCAGCTGCGACATGAACTGGGTCCCTCGGTCGGTGAGCATTTCCTTGGGAAACCCCACTCTGGAGAAAATCTCCAGTAAGGCAGTGGCCACTTTGTCGGCCCGAATGGACGACAAAGCTACCGCCTCCGGGTACCGGTGGCATAGTCCACTACCGTTAGTATGAAGCATTTCCCAGAGCGGCTGGGAGTGGACAGAGGTCCAATGAGATCCACAGCCACCCTCGAGAAAGGCTCTTCGATGATGGGCAGAGTTACCAGTGGGGCTTTGGGGCGGGGCCCCGCCTTCCCCACCCTCTGACAGGTGTCACACGAACGGCAGTAGGCTATCACCTCGGTCCTCATTCCAGGCTAGTAGAAATGCTGAGCTAGCCTGGCCCTGGTTTTAGTGATCCCTAGGTGTCCGGCTATTGGAATCTCATGTGCGATCTGCAACAATTCCGCCCTGAACGATGGGGTACCACTAACTGTCGGTCCCTGGGCCACGCCTCCGGTGAACCCTGCTGGACCGTTACCCGGTACAGCCGTCCCTGGTCCCAGACCACTCGCTCGCGATCGGACTCCAGGGGAGGCTGTGCCGCCTGCTCCTTGAGAGTCTTCAGGCTAGTGTCAGCTTCCAACGCTGCCTGAAATCCCTGACTTGATGTAGCAAGAATTGATGAAACTGCCATGTCCTCTGTCAGTTCCCCGGGATCTGTCTCCTGGCTGCTGTCTGACTCGGCAGCCACTTGGTCGGAGAGGGGGAAACGTCGGACCTCCGCGAGGCCCCTTGGGCTCCGGCGCTCCCACTCCTGGTAACAGCGGCCACGACCGCTGAGACCACGGTAGTGCCTGCTTCCCCTCGTCCCCTGACCAAGTCGCCGGGTCAGGCAGACTTCCCTGACCTCCTGACATCCCGCATGTGGGGAACTCCTGCCCTGGGTCTTACCTGGTGGCTCCTCTCCCGGAACGCCCCCTCCCCCCATGGCCTGTTCCTCTTCCTGCAGGGGCCCTAGACTCAGCAGCCTGGGTTCACTTAGGGGCCCTACACTGCCAATAGCAGCCCCTCCCCCCACCTCTGAGCTCTCCCGTGCAGCCTCCTCACCGGTCCTCACCGTGAGCCCTGTGTGTGTAGTGTCAGTGCATGGTTTACCATCAGGTTTCACTCCCTCCTCCACTGTTGGAGGCACATTCAATACAGTAACATTAGCATTCACAGTAGAGTCATGACATTTCTTGGGGAGCCGAACTTGGGGGTTCAGTGGCCACATACTGGGACACTAGCCGCCCCAAATCGGTCCCAAGCAACACATTTGCAGGAATATTTGGCGTTACTCCCACCTCCCGCATCCCCCTCCCGGCGCCCCAGTCCAAATACACCTTGGCAACGGGCAGCGCCGGTTCAACGCCTCCAATTCCGGAGACGGAAAGGGTTTTCCCAGGCACCAAGTCTTGAGGGGACACCACCTCAGGACATACCAGGGTTCATTCAGCGCCTGTGTCCCGCAGTCCCATAACCGCTGAGCGGCCGCTGGTGACGGGTTGGTAATTGTCCAGGGACCTCCCACCACCCCCTCCCACACACAAAACAGTGGACGGTTTCTGGACAGGGATGGGGCCTTCTGGCGCTGGGGACACGCAGCCTTAAAGTGTCCTGGCTGATTGCAATTATGACAACGTCTGGGTTCTGTTCCTGGCCTGGAGAGGGCAGCCGGGGGGTACACCCCTTGCACTCTGGGGGCTGGATATGGGGCAGGATTGGGCTTACCCCCTCTCCAGGTGCTGCTGGCAGGCTTCTTTGGCTCCGGCGCCCTGTTGTTGGCATACTCGTCTGCCAGGGCGGCTGTAGCAGAAGCCCCCTTTGGTTTCCGGTCACGGAGGAACTGCTGGAGGTCCTCTGGGCAGTTCCACAAGAATTGCTCCATGACAAACAGTTCCTGGACCTCCTGGCGGGTAGTGAGCTCTAGACCCGAGGTCCAGTGCTCCGCAGCTCTCAGCAGGGCCCGCATGTGGTCGGTCCAGGTGTCCTTTGAACCCCGCTGCAGGCTCCTGAACTTCCTGCGGTACGACTCCGGGGTGAGGTTGTAGTGCTGGATCAGGGCCCGCTTGATGCTGTTGTAGTCCTGCTCCTACCCGGCAGGTAAGTCCCCCAAAACTTCCAGGGACTTACCCCTCAAACGGGGGGTCAGGTACCTTGCCCACTGATCCAGGGCCAGATGATGTTGGAGGCAGGTCCTCTCAAAGGCCAGAAGAAAGGAATCCAGGTCTCCATCCTTTTCAAGCAAGGGAAAGTCCTCCGCCCGGACCTTGGAAGCCCTTGTCTCCGGTGGGCCTGGTGCATCCAGTGGTGGCCCATGCTGAGCCATCTCCAGTCGGTGTCGGCGCTCCGCAGCTTCACGGCGTTCTGTAGCCTGCAACACACGTTCTGTATGCTCACGCTCTGCTGCTGCTTGCTCACGCTCCGCTGCTCTCTCTGCCGCCACCAGGAGTCTGTCATAGGCGGCGTCATTACCAGCCTCGAGCTGTGCCATAGCCGCTTGGAAAAGGGCCTCCGATCTGGACAGGCTGGGATGGGCAGGGGGTGGACAGTCCACTGCGGGACTGAGCACGGGGGTCGGGCTCCTTGGGGAGCCCTGGCTGAGCTCCCCCTAGGCTTCGTCGGTATCGAACCCCTCATAGACCATAGCATTGGCCTCCCCCTTTGCCTTACTCCTGGTGCCTTCCGCCATCTTAGGAACCTTTGGTTACTGACACAGCTGCAACCCGACCTTGCACACAATTTATTATATTTACACTCTGACCGTCTAGTGCTGGGCTGACCTTAAGACCCCAGCAGTGAAAGTTACCGCCGGTAGTCTTTAGTGTCTGGGAGTAGGGGTCCCACGCACACTAATACTTTGATCCCACCGCTGCCACCAATTGTGAGGAACTAAGCCGACTGCCACACGGTAGCCCGGGTATCACAGCTTCTGATCCCACCGCCGCTACCAAATGTGAAGGACGACCCCTTTCCTCCCACGTCACCAATGGGACGTAACTCCACAGGTACAGCTCTCCGGTGCCCCCTTTGTCTCAGGTCAGTAAGGGAACTGCACCTAGAGCAAATAGCTGCCGGGGAGGTTGTCCTGTTACCCACTGGGTATTCTAAGATTCGTGATCAGAGTAAAAGCATCAGCCCAAGATTAATTTTATGGTTTAATTGCCTTAAGGGCGCACTAGATAATTACAGAAATATACAGTAAAGCTATATAACGGAATGACAATGGATTTGCAGTCAGAGTAAAATACCACAATAATGTACAAGGCTTAAAGGTATTAGCTAGAGATCAATATTACCGGGTTGTAGGGACATGGGGAGGCAGGGAGCTCTGCGATCCCCAGGTAACAGTCTTTAGTTGCTGGACAGTCTCCCAAAACATGTGCTGCTGCTCCCTTGGCAAAACTGTTCCCTTGGTCCTTCTTAGACCATCTTCTTGGCTTCTGTGTGAAAAATGGACTCAGTCTGCCCATAGCTCCCAGTTCTTAAACCTGCTAGGTCCCTCCCCTTTGCTTTGAAGCACGCATATTAACCGGCCTGCAATTCATATGGAGCAGGAAATACTGGCTTCAGTCTGAGTTATTTAGCATACTAATGACCATCTTATTCAGACACGGGCCTGAACTAATTAGCATACTAAAGCCCTTTTGATTCATAGTGGACATCAAAACCGGTCGTACTGGATATGCTAACAGGCCCTGTGTAGTTAGCAGTCTGAGGCTCTGTGAACCGATAAAATGGAGGCTGGTATAGGCCCTATACACAAGATGGCGGAGTCCCTTTCCTCACAGAGGGTATCTCGGCAGTTCTGTATTTTTTTGATTTGCTCTCTGGTACAGACAAAATGCATGATTCACTGGTCATTGATTTGCTTGAATTCATTTTGAAACACAATTTCTCTCTCTTTGATCGGTCGTTCTATTTGGAGACGTCTGGAGTGGCCATGGGTGCCAGATGTGCTCTGGCATTTGCAAACCTTTTTCTTGGTTGGTGGGAGGCTACTCTTGTGTTCTCATCCATGTGGTTTAAGATGTCTGTTCGATATTGGTCACGCTATATCGATGACATTTTTTTGTTTGGTTAGGGACGGTGGAGGATTGTCGCAATTTTATTGATGAGTTGAATAAAACTAATCTGAATATTTTTCTTACCCACCACATGTCCACCTCCTCAGTCATGTTCTTAGATCTAAGGCTGACTACTCAAGATGGCATTGTCCGTACCAATTTATTCCGTAAACCCACGGCTGCCAACAGCCTCCTAGATTATTGGAGTTTTCACCCGTCACATACCAAAAGTGGCGTTGGAATGGGCCAGTTCTTCAGGTTCAGGAGAAACTGTTCTTCTGATGCGGATTTTTTGAATGAGGCATCCGGACTAACTGGCCGCTTTAAAGACAGAGGCTATCCACGCAAAACTATCTCTGGGGCCTTCCAACGGGCAAAAAAGAGAACGCAGGGTTCTCTTCTGGTTCCTAAATCCAGGATAAGGGATGATAGGCCCAGGTTCATCACGGGGTTCAATACCCATTGGAGCCAGATCAGGGGCATTTTACAGAAGCACTGGGATGTCCTTACCATGGATTTACAGAATTCTAGGATTATTAGTGACCGGCCACTCCTGACCGCCAGACGCGCACCACCGAATCTAAAAGATCTACTTACAAGAAGTCACTATACTAGGCAGACTGCACGTCTTTATCGTGGGGTGACCCTCAGGGGTTCTTTTCCCTGTGGCAATTGTAGTATCTGCATGTATATGCATCCAGTGAATGGTTATTTCATTAATCCCTCAAATGGCACCAAGCATAGATTAAGGGATTACATCAATTGCAAAACTAACTGTGTGGTCTATGCTTTGGTGTGCCCTTGTTCTCAGGTCTACGTCGGTCAGACATCTCAAGAATTACGGCGGCGAATACAGAAGCACTATTCAACTACAAACCTGGCATCGTCGGATCTTTTGAAGGGTAAGACTCTGACCTCTGTGGCGTCTCACTTTCTGGCAAGACTAGTAACATCCGGATAGTGGGGCTGGATAGGGTCACTGTTTCCAATAGGAGCGGGTGTCCCAAAAGGCTTCTTCTGCAAATGGAGTCCCGTTGGATCTTCAATCTTAATTCTGTTGATCCAACAGGTCTGAATGAGGAGCTCCTCTTTACTGGATTTTTGGGATGACCTACTGACTGATTTGGAAGCACGGCATTTTGGACTTTCTGGATGTATACCCTTTTGACCATTGGGTTCATTGAAAGACTTGCTACTACATCTGGATTGGAACATCTCACATTGTCCGTCTTGACTTTGGTTCTCATTATTTGGGATAAACACCTTTTTGTATATAATCTCACCAATGATCGCTTCTTTATCTTCTCGATTAGGGTGCCTCATGTTATTAAGGGTCTAATTGGATCTTTCAGGTCATTATATTGGGTTAATATTATTTGTTTTATTCAATCTATACTTCCACAGCGTCCCCTGATCGGACCCATGACCGAAGTATGCCACAATAATTCATGACATGGGTCTAGATCAGGGGTCTCAAACTCGCGGCCCTCGGGACAATAGTTTGCGGCCCTCACCTCGGCCGGGATCACACATGCGAGAAACACGGCCGAGTCTCGCATGTGAAATCCCAGTCACACGTAGTACCGCTCATTAAGGTCATGAATATGGACGCCACTCCACTCTCATAGTCGTGGCACCCATATTCATGAGCTTAATGAGCGGTACCACAGAAAGAAGATGTCAGCGCTCCGGGCGCTGGACCATCGGAGCTGCAGCAGGAGGAGGTGAGCATGATGATGGCTAGAGTTTAGCCATCATGTGCGGCGGGCAGGGAGCAATCCCAGCAGCTCCGCAGCCTGCAAGACAAAATAAGCAGGAGTGGAGCTGCAAGGATCCTTCCTGCCTGGCCCGCGCTTCCTGTCTCTGACACAGAGAGCAGCGCCGCTGAAGGATGACGTCTGTGTCAGAGCGAGGAAGAGCGGGCGCCAGTGATGCTGCGGACAGGTGAGAGGTGGTGTGTGTGTGTGTAGGTGGAGGAGAGTGATGGGGAAAAAGCAGTGATGGGGAAAAGCAATGGGGAAAAACAATGATGGGAGTGATGGGGAAAAAGCAATGATGGTAGTGATGGGGAAAAGCAGTGATGGGGAAAAGCAATGGGGAAAAGCAATGGGAGTGATGGGGAAAAGCAATGATGGGAGTAATGGGGAAAACGCAATGATGGGAGTGATGGGAAAAAGCAATGATGGGAGTGATGGGGAAAAGCAGTGATGGGGAAAAAGCAATGATGGGAGTGATGGGGAAAAGCAGTGATGGGAAAAAACAATGATGGGAGTGATGGGGAAAAGCAGTGATGGGGAAAAAACAATGATGGGAGTGATGGGGAAAAGCAATGATGGGAGTGATGGTGAAAAGCAGTGATGGGAGTGATGGGGAAAAGCAATTATGGGAGTGATGTGGGAAAAGCAATGATGGGAAAAAGTAATGATGGGAGTGATGGGGGAAAAGCAATGATGGGAGTGATGGGGAAAAGCAACGATGGGGTGATGGGGAAAAAGCAATGGGGGAGAATGAGCACTGGGGGATAATCACTTCTTGCTGTTAACCAGTTAATGTTTTCTTGTCCTCCACACTGCAGTGTCAAAAGAGGAAGACAGCGAGACAGGCAGCAACATCACATCAGAGAGCTCTTGACCTCGAAACAGAAAATCCTCAGATCCTGGTATTGTAACCTAATATTAAGAATAATATTTATTCATTGATATTGCGCTATTAACTCCACAGCACTTTACATACATCATCAACACTGTCCCCATTGGGACATTTGATAATATTGGAATGTTTTTGTAAGAGCTTTTCTTGTGGAAAACCTGATGCGGCCCAGCCTCACCCAGATTCTACCTCCAGTGGCCCCCGGGTAAATTGAGTTTGAGACCCCTGATTTAAAGGATGGTGGGAGTGGTCACCACCCACATCAGCTGATCCAGCAGCACTGCAGTTGCAGAAGATTGCCAGCAAAGAAAAAATTGACATTAACCCCTGCAAGCATGAAAGGAAAAAAAGCAACATTTAAACTGAGTGGAACCAGAGCAGCCACAAATCCAAAAATGGATTGTGACAGTGGGGGACAGAATATAAAGCTGTACCCAAAAGGTGATTGGCAGAGAAATGAAAACACCAGTGTTAAGCTAGACAGAATGCAGCCAGAATAGCAGAACTAAAACACCAGGAGAAAAGGTGCTTCTTCTGTGGCTCTGCAGAAAGAGAAGCCAACCACAGAACACAAACTCAAAGGATCAGAGCATGATATCAACAAGTCAGGAGGACTAGAGTGCGGAAGTGGAAGACAAGGTGATAGACGATTAGATCACTGACCCAACCAGGGAAAGTGCCATACAGAGCGAGGCCAGAAGCGCAGAGGGGGAGTTATCCGCAACAGGCAGGGAAAGGCAGTGCGGAGAAGAAGGGCAACTCTTCCCCAGAGCAACCAAAAGTGGCAAATTCCCAAGCCCAAAGTTAGGTATTCCTTTTTTCTGGTGTATTCCCATGCACCCCTTCCCATCCAAAAAATGTTACACGGTTCATGGTTTCTGATTTTTCTTGTCCTCCTCCTCCATATCAACAAGGTCATCCTGCGGTCTTCACTCAATTTTTAGCGTGTCATCAGATGGCCCTCGCTTAAAATCTTTACAGCAGGGGTCCCCAATCTGTCGCTTGAGCGCTTCATGTGGCTCGCAGGCCCGTGGTCTGGTTTGCGGCTGTCTGCCAGCTTGGTACATTAGCACCAGGTGTATCAAACCGCTATTAAGAGTATGATAAACCCATAAACAGCCTAGATTTGCGGCACATCCATAAATATATAAACTAAAAGTAGAAATGGGAAGCTTATGCCATAAAATAACAAAAGTGTATCGAAACATATTTTAACAAAGTTTAAAATTGATACAGGGACACTCCTTTATAAGGAGTACTCAAAATGTAATAAGACAAATGTCATGATAAGAAAATCACCTTAAGTATACTCAGGCTAACTCAGTTATAAAAAAGTCAATGAAGTTTGTACGTACATACATTGGACTATAAAGGTTCACATGAACAACTGAGTGTGAATGGTTTTAAAGTGAAAGAAAAAAAAAGACCAAAATGGTTTAATTAAGATGGCAATGTATAAGGAGTTAACCTGAGAATAATTCCACCTGTTGGGGGATTAGAACCTTGTTAGGGTTCTTGTTAGTGTCCTTGTTAGAGGAACCCCAACGCGCGTGTCGCGTATAGCTTCTTCCTGAGGAAGACACTATTCCTACTCTGTTTCCGGGGTACAATGTGGCGAGTATCGCATCACCAGGTCTTGTATAGACCAGATAACACGATGTGGCCGGCCAGTCACAGTAATGTCAGTAGTTCATTCAAAGGCTACAGCATTACATTGACTCGCAGGCGATCGCCGCATTTTTTAGTGTCTGAAAAACAGCCGCAAAACATGCGGGGTGGGGACTCGAGCATGTGCACAAGCACCAGGGATAAATTGATTGAGTACCGAGCATGCTCGCTCATCACTACCAATTTGCCTTTTTTCCCTCTGTTTTTTTGTTGTGTTGATCCAATACACACAAAGGAAATACACATGTTTAATTGTAATAATTTTCTGGGAGAAACCCCTATATTTTCGGGAACAATTTCAAGAGTGCCAACACTTTCAGCCATGACTGTACATCATTCAGTACATTATCACGGCTGTCAGAGAAAAATGTAAATCTAAGACATCTCCGGAGAAGGGACATATCACACTCACATTGATAATGTAAGATTCCGTATAGCTGGGGAAGAGAGATACTAATTATAACTGGGGACGTGTGAGAGAACCAACACGTCAACCTCCATTGAAGTAGGGACATCCTGCAGTGACCAGGTAATTACAGTAAAGGCCTGCTCTGGGAACTTGCCACCCAGAATGGGAATAGTTTATTCAGAGGCAGAGAAGTACAAGGGTTTCCTCTGTTCAAATGATTTTTCTTATACCTTTTGGAGCCAGTGGTCACTGAGGAATAATATTTGGGTTTGAATTCAATATTTGTAATAGATATTTTTACCTTTGTAGCGAAAATACGAACAAAATGCATTCACTCACCTTCAGACCATTCTATCCCCTCTAAATTAATATCGGACCAATGGATGGTGCCATGATCACTCAAATGTTCGATGCAAATAGAGGATGAATTTAAGTATCATGCAATCCACTGCATTACTGACATTTTGGTTTTGCAACAGACCTTCATCAGACACTGTAGTATATAAACAAAATGATATTTCTTTTATGAACATGACATCCAAAACAACTCGAATGTGGATGCATGGGAAAAAATTACACAAAATATAATCATAATAGCGTTAAATTATTCAGAGAGAAAAAAATTCAGTAAGTCAGCAGAGTACCCAAAGTCAATATACTTTGCATCATAGAAAAAGAGAACTAGAACAATGGGGGACGTGCCTATTGGGCTTCAGGTGTCTCTGAAGGTAGATTGTTCTCTCATTGGTGATGTTAGGGATGGGCTAATAGGAGGCACACATCGTCCTGGGAGCGGAGAGGCATAAGACAGAACAAATTAATCAAAAAATAGAGTTAGACTTACCGGTAATTCGACAGCACACAGGAGGATGTCCTCTCATCCAAAATAGGGACAGGAAACACGAAAGGGATCAAATAGCCCCTCATGCTCCTTTCCCCAGTGTTTTTCCTGTCCGTATGCTGATGAAGAGGTCATCCTGTGGTGCTCTCTGCCGGCGGCAGAAGCCAGACATTTATTATAGCTGGACAGCGGGAGATCGGTCAGTGTCTTACCTTCCCTCTCTGAGTGCAGTTTCTGGCTCCGTTGGACTCGGGATGTGTTGTTTCCCCCAGTCCGCACCTCCGGGTAAAGTCCGGGGGAGTTCTCAGGTGTGAGCCTTCTCCGAGTTCTCCAGGTCCCATCTCCTCTTCCTGCTCCTGCTGGATCGTTCGCCGGATCGCAGCGATAGAAGCGCGCTTCCGATTTCCCTCAGTGTATAAACCTGATGCGGTCCCGGCGGCCGGATATGTCAGACGCCGGGCGGCATCCTGATATCGTCACTTCTAGTTTTGCGTTCCATGGTGGAACGCACCGGAAAAAGAAGTGTTCCATGCTCTTGATGCAAGGAGAGTGGTACTACATTATCTCCACGTAACCAAAGAGTGGAGGAAGGATAATAACCTGTTTGTTCAACCCTATGGTCAGAATAAGGGAAAGAAGGCATCCAAGACTTTGGGGTCCAATTGGATAAAATGAGCAATTGCTGAAGCTTACCAGGTTCAGGACCTTACACCTCCACAGAAGTTCAAAGCTCTTTCCACCAGAACGTTGGCAGTCTCATGGCGGAAAAAGCCAGCGCCTCCATCGAACAGATATGCCGCTACCTGGTCATCAGTCCACACCTTGGTCAAGCATTACAGACTTGACATCCATTAAGGATTTAACATTTGGGAGATTCTCTAGGCGGTTGTCCCTCCCTAGACATTAGTCTTTGGTATTCCTCCTGTGTGCGGTCATGGGGGGGGGTTATTAGAGAAAATAGAATTAGACTTACCGGTAATTCGGTTTCTAATAACCCATCTCGACAGCACGGATACTTCCCTTCCCCAATTATTGGATCCAGTATTAAATATGATTTAAAGCTTTCATACTATTGTGGTCCTTTATAATAACACTGGGGAAAGGAGGTGTGGGGGGCTATTTGACCTCTTTCGTGCTTCCTGTCCCTATTAGGATGAGATGACATCCTCCTGTGTGCTGTCGCAGGGGGTTATTAGAGAAAAAAACAGCATAAAATACAAGGCTCTTACCAAATTGCAGGGAAAAGAAGAGAAAGCTTCAGTAATTAGCGCAGTTTAGGCATAGGAGTGCTGGAGTAAGGCTCAGTGATTAAGGCGAAGTTCACACTATTGGTTTTTGCTGCGGTTTTTTTATGCTAATTTTCAGCTGCTTTTTCAATTACCAGCAAAGCCTATGAGATTTAAAAAAAAATCTCATGCACACACATTGTTTTTTTTTGTCATCCGTATTTTGTGCTTTGCATGTTTTTTGGACAGAGCATGTCACTTTCAGGGTTTTATACCCATTAACGTGGTGTAAAGACGCAGGTATCATGTTTTGTTGTTTTTTTTTGTGCCAACACCTGATTCTATGGAATCAGCATGCACAAGAGACAAATCTAGCATGCCAAAACCGACGCAAAATAAGCATCAAAAACATGTTTTTTTTTCCTGCAGCTTCTTTCCTGCCAAGAGATCAGGTTTTGCCGTTAGACAAAAAAATAAAAGCAGGAAAACTGCCTTCTGTGAACTTACCCTTACTGTCTCACCCGCTTTTTTAAGGAATCCTGATTATGCCCTGCGCCATATTGTTGGGTGTGTGACATGTCCAGATACCAGAACCAACGTCTCGCTTCGGTGCGGCTGCCTAGCAGGAGAATCTTGGTGGCATGTACCGTATTTTTCGGACTATAAGACGCACCGGACCATAAGACGCACCCCAAATTTTCAGAAGGAAAATTGGGAAAAAAAAAATAATGTGTCAAATGGGGGTCCGTCTTACAGTCCGAATTTAGCTGACCACTGTGTGGGGTGGTTGGGCACTGTGGGGTGGCTGTGTTCTGTGGGGTGGCCATATACTCACAAATCCGGTGACGGCGGCGCTCCCAATGCAGCTTGGCTGCGATGCGGTGGTGGTGTCCGGGCAGCAGCGGGCCTCTGGGCTGCTTGGGGGGCTCCGCCAGCATCTCGTCCCAGCCGGAAAGCCCCCCCCGCAGTGCCGGTGCCTCCGGTGGCGGTCCCGATCCAAAGTGTGGTGCGGTGGTGGTGTTCGGGCAGCAAGCGGGCCTCTGGGCTGCGTGTGGGGCTCCGCCGGCATCTCGTCCCAGCCGGAAAGCCCCCCCCGCAGCTGCGACGCGGTGCCGGCATGAGGAATGGCCGCCTGGGGCCTCCGGCAAGATGGCCGCCGCATACTCTCGTTCAAATCTCGGCAACGAGATCTCTTCCCGAGATCTCAGGACAAGATCTCGTTGCCGAGATTTGAACGAGAGTATGCGGCGGCCATCTTGCCGGAGGCCCCAGGCGGCCATTCCTCATGCAGGCACCGCGTCGCAGCTGCGGGGGGCTTTCCGGCTGGGACGAGATGCCGGTGGAGCCCCCCACGCAGCCCAGAGGCCCGCTTGCTGCCCGAACACCACCACCGCACCACACTTTGGATCGGGACCGCCACCGGAGGCACCGACACCGCATCGCAGCTGCAGGGGGGGCTTTCCAGCTGGGACGAGATGCCGGCGGAGCCCCCCACGCAGCCCAGAGGCCCGCTGCTGCCCGGACACCACCACCACATCGCAGCCAAGCTGCATTGGGAGCGCCGCCGCCACTGAACTTTCCGGTATGTTGCGACCATAAGACGCACCCCCATTTTGCCCCAAAATTTTGGGGAAAAAAGTGCGTCTTATGGTCCAAAAAATACGGTAAGTAAATTTGTTCTATGTCTCTTGCTCTTCTGCTCCCAGGATGAAGTGTGCCTTCTATTATCGATCGTTCTAGTGCCGGATAAAACCCTTTCCCCTTTTTACGAAGATGAAGTATTTTACCTTTATGTATTATGCAGACTCTGACTTTTTTCTCTATGAATAATTTAACACTTGATATTTTGTGTAATTTTTTCCCCAAGCATCCACATTGAGTTTTCTGTACTTCTTGTTCATAATGAAATATTTTGTTTATATGCTACAGTGTCTGATGAAGATCTATTGCATGACCAAAATGTCAGCGATGCGGTGGATTGTATGATGTTTAAATAAATTCAACCTCTATTTGCATCGAACATTTCAGTGCCGGGTTCTTATAACATTATTGTGGAGTGGAATCCTACCTGAGCACCAACTACACTGAGTGCCACACATCTTCTCACTTCAATGGATGATGCTATCCATGCCATATTTCATCTCTACAGACAAGTAAAATCATGATAAGAAACATGACGACAATACCTACAGCCTGGGACCGAAAAAGATATCCTGAAAGATGGAGATCTCATAGACCTAGCACATCCCCCCATATAACCTCACCAACGGGAGGTATGTGCGTGTACCTTGATCTAATAAAAAGTAGAAATTGGGTTTTTGCATTTGTCAGTCCTGGAAAGTACAGCATGCTGTGGGGTTCTGTCAGTTTTTCTAAGGTGTACCTCCCTCTGCTAAGCTCTGAGCCATTTCCGTGATATCAGGTTTAGTCATTTTCTTTGGTTTTCCCTTTTCATTTTATGTAGTTGTATACATCGTCTTGTTTTGTTCCCATTTTGTATCACCTTTGCATTTTTTATGAACACTGCCTACTGTTAGAATCTATTCAGTTTGACCATCCGCCATGTTGTTGAGGTTTCTGGCTGCTGGTCTTTTTCCCCTGGTGTTGGGCTTGTCGTTGGTCAGGTAATTGTATCACACTTTATTACCCTGCACCTGCCTCCCAGTCCTTGCTGGACATCAGTGTTAATCCGCTTGAGTTCTGGCTAGGAGCCTTGATAGCTTTGTGTTATACTTTGTGCAGTTCTGGGAACTCTAGTTCTGCTTGCTTAGTCTTTTTTTCCTTTTGTTTCTGCAGCTTCCTCTGTTTCCCTGCTAGGAGGTTACCAGTGTTTTGTTCCCAGTCCCTAGATCTTTCAGGGATCCCCTTCCCCCACCTTCAGGTCTTCGCTTGAGTATAGACTAGGATCGTCGGTGGCTCTTTTCGCAAGGAAAAGGTCGCCCTTTCCATCGTAGGATCGAGTCTAGTCCTAGTACAGGGTCAGATTCCCCCCCGCTCTATTCCTGAGTTTCAGACCCATAACACCTACCTTTTTGGATTAAATGTAATCGCTCTGTTCCTCTTGCTCTGTAAACCACACCCCTGAAGCCATAGGCTAACTGTAACAGGTGTCATATCGGCACATCTATATGTATTCCATGCGTTGGAATCGGAGGTGTATATACCATACGTTCACTGCGAGTTTCCCAATAACCGGCCTAGTAGTGGAAGCAGCCGTGGCCTCATCGGTTTCTCGTCAGACAATTGCGCAACGGAGACAGCAGAGTTGAGTCCCCTGGTAAACTGGTGAGACTTGCGTGACCCCCTACCCAGGCTGTTATCCTTGACGACAGCTCATTTTGGGGGTATTTTCACCCCTACCTGTACCAGTTAGTAAAGGACCCTCCCTGATTATAACAAGCACTGCATCCTATATTGGGCTGGGGGTAGACGGCAATACAGCCAGAGATTGGAATAAGCAGCATTTACAGCCAAACATAATGCAGGTGCTTCTTCTGTTTCGCTGACAGTTCTTCTCTTGCTGGCTATAAACTATCAAAGGAGAGAACACAGCAGAATGTTCAGTCTCCTCTTCTAGAGCCCAGGAGTGTGGGCAATAATTCAGCGCGCAGCAAATCTGTTCCCCGCACTGCTGCTTCCTCCCTCCCCGATCATCCCAGTCACAGTACTCTGTGTACCAAGATTTATTAGCAGGTGCACTACAGAGAGCGATTGACCCTCCCGCACATGTTAGTACCGATGCTAATAAATCCCAGGAATCCTGGCACATCTGTTCACTGAGCAATGTGTCGGCAAAGGCAAAAAAAAAAATTTTTTGCAATAATTGAAAAAAATAAAATAAATAAATGTACTGTTAATAAAAAAAATTAAGTCTGTTTTAATGGTAAATATTAAAAAAAATGTTATTTTTCACATTTAAAGCACCACGTGGAGCAGCCGCTGAAAATCTTGTGTAGTGCTAGATCGCCTTACGACTGCAGTAATTGTGGGCGGAGTCTGATCACGTGTGTGACATCACTCCTCGGACTGTTGTTTTACGGTCTGATCAGGCTGCGATGCCCTGCCTGAGTCTCCCTCATGGGCACATAGAAGGCTGTCAATCCTGGTAAGGAGACCACAGGTCGGGACAGGAGTTGCGGCCCAAACAACTGTAAACAGGATGTTTCGAGCACCCACAGTACGCCTGTGTGCATCAGTGGAAGCCCCATAGCCCAGTAAGCCCTCCTTACCATCGGACCCCTTATGGACCACACACTTCACAGACCACTCCAGATTTGATTTTTATGGAAACATTTTAATAGTTATTGAATGTTCTACATCTTACAGGTAAATATCATACAGTTACAAACTCTTGGCTTAAATGTTTCAGGGAGATCTAGAAATGATCCTTAAAATAAAAAAACAGATTTACACCTCATTCACAAACAAGATCTGACGGGCTTTCGTAAAATTCCTTGCAGTGAGCGGACAGTCCTAAAACTTGTTTTTTTTTTTTTTGCTTCATTTATTTCGTCCCACCCGATAAATCCGCAAAAGAAATCCAAGCAGTAATGTAATTTTTGTAGCAAAAAAAAACAAAACAATATTAACGGCGTGACTCAGGATTAGAAAAACTTGACAGCTTTTATGCGGCATCGCAGCTCAGTTACACCGACTTCGGTGGTGTCGAGTGATAAAACCGACGCAATCCATAGATGGGTGGGCGCCGTTTTTCCACGAATTCTGCCTGTGTTTTTTTGTTTTGTTTTAATTATGGCCATTTCTAATATGTGAACTAAAAGAGGTTTTGGGAAACATGGCTGCTCTCTTCTAAAAAAAAACAAAAAAAAAAAAACCTGCAAAATCTAAAGACAAAAAAAAAAAAAAAAAACCCACAAGACTAAAAGAATCAAAGCAAGACAAACAAAACAAAAAAAAAAACCAAAAAGTGCCAAATCCATCTATCTACAGTATTTGGTACCGTCACGCAGCTCTTTGAAGTGAATGCAGTGGAGTTTTAATACCGCACACAACATGCAAAATAAATAAATATGTGGCCCTTTTTTGGGAAAATAGCAGCCATGTTTTTGTTTTTTTAACCTGAACCCTTCACTTGGAGAACTGGCAGATGTCTGAGTGCAATTTGTGTTATTTTTATTTTTTTTGGGGGGAAATTATTTAAGCTTTTGACCAATTAAAAAAAATAAATAAAAAAAATAAAAAGTGATATTTCTTTGCTCCTGCCCGGAAACAAAAAAGCTCCCAATCTTGTGTTCTGAAATGATCTGTAACCACAAAATTCCTCTACATAAGTATAATAAAACATCAACTGTTCAAAACAAAAACTTAAATAACACTTATTGGTAAAAAATGAAAAAGTGTCATAAATTACTTAACAGAAAAAAAAAAAAAAAAAATTACTAACTGCTCATTAAAGTACAAGGGAAAAATACTCATCATACAAGCCGATGACGTGCTCGTGTGTTCTCCGAGACGCTGATATTACGGGACCAAGAAAACCATGAATATGCGTATTTCGTTCAAGTCCTGCCATTACAGCATGTTTAAAGCAAAAGATATATTTTATACTGTTATTATATATAGATAAGGGCCGGCACAGTTATGAGATATACGTCGCACTGCACAGATAGAAAACTACTTTTGTGATCCCCTTTATATTAGAGGTGATGTGTTTAATGTTAGTGGAAAGAATCCGTCCTTGCCTTGAATATTTAGAAAAAAAAAAAATAAATAGTAAAAAAAAAAACTTTCATTTTGCAAATGATTACACAGGATCTGATTGAACCCTGTGCATATTTGACAATTTACTGGGGAAATTAGAAAAAAAAAATTTCCTGTTTACAAGGACTAACACAGATAGATTATTGGCCCCCAAAGTCCCATAAGTGTGGATCCGCTCGACTGTAAAGCAGTCGAAGATTCACGATTTAAAGAAAAAATGTCCATCATTTGAATTCCGCACATCCCTTCACTACTGTCACCACTAGGGGGAGCTCACGGATCTGTATGCAGTGAGCTCCCTCTAGTGGTGACTTCAGGTAGCCTGGATTTCTATCCTGTATCTAGGGGAGCAGAGGATTGGAAACTATAATAAATAAAAAAAAAAATGAAAAAAACTCTGCCGCTCCCTCCGATGGACGTGAACATTGAGGTGTGCATGTATGATGTGTCGGTAGAAATTTGCATTTTAAAGATTTTTGTTTAAGGTTTAGACTAGTGGATATATTTGGTCATTTTTCTTGGCCCTTACAGATTAGTGCTGGGTTTTAAGTAAATCAAATGTATGGGTCATTACCGATATTGAAAAATATCTAGGCCATGCTGATTTGTGTAGTAAGACACCCTGCTCTGTGATCGCTGCCCTAAAATACTGACATCCTAGAAGATAACACTTTCCAATGACATATAACAACATCTACTGTACAGGATAATACGTTCATCAGGGTCACATCATTACGGGGGTCTGAATTTTGATCAATTTCTGAAGTCAACCTATGGCCCCTTTAAGAGGACACGGGGTGATAGCTTGTCTCAGACACTCCTGCCTTTGTGAGCCATCTCTCAGCCAATCAGCAGAGCTAGAGGGAGTCACATGACTCAGGAGTCTCAGTCCCAAGCAGTCTGAGGGGCGGGGCTAACTTGATTGAGACTCTGTGACGGCAGGATGATTCAATCTGACCTAAATCAGCAGGTCACCGAGTAGGAAAAAAAAACTAAAAACAAAAACACCATTCTGTTCGTGTTAGAACTTTCAGAAACCAACATTTCACTCACAAGACCCCCTCTATTCTAGTTCTTACGGAGCCCACCTATTCTAGTTCATTGGAAACAATGTCTTTAATCTGTCAATGGTCTAGCAATGCTTTTTTATGTGGGGCCCCTTTAAGTTCCCATTAAGTCTTTTTTGCCACCTATTATTACAGAACACCTCCACTCTCCCTGATTTGACATTCACGGTTTATCATCATCCGTCCTTTCATAATTTAACAATTTCTATCACTTTTTTTGTTCTCAAAACTCCATCCTATTTTTTTTTTTTTTATTTGTTTATTCTGGGCCATGAATAGAATACCAGAATCACAGTGAAGACTGACACACAAGGAGACACATAGCGGATGGGAAGTCGTAACTCGGTATACCTTGGGGCTTATATATTCATATTATATACATTTTCTCGTAACTTATTGGGGTTTCAACTAATTTAGAACTAATTTAGGGGGAAAAAAAAAAATAATAATTCACGTCCACATAAGATATTGCATTGAGTTTTATAAAGTCACGTACCTTTAGCAAAAGTTTGTGCGTCCGTACGAAGTACCTTTACACTTACGAGAACTTGAATAGGTGAAGTTATTGCTATTCCGTCCATCCGCGCCAATTCCAGAAATCATTACCATTACAAACTCCGCCCACATTCCGCCAGCCCCTCCTCCATGTCTTACAATTAAAGCAACAGTCACCCTCCATCGTGACCCACAACATGCGCATTTATGGCCGCCGGCACTAAGGGAAGTTATCAGCTTTGGGGATCTAGACGTCAACGAGTTCTCACAATACTGAAGAGACGAAGATTTCTTCTCCGACCACCCGATAAAAAAGGTCTTTAAGTCTAACAGTTTTTTTCTTTTTTTATTAATTGCAACTAATTATCAATTATGCACGGTATAAGAGTTCTATTAAAGCTTACGCTCCAGTCACATCAAGAGCTGCACATTTGGGTCTGGAGTATAAGACAGTACATAACTAAAGCAAAGTAACTGCCTACCCACAGGGTTTCTGATAATTGTATGATCGTTAGGGCGGGGGTCCTGCTCCTGAGACCCTCAGAAATGCTGACCACAGTCCCAAGTATCTCTTGTCAATAGAGTGATAGCGAGCAAGTGCGACCACCATTCCTATACACCATGAATTTCAATGCCTATGTACTTTTTTTTTTTTTCAAAATCCAGTGCAAAGCGGAGGTAACACTGTGACTGTGCGCAGGGGGGAGGAGCAAGAGGCGGAGTCACAACAGGCACAGAGCTAAAATAATTATATGGGGTTATTGATCTAAAAGATACGGCAAATACTAAGGCTTTGGATATTTTGCATATCTGCCGCGGAGGCAAATATCAAAATACGTGATGGAACAACCAGGTTCTAAACGGGACAAGTCGAGCACGACCACATGAGAAGGGTCGTTATCGGAAAAAGCGTCTTTCCTGGAGCGCTGCCGATGACTAAATAATCTTCGATGCCTAAACACACATGCAAACTTGGTATTGTTCTATCTACAGAACACTCAGGCTCTCTATTGTAACACTGTCTCACAAATACAACATGTCATAACTAGAGTAAAACTGTGACCGCGAGCGGCCCCTGGCACCGACTGCAAATCGCCAGATGGTGGCTATATAGTAGTGGTGGTGTATTTGTGATTGTCTGGTTGCCCAGCTCATTTGTGGTAGTGTAGAGGTCTCTCTACAGAGATAATATACATATAAAATATATACATGTATATTGTACGCCTTTTTAAAAAACAAAAACAAAAAACAAGACGATGAAAACCAACACGAAGGTGTTTTGTGCTTTTACAGAAACTGGTGGCTATTATACAACTTATTATAATACCGATAGTTTTCCCCACATGAAAAACTAGTATAGCAGCCTTGAACGTTAAAAACCACATAACGAAATTAAAAATTAAGAAAAAAAATTGCAGTTTTCCTATAACAACCACACAACAAAAACAAAAAAAAAAGTGAAAATTGCTCTAATTGCTGTTTTTTTTTTGTTTTTTTTAAATAATTGTAACTCTTGGAAGACAGTTTTTAAAAAACAAACAAAAAAAAAACCTTACTTTATGAAAAGGATTCAAGGACAAAAAAAAAAAAATAATTAAAAAACACAAAACATCTAGTGTTGCAACTTCTTAAAATAATGATGGTACAGGAATAGTGAAAGCAGAGGAATCTGAGCATCAGATATATGGCGGCCGTGGAGGCGGCGCGGGCTCCAAGCTCGGTGGTGACATAAGAGAAGCAGAAGAGGTTACAGGGGAAGGAAGGAAGGAAAAAAAAAAAAAAAAAAAAAAAAGCAGCTTTTTACAAAATAAAAAAAAACTAACAAAACATTAAAAAGAATATTTAAAGTGACCGTTGCACTTTCGTGTTTCGTTGTTTTGTTCTTGTAGACAAACTTGGTGCCGTCGGCCGGTCGTTCCAGCACCGATGTAAGACTTGAGCAGTTTGCATACAACGTTTTACTCCAGACCTGCAATAAGACACAACGTAAGACGTAATCTGCTCCATCACTGCCAAAGGGCAGAAGTAGCCAAAGACTACAAATGTGTAAGACGTATAAAAAAAAAAAAAAACACCCAAGAATGTAATGATTTGGTAATCTCTTATTGAAGTTGAATGTTGGACACTTTCACATTTCATTTGAAAGAATGAACGAATTAAAAAAAAAAAATAATATATTTGAGAGTCCTCAGTGGATCGCTGATCTATGGGGGCATTAGGGGTTAAGGCAGGGGTAAAGCACACATTAGAGGCGCCATCAATGCTGAGCGTTATATAGAGGTGATATCTGCTCCATCCAGACAACATCTATTGTAGGGGAAACCTTGAATATGTCAGCAAGACTATGGTAAGCCCCATCCTGCCTCCATCACAGCACTCTGCTATGCAGAAGAGGAGTCCGGGGAATAACGGCCACCTGCAGTCTGGACCTTGCACCAATAGAAACTATTTGGAGCATTATAAACCCCCCCCCCCCCACAAAAAAAAATCAACAGAGACACCCCAACTGTGGAGCAGCGAAAGTCCAACAGGACAATGCCCCTCCCCAAACGTGAACAATTGTCTCACTGCCCCAACATCTACAGACTGGTGTTAAGAGTAAAAGGGGACGCTGCACATTGGGGAGGACATGGCCCAGAAAACACTTTTTTTTTTTTTTTTTTTAGATTTGCTTGCTGAGGGTTTGTTTGTTTTTTTTCAAATGAAATGGAAAAAGAATTTGAAACATTCAACTTCTTATTTGTGACCTACATCTTGTGTGAGCAAGAGGAAAGTTTTGCACAAAAAAATACCAAAACAAAAAAACCCTTAAAGCAGCTACCGGCATATGTATATCACTTTGCTGCTGTAGAGTCTGTGCATCTCCTGTGCATAGCCGGCTGTGCTGCTGATTTGGACATAAACCCGAAACTTCACAGGTCCTCATTGCTCTCTGCTCAGGGCTGAGCACATTTCATATCTCTGTTCCACCTCTGCTTTCTCACAGTGACAGTCAAATGGCAGCTAGAAAGGCAGGATGGTGTACACCACAGCAGATCAGTCTGCATTAGTGAGGAGCCACAGGATTTGCAAGATGGCTCTGTATAGTCTACTATGCTTCTATGTACCGCACAAAAATGACACATCCTGGCCAACGAAGACTAAGAAGGACGCTCTGTGAGAGCGGACCTCTATGGAATTCTTTTGTGTATACGTCTGGAGCTTTTCCTAACTTACTGTATATGCCAAGTAAAGAACCACTAAGCAAATTAAACACTATCTTACGTTAAAAAATGCCTTTAAATGGTTTATCCAGAATTAAAATATATATATTTTAGCAGAGAGCCATCGGGACCTACAGAGTTTCGTGTTTATACCCAAAGCAGCAGCACAGCCGGCTATGCACAGGAGATGCACAGACTCTACAGCAGCAAAGTGATAAAGAGTTTTAATTGAAGTTTTACCGTGCGTCAGAAGTTGCCCTAACAATTTATGATCAGCGCAGAGGCTGCAGTACTTACATGGATAGGCCAACGAGTTTACCAGTGAGGGGGTACATAGCTGTACGCTGGGGTCCTTGGGCTCTGTATGTTGGCACAGAGACGGGGTGTGCTCCTATGGCAGTGTGTTGAGGTGTGGTCAACAAAGTACCTGATGGGAGAAAGTAACACTCGTTATTTATATAATATGCCGTATTGGGAGCCCATATAATTAAACGACAATGATGGGAAAAGTAGTTCCAAAACAGCTGTTTGGGGATTAGAAGTCTTACCTGCTGACATGGCCATGGTAGTCCCAGCCACCATTCCCATTGTGACACCATTGCTTCGAGGTGCAGTTACAGGGGCCGGGTAGATTGCAGAAGGAATGCTGTTTGGTTGGACCACGGTGGTGTGGTGGATGACGTGGGGCTGTGCTGCATACACAGGCTGAGTGTAGTATGCACCCTAGGAAAATGGAAAAGATATGTCAACACAAAAGAACAGTGTCCCGTATGCAGGACCGAACTCCCAAGAGGAAGAAAAGGTTGTGCGTCAGCAAACACTATCATAATTAACTAAATTACAGAATTACACAAGGGATGAAACAAAACAAAACAAAAAAAAGCCGACAGTCCAAATCACATTTTTTTTGTCCCGCCCTTAGTAGAAGAAAAAAAAAAAAAAAAAAAAAGGGAAAATTTATCTTAGACCAGACTTTGCTATAAATAAATAGGCAAAAATTTGAAACAAGAGAACAACATATATGTATGTAAAAATTATTGGTGGTTCTTCTGACAGCCTGTAGGTGGCGTTGAATACTTTTTAATAGAGAAAGGTTTAAAGGGAACCTGTCACTTGAAAAAAAAAAAAAAAACAACACCATCAACCTGCAGATATGGGGATAATCTGCAGGTTAATAGCGTCGTGAACCTGCCCTGTGTCAGCACAGAGCCTCACTGCCAGGAGGAAGTGAAGTTTATTCCTCCCACAATTATTTGGTGTTCAGTCACGTGGGGCCGGCCGGTGCGGGTTGAGTAATCGCTCAGTGTATAGCGAGCGGCCACGATAACAGCACCCCCGGTACTGACTGACTGCTTGCTCAGCTGTAAGTCAGGGGTCGCGATTACAGCTGCCCCTCTCTAAAACATGTAGCTGTGACTGAACGCTGAATGCTGCCGGGAGGAATAAAGTTCACTTCCGGCCGGCGGCGGGGCTCAAAGTGCCGGCGGCAATCATCTGATCTGTACACAGCAAGTCGGAGCGCTTACCTGGGCATATAGGTTCTGCTGTGGGTAGGCACTTCTGATGGGGTACATCGCGGTCTGATAGGGGTTAGGTGAAGCAGAGTATGGCGGTGGGGCGCTGTTACTCTGAGTAGGTGGGACTTTGTATGGGGTGCCGGCGGTGTACCCTATAAGATGAGGGAGAGGAAGGGGAGAAATCAGAGGACAGGTTAATAAATTGCTGTATCAAGTTATATGTAATGAGCGCCCCTAGACGAGGGGCAAGGCATGGTGCCCTGAACTGCAAATTGCCCGATATTACCGCTATATGCCATCCAACCATAGGCTTCCCCATCAGTCACCAAATCAGAGACCAGCAAAGTTGGTCATCGATTGCTTAACCCCTTAGATGCTGCAGTCAATAGCGACCTCGGCATCTAAGGGGTTTGATATAAACAAGAATGAACAGAACTAAAAAAAAAAGGTCTGAAAAATAGTGACTATACAGAAAGCAGCTGGATGATGTCGGAACATCGAGGCCTCGGTCGTCAGCAGTTCATTCTGCAATAAAGGGAAAAATGCAGAGAGAAAAATTGTGCACTTACTGAATGCGGCAGAAGAAGCTTGGTAAGTCCTGTTCTCCGTCCCAGAATCAACAGGAAGGTGGAACGTGCCCTCGGTGGTGCAGGATGAAGAAGGAGTCTGTGGCCACGCTTGCTTCATCAGCAGAGTCGCTTAGGAACAAAATAAAGAAGGTATGTCAACAGAACAGGTCATACGGAGGGGAATAACGAACTACCCGATGCCCACGCTGCTGCGTTACAAGCCAGGCACACAGGGTGATGGGCAGTAAACTGGGCGCTCGCACACTCACCATCCAAGCACAAAAAATACAATTCTGCAAGCTTCAGATGAGCGCAGAAAAGGACTGTCGCAGGGAGCTCGCCGTCAGCCAGGACTGGCATCACACAAGCGGCGACAGCTCGGTGGAGCCTCACATTGCTGCTGCTGTCAGATACACAGAGGCCTGTCATTCCTGACTGACAGACGCAATTCTAAAAAAATGCAATTCAAGAGCGTGATCAATGCGACCCACTCGTCAATCACACACCGTCTCATCTTATGGCCACAGAATTAGGAAAAGTCCAGGCAAAAAGCAAATGCCCCGCGGCCGATCTCTTCGTTCTACACTAAGAGCGCCATGCCTGGTCCTGCCGTACGGTCACCGTGTGCAGCGATAGCCCACGCACAGTGTCTGCTGCTATTCAAATGGTACTCAGTCTGATCGGACGCTGTCAGCGAGCACTAGGCCATAATTTAAGTGGCCGGTCCCATCGATGGTCCTACTGCTCGTCTTACTTGGACCACTTTGGGTCCCATTTTCATCCAATTCTAGGTCCTTTGGGAAACACAGCCATTGATGGCACCACTGCTGATTCTACTGGCAGGTGACATAGAATATTTCTTCCAACAACATGGCCAGCGTCAGTCTCCAGATCTATGCGTGCAGCTTACGCTACGCTCATCCAGAGCTTCCTGGCTACCATCCACTCCAGTGTAGAGGAAGAGGGAGATAATCTGCTCATCTGAGAAGTAAACTCCACTTCTTATAGATCGTTTCCAATTTTTTGATCTGTGGAAATTCTGCTGCATCGCTCCAAGGCGTTCGCTGTGCAGTAAAAATGACCTGGAAGCCAGATACGACTACGGCGATACAAAACTAGCATGGACTTTATGGAAAAGTCAAAAGTTATAGTCGAGTTTTTTGCTTTGTTTTACCTTCCTATAACTAATAACGAGTTGTCAGTCTTATTCATAGAAACAATGTAGGTAGCTTAGATATCTATCACTTTACTGTATGCCTTTATCCAGGGTTCGACAAACCCGGGCGCCAGGTCACCAGTGGCACCTAGAAAATCATGTCTGGCGCCCGGGTTTGTCGGGGCCCTGAGCAGGCGGGGGGGCCCACTCGCCGTCGGGCACCCCGGCGCCCGTTAGCGAGGAGAGCGGTGTCAGCGCCGCCACCCGCCCCCGCCTGCTCAGGGCCCCGGCAGCGGCTGGCACAATACTTACCTCTCTCGTGCCTCCGCTGCCGCAGCTCCGGGCTCCAGCGCTTCCTCTCACAGCATGCCCGCTGAATGAAGTCATCATTCAGCGGCCGGCTGTGGCAGAGAGCGCGGACGCCAGACAGGGGAGATGTGATGTGTGTGTGGTGTGTGTGTGTGTATGTGAGAGTGCTTGTGTGCTGCATGTGTGATTGTGGTGGGGGGAGGGCAGTGATGATGAGGAGACATTGATGATAATGGGGAGGCATTGATGATATGGGGAGACATTGATGATAATGGGGAGGCATTGATGATAATGGGGAGGCATTGATGATAATGGGGAGGCATTGATGATAATGGGAGGCATTGATGATAATGGGAGGCATTGATGATAATGGGGAGGCATTGATGATAATGGGGAGGCATTGATGAAAAATGGGGAGGCATTGATGATAATGGGGAGGCATTGATGATAATGGGGAGGCATTGATGATAATGGGGAGGCATTGATGATAATGGGGAGGCATTGATGATAATGGGGAGGCATTGATGATAATGGGAGGCATTGATGATAATGGGGAGGCATTGATGATAATGGGAGGCATTGATGATAATGGGGAGGCATTGATGATAATGGGGAGGCATTGATGATAATGGGGAGGCATTGATGATAATGGGGAGGCATTGATGATAATGGGAGGCATTGATGATAATGGGGAGGCATTGATGATAATGGGGAGGCATTGATGATAATGGGGAGGCATTGATGATAATGGGGAGGCATTGATGATAATGGGGAGGCATTGATGATAATGGGGAGGCATTGATGATGATGGGGAGGCATTGATGATGATGGGGAGGCATGATGATGATGGGAGACATTGATGATGATGGGGAGGCATTGATGATGATGGGGAGGCGATGATGATGAAATGAAAAAAAAAATTCTGGCTAAATTTTTTGGCTGGCTCCTAGATTCTGAACAACTTTGTCAACCCCTGCCTTTATCAATGTGTTGTGACAAAAACAATTCAAACATGGATTTTTTTTTCTTCACTTTACTGCATACAGAGGGCAGCACTGAGGGGCTTCACCAGGACCGGCTGCCAGGATTACCCATTAATACCCCTCTGTTGCATTGGGGAAATTGTTGGCAGTCCGTGTACGCACGCTCCGGCGACTGCTTCATTTCAATTCTGCTATCAGAAACTGAAAGCAGCATCTAAATGGTTAATAGCAGAAATAGAAGCTCAGCTTAGAGAAAGAAGCCGACATCTACTGAGCATGAAGCACGATCAACTCCTGAAACCCTCCCACACATGCAGACACCAGTGTGCACAAAGCCAGAATGTAACGACCACCAGCAGAATAGTGAGCACAGCTTTGGAGTATAATACAGGATGTAACTCAGGATCAGTAATGTAATGTATGTACACAGTGACTTCACCAGCAGAATAGTGAGTGCAGCTCTGGAGTATAATACAGAATGTAACTCAGGATCAGTAATGTAATGTATGTACACAGTGACTGCACCAGCAGAATAGTGAGTGCAGCTCTGGGGTATAATACAGGATGTAACTCAGGATCAGTAATGTAATGTATGTACACAGTGACTGCACCAGCAGAATAGTGAGTGCAGCTCTGGAATATAATACAGGATGTAACTCAGGATCAGTAATGTAATGTATGTACACAGTGGCTGCACCAGCAGAATAGTGAGTGCAGCTCTGGAGTATAATACAGGATATAACTCAGGATCAGTAATGTAATGTATGTACACAGTGACTGCACCAGCAGAATAGTGAGTGCAGCTCTGGAGTATAATACAGGATGTAACTCAGGATCAGTAATGTAATGTATGTACACTGACTGCACCAGCAGAATAGTGAGTGCAGCTCTGGAGTATAATACAGGAGGTAACTCAGGGTCAGTAATGTATGTACACAGTGACTGCACCAGCAGAATAGTGAGTGCAGCTCTGGGGTATAATACAGGATGTAACTCAGGATCAGTAATGTAATGTATGTACACAGTGACTGCACCAGCAGAATAGTGAGTGCAGCTCTGGAGTATAATACAGGATGTAACTCAGGATCAGTAATGTAATGTATGTACACAGTGACTGCACCAGCAGAATAGTGAGTGCAGCTCTGGGGTATAATACAGGAGGTAACTCAGGATCAGTAATGTAATGTATGTACACAGTGACTGCACCAGCAGAATAGTGAGTGCAGCTCTGGAGTATAATACAGGATGTAACTCAGGATCAGTAATGTAATGTATGTACACAGTGACTGCACCAGCAGAATAGTGAGTGCAGCTCTGGAGTATAATACAGGATGTAACTCAGGATCAGTAATGTAATGTATGTACACAGTGACTGCACCAGCAGAATAGTGAGTGCAGCTCTGGGGTATAATACAGGATGTAACTCAGGATCAGTAATGTAGTGTATGTACACAGTGACTGCACCAGCAGAATAGTGAGTGCAGCTCTGGGGTATAATACAGGATGTAACTCAGGATCAGTAATGTAATGTATGTACCTCCTACTGTCTGGCCTCCCCTCTAGCACTCTGGCACCACTCCAGTCCATCCTACACTCTGCTGCCCGACTAATCCACCTGTCTCCCCGCTATTCCCCAGCCTCCCCCCTATGCCAGGCCCTTCACTGGCTTCCTATTGCCCAGAGGCTTCAGTTCAAAACCCTAACCATGACATACAAAGCCATCCACAACCTTTCTCCTCCATACATCTGTGACCTCGTCTCCCGCTACCTACCCTCGCGCAACCTTCGATCCTCTCAATATCTCCTTCTTGACTCCCCCCTCATCTCTTCTTCCCACAACCGCATACAAGACTTCTCCCGGGCTTCCCCCATACTCTGGAACTCCCTGCCGCAAAACATAAGACTTTCACCAACAACGGAAACCTTCAAGAAGAACCTGAAGACCCACCTGTTCCGACAAGCCTACAACCTGCAATGATCCTCAGTCTACTGAACCATCGCACGACCAGCTCTACCCTCTCCTAGTGTATTCTCACCCATCCCTGTAGACTGCGAGCCCTCTCGGGCAGGGTCCTCTCTCCTTCTGTACTTGTGTGTCCCTTGTCTAGCACACGTTTATTGTACTTGTCTATATTTTCCCTTTTCATATGTAAAGCGCCATGGAATAAATGGCACTATATAAATGTAAATATAATAATAATAATAATAATAATGTACACAGTGACTGCACCAGCAGAATAGTGAGTGCAGCTCTGGGGTATAATACAGGATGTAACTCAGGATCAGTAATGTAATGTATGTACACAGTGACTGCACCAGCAGAATAGTGAGTGCAGCTCTGGAGTATAATACAGGATGTAACTCAGGATCAGTAATGTAATGTATGTACACAGTGACTGCACCAGCAGAATAGTGAGTGCAGCTCTGGGGTATAATACAGGATGTAACTCAGGATCAGTAATGTAATGTATGTACACAGTGACTGCACCAGCAGAATAGTGATGCAGCTCTGGGTATAATACAGGAGGTAACACAGGATCAGTAATGTAATGTATGTACACAGTGACAGCACTAGCAGAATAGTGAGTGCAGCTCTGGAGTATAATACAGGATGTAACTCAGGATCAGTAATGTAATGTATGTACACAGTGACTGCACCAGCAGAATAGTGAGTGCAGCTCTGGGGTATAATACAGGATGTAACTCCGGATCAGTAATGTAATGTATGTACACACTGACTGCACCAGCAGAATAGTGAGTGCAGCTCTGGAGTATAATACAGGATGTAATCTCAGGATCAGTAATGTAATGTATGTACACAGTGACTGCACCAGCAGAATAGTGAGTGCAGCTCT
This sequence comes from Oophaga sylvatica, assembly GCA_033576555.1. Lineage (NCBI taxonomy): Eukaryota > Metazoa > Chordata > Amphibia > Anura > Dendrobatidae > Oophaga > Oophaga sylvatica. The sequence goes on from JARQOD010000002.1 coordinate 6,008,171, forward strand.
GGGGTATAATACAGGATGTAACTCCGGATCAGTAATGTAATGTATGTACACAGTGACTGCACCAGCAGAATAGTGAGTGCAGATCTGGAGTAATAATACAGGATGTAACTCAGGATCAGTAATGTAATGTATGTACACAGTGACTGCACCAGCAGAATAGTGAGTGCAGCTCTGGGTATAATACAGGATGTAACTCCGGATCAGTAATGTAATGTATGTACACAGTGACTGCACCAGCAGAATAGATGAGTGCAGATCTGGAGTATAATACAGGATGTAACTCAGGATCAGTAATGTAATGTATGTACACAGTGACTGCACCAGCAGAATAGTGAGTGCAGCTCTGGGGTATAATACAGGATGTAACTCAGGATCAGTAATGTAATGTATGTACACAGTGACTGCACCAGCAGAATAGTGAGTGCAGCTCTGGGGTATAATACAGGAGGTAACTCAGGATCAGTAATGTAATGTATGTACACAGTGACAGCACTAGCAGAATAGTGAGTGCAGCTCTGGAGTATAATACAGGATGTAACTCAGATCAGTAATTAATGTATGTACAAGTGACTGCACCAGCAGAATAGTGAGTGCACTCTGGGTATAATACAGGATGTAATAGATCATAATGTAATTATGTACACAGTGACTGCACCAGCAGAATAGTGAGTGCAGCTCTGGGGTATAATACAGGATGTAACTCCGGATCAGTAATGTAATGTATGTACACAGTGACTGCACCAGCAGAATAGTGAGTGCAGATCTGGGTATAATACAGGATGTAACTCAGGATCAGTAATGTAATGTATGTACACAGTGACTGCACCAGCAGAATAGTGAGTGCAGCTCTGGAGTATAATACAGGATGTAACTCAGGATCAGTAATGTATGTACACAGTGACTGCACCAGCAGAATAGTGAGTGCAGCTCTGGGGTATAATACAGGATGTAACTCCGGATCAGTAATGTAATGTATGTACACAGTGACTGCACCGCAGAATAGTGAGTGCAGCTCTGGAGTATAATACAGGAGTAACTCAGGATCAGTAATGTAATTATGTACACAGTGACTGCACCAGCAGAATAGTGAGTGCAGCTCTGGAGTATAATACAGGAGGTAACTCAGGATCAGTAATGTAATGTATGTACACAGTGACTGCACCAGCAGAATAGTGAGTGCAGCTCTGGGTATAATACAGGATGTAACTCAGGATCAGAATGTAATGTATGTACACAGTGACTGCACCAGCAGAATAGTGAGTGCAGCTCTGGAGTATAATACAGTATTAACTCAGGATCAGTAATGTAATATATGTACACAGTGACTGCACCAGCAGAATAGTGAGTGCAGCTCTGGGGTATAATACAGGATGTAACTCAGGATCAGTAATGTAATGTATGTACACAGTGACTGCACCAGCAGAATAGTGAGTGCAGCTCTGGAGTATAATACAGGATGTAACTCAGGATCAGTAATGTATGTACACAGTGACTGCACCAGCAGAATAGTGAGTGCAGCTCTGGGGTATAATACAGGATATAACTCCGGATCAGTAATGTAATGTATGTACACAGTGACTGCACCAGCAGAATAGTGAGTGCAGCTCTGGGGTATAATACAGGATGTAACTCAGGATCAGTAATGTAATGTATGTACACAGTGACTGCACCGGCAGAATGGTGAGCAAATTTCAGTTTATTATCAGAAGTGGCGCTGCATCACTGGATAACCAAGCTTCTAACAATTTATGGATTTTTGTAAGTTACTATAGGGGAGAACAGTGAGATGGGAGGATATACAGTGGATACGGAAAGTATTCAGACCTCTTTCAACTTTTCACTCTTTGTTTCATTGCAGCCATTTGGTAAATTCAAAAAAGTTCCTTTTTTTTCTCATTAATGTACACTCTTCACCCCATCTTGACTGAAAAAAACAGAAATGTAGAAATTTTTGCAAATTTATTAAAAAAGAAAACCTGAAATATCACATGGTCATAAGTATTCAGCCCCTTTGCTCAGTGTTGAGGAGAAGCACCTTTTGAGCTAGTACAGCCATGAGTCTTCTTGGGAATGATGCAACAATTCTTTCACCCCTGGATTTGGGATCCTCTGCCGTTCTTCCTTGCAGATTCTCTCCAGTTCCGTCGGGTTGGATGGTGAACGTTGGTGGACAGCCATTTTCAGGTCTCTCCAGAGATGCTCAGTTGGGTTTAGGTCAGGGCTCTGGCTGGGTCAGTCAAGAATGGTCACAGAGTTGTTCTGAAGTTTTCTGAAGCCACTCCTTTGTTATTTTAGTGCTTGGGGTCATTGTCTTGTTGGAAGATGAACCTTCGGCCAAGTCTGAGGTCCAGAGCACTCTGGAAGAGGTTTTCATCCAGGATATCTCTGTACTTGGCCGCATTCATGTTTCCTTCAATTGCAACCAGTCGTCCTGTCCCTGCAGCTGAAAAACACCCCCATTGTATGATGCTGCCTCCACCATGTTTCACTGTTGGGATTGTGTTGGGCAGGTGATGAGCAGTGCCTGGTTTTCGCCACACATACCGCTTAGAATTATCACCAAAAAGTTCCATCTTCGTCTCATCAACCAGAGAATCTTATTTCTCATAGTCTGGGAGTCCTTCATGTGTTTTTTAGTAAACTCAATGCGGCTTTCATATGTCTGGCACTGAGGAGAGGCTTCTGTCGGGTGACTCTGCCATAAAGGCCCGACTGGTGGAGGGCTGCAGTGATAGTTGACTTTGAGCATCTGTGGAGCTCAGCCACAGTGATCTTGGGGTTCTTTTTTACCTCTCTCACCAAGGCTCTTCTCCCACGATTGCTCAGTTTGGCTGGACGGCCAGGTCTAGGAAGACTTCTGGTGGTCACAAACTTCTCCATTTAAGGATTATGGAGGCCACTGTGCTCTTAGGAACCTTGATTACTGCAGAAATTCTTTTGTAACCTTGGCAGATCTGTGCCTTGCCACAATTCTGACTCTGAGCTCCTTGGCCAGTTCCTTTGACCTCATGATTCTCATTTGGTCTAACATGCACTGTGAGCTGTGAGGTCTTATATAGACAGGTGTCGCCTTTACAAATCAAGTCCTATCAGTTTAATTACACACAGCTGGACTTCAATGAAGTAGAACCATCTCAAGGAGGATCACAAGGAGATAGGACGGCATGTGACGTAAATATGAGTGTCTGAGCAAAGAGTCTGAATACTTATGACCATGTGATATTTCAGTTTTTCTTTTTTAATAAATTTGCAAAAATTTCTACATTTGTTTTTTTTCAGTAAAGATGGGGTGCAGAGTGTACATTAATGAGAAAAAAAAGGAACTTTTTTTGAATTTACCAAATGGCTGCAATGAAACAGAGTAAAAAATGAAAGGGGTCTGAATACTTTCCATATCCACTGTAAACCCTCCAGCAGACAGTGAGCTGGTTAGATTTTCTGCTTCATGCGTCTGTCCCACTTACAATGTGGAGATCTGGGGCGGCCGCAGTGTGAGGGGCGTCATGCGGGCTGCAGATTAGCTCACAATGCCTAGATTTATGGTTCTTGCTGTAGCCGTGAGGGGGAGGGGAGCTGGACTGCGCCTCGGTATAGACACCGTGTAACGGCACGGCAGCCTCTGATTTCAGTACCGTTTCTTCATGTGGAAGCAGCCATCATGAAATATTTAATGCTATAATGTAAAGTTCTGGCACACGGCTTATCTGCAGCGACGCAGGCAAATTCTAATTTTAGCCTCGTAGAGAACATCCGACTGCGTCTCAAACAAGTTTTACAAGGGCAAATCCCACCTTACATCCACATACCCCAAGGTTATAGAGCTGCTCCTGGGAAAGCTGGGGGCAACAGATCTCCCATTAATATCCCCAAAAAAAAATTTAACAGCTGCAGAAAAAATTTTAGAAAAAAAAAAAAAAAAAAAAAAGCCTACACAGTTTTTCTCCACCAATCATATGCTACAGTTCCGTGGTTGTCTCGATTTTATCTCAGTGTCCATCATGTGATCGCTGCAGCCAATCGGTGTCATGGCAGGGTCTGGGGGATTCAGGGCTTTGACATAAGAGCACACAAACCATTGGGCAATGACAGGAGCAATGCATTTGATAAGTGAGGGGAAAGTTCCTGCACCTATAGTGCTGTCAGAATGCTAACAGAGAAACCATCTACGATAAAAAATAAAAAAGTGCGGTGACTTTAAACATATTTGACGGGAAACTATAAAAAAAAAAAGAAAAACTGGAACAGGTTTCCATTGTGGGACATGTCCAGCGGTATGAGAGCCATCTTCTCTGATAAATTCTGCACAGATTCCAGTCTTCGATCACGCGGAAGGTGCAGAAAACAGAGAAGACGCAGCTCTTATTTCTGCCTGCATCTATGCTTTCCATCAGCAGCTCCATCCCCCCGTCTCGCTCTTTGTATGGCGTACATCTAACAGCCTGCCCTCAGACAGACGAGAAGCATTAAATATACATAGAGCAGCCCGGCGTGCCACGGCTCGCTGCGGGAGGACGCTCTTACCTGGGGCATAGCCGGGGCTGCTGGCGGCGTACATGTTGGGATTATAGGCCAGTAGCGGTTGTGGGGTATCCAGCGGGGTAACCTAGAGGTAAAAGACAAACACTTAGTGAGCAGTGTGATAATAAAAGAGAGGATTCCTGAAAGGGTTTAAATCAATTCACAGAATAAAGACAGAACCGGACAGCCATGATGGAGAATAGGAATAAGCAGACGTCGCCGGGGGAGAACAATGTCCGGCTTCAGTCACAGCAATCACTGACCTGTATCAGAATACAAAGCAGCGGTGACCATCAGTATTCACGGTGGTGGAGGGGCCATGGTCAGCCCCATGATTAATAGGGGATTTTTTTTGGGGGTAACCAGAGCAAGTTAGGAGAGTGTGAGGACCAAGCCCCCTACAAGATGATGGTGACAAACTCCGGGCCCCTAGGACTAGTACAATGGTCCCCAAACAATCCCGATCTTATTCACAGGCCGCAGTTCTGCAGAGGAACTTGTTTGGGCTTGGAGTATGGAGGGTGTCACCGTTAGATATTAGATAAATCCCTTAATAAGGCTTTTTATGTTTTATGAGGGCCCCCATCACTGGCTCAGAGGTCCCCAGTTCCAGGGCATTATTCATACAGACGGTCTCTCCTGCCAGGGTCCGGTTCCTGCACTTCTTACTGTCATGACGTCCTCAGGGACAAAGGTTACTCTGCTGAAATAATGGCCGCCTGGAGCCCACCATACGATTTTCATCTTACCCCTGCGGCATTTCTGAGGGACCGCAGGTCACTGTAAGCAGCGTGAAATCAGTAAAGAAAAAAAACATCCAGAGGGAGTCCTCTTAATGTGGAGCTCAGTGTGTGGCCCCAGCAAGACCCGGCAGAGACGTCTCAGCTTACAGGGATTATCCACTATGCTCCTGAAATACTCTGTGCTGATGGGGCTCCAGCCGTCTGCCCGCTGATTCTCACATTTAGGCCGGGGTCACACTTGCAAGTGTGATGCGAGAAACTCGCATGGTCTGAGTGCCGGCGGCAGTGCCGGGCGAGAAACTCGCACGTGTGACCCCGGCCTTAGTCTTGACCTCACAGGTCACTGCTCCCTACACGAGCAACAAGCTCCAGAAATACTTTGTGCTGCTTGCAACCACCCTTCTTCTTTACTGACACACCCTATAAATATCAGTCCACTAATCTGACATACTGTACAGAGGAGGAACAATTTTCCATGACAGAATTTTTGACCTTTGATGGAAGAGCATAACCATGTATTACATGGACGCCATTCATTCATAGGATATTTACAGCTTGAAAGCGATGCTCTTATTTCTGGCCGTTCTTCAGTGGGTAACATGACAAGAAGTCCAAAAGATCAACTATCAGTAATCCAGCCGTACCGAACTGCAGCAGCCCCCCTCTACTGGTAGAACATTGTATTTATTTAATTTATCTTTTTCAACACACACACTCACTCAGCATATACAGTGATTGGCCAAAAGTTTTGAGAATGACACAAATGTTATATTTTCACATGATCTGCTGCCCTCTGGTTGTTATGTGTGTTTGACAGATGTTTTTATCACAGACAGAAATATAATAATTGAAACATATGAGTAACAAAAGCTTATATTGACAGTTAGAATGAGTTAATGCAGCAAGTCAATATTTGCAGTGTTGACCCTTCTTCTTCAGGACCTCTGCAATTCTCCCTGGCATGCTCTCAATCAACTTCTGGACCAAATCCTGACTGATAGCAGTCCATTCTTGCATAATCAATGCTTTCATTTTGTCAGAATTTTAGGTTTTTGTTTGTCCACCCGTCTCTTGATGATTGACCACAAGTTCTCAATGGGATTAAGATCTGGGGAGTTTCCAGGCCATGGACCCAAAATCTCTATGTTTTGTTCCCTGAGCCATTTAGTTATCACCTTTGCTTTATGGCAAGGTGCTCCATCATGCTGGAAAAGGCATTGTTGATCGCCAAACTGCTCTTGGAGGGTTGGGAGAAGTTGCTCTTGGAGGACATTCTGGTACCATTCTTTATTCATGGCTGTGTTTTTAGGCAAGACTGTGAGAGAGCCGATTCCCTTGGCTGAGAAGAAACCCCACACATGAATGGTTTCAGGATGCTTAACAGTTGGCATGAGACAAGACTGGTGGTAGCGCTCACCTTGTCTTCTCCGAATGAGGCGTTTTCCTGATGTCCCAAACAATCGAAAAGGGGATTCATCCGAGAAAATAACTTTACCCCAGTCCTCAGCAGTCCACTGCCTGTACCTTTTGCAGAATATCAGTCTGTCCATGATGTTTTTTCTGGAGAGAAGTGCTTCTTTGCTGCCCTCCTTGAGACCAGGCCTTGCTCCAAGAGTCTCCGCCTCACAGTGCGTGCAGATGCACTCACACCTGCCTGCTGCCATTCCTGAGCAAGCTCTGCACTGCTGGTAGCCCGATCCCGCAACTGAAACACTTTTAACCCCTCTCTGACATTAGACGTACTATCCCGTCCATAAAACCCGTGCCATTCTGACCATGGACGGGATAGTACGTCATAGGCGATTAGCTGCGCTACCCCGAGGGAGCGCAGCTAATCGCCGCCGGGTGTCAGCTGATTATCACAGCTGACACCCGTGACTGTGTGTCAGGAGCGGTCACGGACCGCTCCCGGCACATTAACCCCTTGCACACCGCGATCAAACATGATCGCGGTGTGCTGGGGGCACAGGGGAGGATCGCGCAGGGTGGGGGCTCCCTGCGCGCCCCCCTGAGACCCTCAGAGCAGCGCGATGTGATCGCGCTGCTCCGAGGGCTTCCTCCCTCCCATGACCCGGATCCAAGATGGCGCTGGGGTCCTGGAGGGAGGCGGCTTCCTCAGTGCCTGCCGAGAGCAGGCATGAGGAAGCGTCCTGCACTGCCTGTCACATCGCTGGTGTGACAGAGTGCTGTGCACACTGTCACAACCAGCGATCTGATGAAATACAGTGATGTCCCACCCTGGACAAAGTAAAAAAGTAAAAAAAAGTAAAAATAAACATGTGTAAAAAAAAATCCAAAAAAAAAAAAAAAATATATTCCCCAATAAATTCATTACTTATTGTAAATAAAAAAATAAAACAATAAAAGTACACATATATGGTATCGCCGCGTCCGTAACGACCCCCCTCATAAAATGTCCCACTAGTTAACCCCTTTTGTGAACCCCTTAAAAAATAAAAAATAAAAACGAAGCAAAAAATCAGTGCTTTATCATCATAACCGCTGAACAAAAAGTGGAATAACACGCGATCAAAAAGACGGATATAAATAAACATGGTACCGCTGAAAAACGTCATCTTGTCCCGCAAAAAACGAGCCGTCACACAGCATCATCAGCAAAAAAAAAAAAAAAGTTATAGCTCGCAGAATAAAGCGATGCAAAAATAATTATTTTTATATAAAATTGTTTTATTCTATAAAAGCGCAAAAACATAAAAAAATTATATAAATGGGGTATCGCCATACTCGTACTGACCCGAAGAATAAAACTGCTTTATCGATTTTACCACACGCGGAACAATAAAAAACGCCTCACCCAAAAGAAATTCATGAATTGCTGATTTTTGTTCATTCTAACCTCCCAAAAATCGAAATAAAAAGCGATCAAAAATGTCACGTGCTCAAAAATGGTACCAATAAAAGCGTCACCTCGTCCCGCAAAAATAAGACCTCACATGACTCTGTGGCCAAATATGCAAAAATTATAGCTCTCAAAATGTGGCGATGCAAAAAACTACTTTTTGCAATAAAAGCGTCTTTAGCGTGACAGCTGCCATCATAAAAACCGCTATAAATAGTAAATCAAACCCCCCTTTTATCACCCCCTTAGTTAGGGAAAAATAATAAAATAAAAAAAATGTATTTATTTCCATTTTCCCATTAGGGTTAGGGTTTCGGCTAAAGTTAGGGTTAGGGTTGGCGCTAAAGTTAGGATTAGGGTTAGAGTTAGGATTAGGGTTGGGATTAGGGTTGGGACTAGAGTTAGGGGTGTGTTGGGGTTAGGGTTGGAGTTAGAATTGGGGGGTTTCCGCTGTTTAGGCACATCAGGGGCTCTCCAAATGTGACATGGCGTCTGATCTCCATTCCAGCCAATTCTGCGTTGAAAAAGTCAAACGGTGTTTCCTTCACTTCTGAGCTCTGCCATGCGTCCAAACAGTAGTTTATCCCCACATATGGGGTATCAGCGTACTCTGGACCAAGAGTTATTGTGAAATTTGTCCTATTTCTTCTGTTACCCTTGGGAAAAAAAAAACTGGGGGCGAAAATATTTTTGTAAAAAAAATAAGATTTTTTTGTTTTTACGGCTGTACATTATAAACTTCTGTGAAGCACTTGGGGCTTCATAGCGCTCACCACACATCTAAATAAGTTCCTTGTGGGGTCTATTTTCCAAATGGGGTCACTTGTTGGGGATTTCCACTGTTTAGGCGCATCAGGGGCTCTCCAAATGCGACATGACGCCCCCAAACCATTCCATCAAAGTCTGCAATCCAAAACGTCACTACTTCCCTTTCCGAGCCCTGACATGCGCCCATACAGTAGTTTTCTCCCCACATATTGGGTATCAGCGTACTCAGGACAAATTGGACAACAACTTTTGGGGTCCAATTTCTCCTGTTGCCCTTGTGAAAATAAAATATTGGGGCGAAAAAATCATTTTTGTAAAAAAAAAAAAGGATTTTTTATTTTTACGGCTGTGCGTTATAAACTTCTGTGAAGCACTTCGGGGTTCAAAGTGCTCACCACACATCTAGGTAAGTTCCTTGTGAGGTCTATTTTCCAAAATGGGGTCACTGTGGGGGGTTTCCACTGTTTAGGCGCATCAGGGGCTCTCCAAATGCGACATGACGCCCCCAGACCATTCCATCAAAGTCTGCAATCCAAAACGTCACTACTTCCCTTTCCGAGCCCTGACATGCGCCCATACAGTAGTTTTCTCCCACATATTGGGTATCAGCGTACTCAGGACAAATTGGACAACAACTTTTGGGGTCCAATTTCTCCTGTTACCCTTGTGAAAATAAAATATTGGGGGCGAAAAAATCATTTTTGTAAAAAAAAAAAAGGATTTTTTATTTTTACGGCTGTGCGTTATAAACTTCTGTGAAGCACTTCGGGTTCAAAGTGCTCACCACACATCTAGATAAGTTCCTTGTGGGGTCTATTTTCCAAAATGGGGTCACTTGTGGGGGGTTTCCACTGTTTAGGCGTATCAGGGGCTCCCAAATGCGACATGACGCCCCCAGACCATTCCATCAAAGTCTGCAATCCAAAACGTCACTACTTCCCTTTCCGAGCCCTGACATGCGCCCATACAGTAGTTTTCTCCCACATATTGGGTATCAGCGTACTCAGGACAAATTGGACAACAACTTTTGGGTCCAATTTCTCCTGTTACCCTTGTGAAAATAAAATATTGGGGGGCGAAAAAAATCATTTTTGTAAATAAAAAAAAGGATTTTTATATTTTTAAACGGCTGTGCGTTATAAACTTCTGTGAAGCACTTCGGGTTTCAAAGTGCTCACCACACATCTAGAATAAGTTCCTTGTGGGGTCTATTTTCCAAAATGGGGTCACTTGTGGGGGTTTCCACTGTTTTAGGCGTATCAGGGGCTCTCCAAATGCGACATGACGCCCCCAGACCATTCCATCAAAGTCTGCAATCCAAAACGTCACTACTTCCCTTCCGAGCCCCGACGTGCACCCATACAGTAGTTTTCTCCTACATATTGGGTATCAGCGTACTCAGGACAAATTGGACAACAACTTTTGGGTTCCAATTTCTTCTGTTACCCTTGTGAAAATAAAATATTGGGGGCGAAAAAATCATTTTTGTAAAAAAAAAAAAAGGAATTTTTTATTTTAAGGCTGTACGTTATAAACTTTAGTGAAACACCTGGGGGTTCAAAGTTCTCACCACACATCTAGATAAGTTCCTTGAGGGGTCTAGTTTCCAAAATGGTGTCATTTGTGGGGGTTTCCCACTGTTTAGGCAGATCAGGAGCTCTCCAAACACGACATGGCGTCCAGCCAATTCTGCGTTGAAAAAGTGAGACGGCGCTCCTTCCCTTCCAAACTCTGCCATGCACCCAAACAGTGGTATACCCCCACATATGGGGTATCAGTGTACTCAGGACAAATTGCACAATAACTTTTGGAGTCTTGTTACCCTTGGAAAAATAAAAATTCGGGTGAAAAGATCATTTTTTGGGAAAAAATATGATTTTTAAATTTTACGGCTCTACTTATAAACTTTTGTGAAGCACTTGAGGTTCAAATTGCTCACCAAAGATCTAGATAAGTTCCTTAGGGGTCTAGTTTCCCAAATGGGTCATTTGTGGGGGTTTCCACTGTTTAGGCACATCAGGGGCTCTCCAAATGCAACATGGCATCCAATCTCAATTCCAGCCAATTTTGGTTGGAAAAAGTCAAATGGTGCTCCTTCCCTTCCGAGCTCTGCCGTGCGCCCAAACAGTGTTCCCCCCCACATATGGGGCATCAGCGTACTCAGGACAAATTGGACAACAACTTATGTGGTCCAATTTCTCCTGATACCCTTGGGAAAATAAAAAATTAGTGACTAAAAGATAATTTTTGTGGGAAAAAAATAGGATTTTTTATTTTCATGCCCGGGCATTATAAAACTTGTGTGAAGCACTTGGGGTTCAAAGTGCTCACCAAAGATCTAGATAAGTTCCTTAGGGGGTCTAGTTTCCAAAATGGGGTCACTTGTGGGGGATTTCCACTGTTTAGGCTCATCTGGGCACTGCAAACGGAACATGACCCCCATCAACGTCTGCATTCCAAAACGTTACTACTTCCTTTCCAAGCCCTGCCGTGCGCCCAAACAGTTTTCCACCCCCACATATGGGGTATCAGCGTACTCAGGACAAATTGGACAACAACTTTTGGGGTCCAATTTCCTTGGGAAAATTCAAAATTTAGGACTAAAAAATCATTTTTGTGAATTTTTTTTTTTTTTTTTCACACCCAGGCATTATAAATTTTTGTGAAACACTTGGGGTTCAAGTGCTCACAACAGATCTAGATAAGTACCTTAGGGGGTCTAGTTTCCAAAATGGTGTCACTTGTGGGGGGTTTCCACTGTTTAGGCGCATCAGAGGTTCTCCAAGCGCGACATGGCGTCCAATCTCAACTCCAGCCAATTTTAGTTTGAAAAAGTCAAACGGCGCTCCTTCCCTTACGAGCTCTGCCGTGTGCCCAAACAGTGGTTTTCCCCCAGATATGGGGTATTGGCGTACTCAGGAGAAATTGCATAACAACCTTATCTGCCCATTTTCTCCTTTTAACCCTTGTGAAAATAAAAAAAAAGTTTGTAAAAGATCATTTTTGTGGCTAAAAAGTTAAATATTCATTTTTTCCTTCCATGTTGCTTTAGTTCCTGTGAAGCACCTGAAGGGTTAATAAACTTCTTGAATGTGGTTTTGAGTACCTTGAGGGTGCAGTTTTTAGAATGGTGTCACTTTTGGGTATTTTCTGTCATGTAGACCCCTCAAAGTGACTTCAAATGTGAGGTGGTCCCTAAAAAAAATGGCTTTGTAAATTTTTGTTGTAAAAATGAGAAATCGCTGGTCAACTTTTAACCCTTATAACTTCCTAACAAAAAAAATTTGATTCCAAAATTGTGCTGATGTAAAGTAGACATGTGGGAAATGTTATTTCTTAACTATTTTGTGTTACATATTTCTCTGTTTTAAGGGAATAAAAATTCAAAGTTTGAAAATTGCTAAATTTTCAAAATTTTTCGCCATATTTGCGTATTTTTCAAAATAAACGCAAGTTATATGGAAGAAATTTTACCACTAACATGAAGTACAATATGTCACGAGAAAACAATCTCAGAATCGCGAAGATCCGTTGAAGCGTTCCGGAGTTATAACCTCATAAAGAACAGTGGTCAGAATTGTAAAAATTGTCCCGGTCATTAACGTGCAAACCACCCTTGGGGGTGAAGGGGTTAAGAGACGGTCCTGGCGCTTGCTGGTCTTTCTTGGGTGCCCTGGAGCCTTTTTGGCAACAATGGAACCTCTCTCCTTGAAGTTCTTGATGATGCGATAGATTGTTGACGGAGGTGCAATCTTTCTAGCTGCGATACTCTTCCCTGTTAGGCCATTTTTTGTGCATTGCAATGATGACTGCACGTGTTTCTTTACACATAACCATGGTTAACAGAGGAGAAACAATGATGCCAAGCACCAGCCTCCTTTTAAAGTGTCCAGTGGTGTCATTCTTACTTAATCATGACAGATTGATCTCCAGCCATGTCCTCATCAACACCCACACCTGTGTTAATGGAGCAATCACTGAAAAGAGGTTAGCGGGTCCTTTTAAGGCAGGGCTGCAATGATGTTGAAATGTGTTTTTGGGGGATAAAGTTCATTTTCTAGCCAAATATTGACTTTGCAAGTAATTGCTGTTAAGCTGATCACTCATTATAACATTCTGGAGAATATGCAAATTGCCATTAGAAAAAGTGAAGCAGTAGACTTTGTAAAAATAATATTTGTGTCATTCTCAAAACTTTTGTCCATGACTGGATACATATATATACACACACACACACGTCCTGACGATGTCCTCATTTTCAGGAATAGAGATCAGTAATGTCCAGGACAACCTCCAAATCATCCATTATATACCCTGGACCTGTTCCCATAAAAAATTCAGATAATTATCCTTATGTCAGGCTGTGAAACTGTAATACACATGGGGACAAAATCATGGGCCAACCTTAAAAAAAAAAAATAAGTACACAATTGTTACATTTAACAAGGAAAACCTTCCTCAATGAACTTTTACATATGGAAATAAAACATAATGGGGTTGGTCACACAAAAAGTAAAGTATAAATAAAATTATGCAACAGAAAAAAAGCATATGGCCCGATTTATATAAAACAAAGGATAAAAAAAACATTGAATAATACAAATAATAATGTATGATACCCCCAAAGTGAATTCTTCTACACGCACGGTATGATCCTACTGCACCCCACACACTCAATATCCCCAGTATGATTTCCCACCTGTAATCCCCACAGCCCCCCACACATTCCAACGGGCCCCACTCAGCGCTGCATACAGAATAATGGCCCCACTCAGCGCTGCATACAGTATAATGGGCCCCACACAGCGCTGCATACAGTATAATGGGCCCCACACAGCGCTGCATACAGTATAATGGGCTCCACACCAGCGCTGCATACAGTATAATGGGCCCCACACAGCGCTCCATACAGTATTATGGGCTCCACACAGCGCTGCATACAGTATAATGGGCCCCACACAGCGCTGCATACAGTATTATGGCTCCACACAGCGCTGCATACAGTATAATGGGCCCCACACAGCGCTGCATACAGTATAATGGGCCCCACACAGCGCTGCATACAGTATAATGGGCTCCACACAGCGCTGCATACAGCATAATGGGCCCCACACAGCGCTGCATACTGTATAATGGGCCCCACACAGCGCTGCATACAGTATAATGGGCCTCACACAGCGCTGCATACAGTATAATGGGCCCCACACAGCGCTGCATACAGTATATGGGCTCCACACAGCGCTGCATACAGTATAATGGGCCCCACACAGCGCTGCATACAGTATAATGGGCCCCACACAGCGCTGCATACAGTATAATGGGCTCCACACAGCGCTGCATACAGCATAATGGGCCCCACACAGCGCTGCATACTGTATAATGGGCCCCACACCAGCGCTGCATACAGTATAATGTATATGGCCCCACACAGCGCTGCAACGATAATGGCCCCACACAGCGCTGCATACAGTAATGGGCCCACACAGCGCTGCATACAGTAAATGGCCCACACAGCGCTGCATACGATAATGGGCCCACACAGCGCTGCATACGTATAATGGCCCACACAGCGCTGCATACGTATAATGGACCCACAAGCGCTGCAACGTATAATGGCCCACACAGCGCTGCATACAGTAATGGCCCCACACAGCGCTGCATACATATGGGCCCCACACAGCGCTGCATACGTATAATGGCCCCACACGCGTCAGTAATGGGCCCACAGCCTGCATACGTATAATGGGCCCCAACAGCGCATACGTATAATGGCCCACACAGCGCGCATACGTATATGGCCCACACAGCGCTGATACGTATAATGGGCCCCACACAGGCTGAACGATAATGGCCCACACAGCCTGCATACGTATATGGGCCCACACGCGCTGCATACAGTAAATGGGCCCACACAGCGCTGCATACGATAATGGGCCCACACAGCGCTGCATACGTAAAGGGCCCCACACAGCGCTGCATACAGTAAATGGGCCCACACAGCCTGCATACGTATAATGGCCCCACACAGCGCTGCATACGTATAATGGCCACACAGCGCGCATACGATAATGGGCCCCACACCCCAGCCTGCATACAGTATAATGGGCCCACACAGCGCTGCACGTAAATGGCCCACAAGCATATGGCCACCAACATATAGGCCCCACACAGCGCTGCATACGTAATGGCCCCACACAGCGCTGCATACGATAATGGCCCCACACAGCTGCATACTAATGGCCCACACAGCGCTGCATACGTAAGGGCCACACAGCGCTGCATACAGAATGGGCCCACACAGCCTGCTACGTTAATGGGCCCCCACAGCGCTGCAACGTAATGGCCCCCAAGCGCTGCATACTAAATGGCCACCACCTGCATACATATGGCCCAACAGCTCATGATATGGCCACCAGCCTGCTACTATAGGCCCACACGGCACAGAAATGGCCAACAGCGCTGCACGTAATGGCCCCACACACGCTATATATGGGCCACACAGCTGATACGATAATGGGCCAAGCTGTAGTAAATGGCCCACCGCGCATATAATGGGCACAGCTGTCTAATGGCCCACACAGCCTGCACAATAATGGCCACACAGGTGACATAATGCCACACGCATAAGGCACCTGCAACGATAGGCCCCAAGCCTGATCAGTAATGGCCACCACCGATACTAATGGCCCCACACAGCGCTGCATACAGATATGGGCCCCACACAACGCCCTGCTATACTGTATAATGGGCCCCACCACAGATAATGGGCCCCACACAGCCTGCATACTGTATAATGGGCCCCACACAGCGCTGCAACAGTATAAGGGCCCCACACAGCGCTGCATACGTATAATGGGCCCCACACAGCGCTGCATACATGTTAATGGGCCCCACACAGCGCTGCATACAGTATAATGGGCCACACCGTCAACGATAATGGGCCCACACAGCTGATACAGTATAATGGGCCCCACACAGCCTGCACATATAGGCCCACCAGCTGCATACGTATAATGGGCCCCACACAGCGCTGCATACAGTATAATGGGCCCCACACAGCGCTGCATACTAGTAATAATGGGCCCCACACAGCGCTGCATACATGTATAATGGGCCCCACACAGCGCTGCATACAGTATAATGGGCCCCACACACGCTGCTCTGCAATATCAGTATAATGGGCCCCACACAGCGCTGCATACAGTATAATGGGCCCACACAGCGCTGCATACAGTATAATGGGCCCCACACAGCGCTGCATACAGTATAATGGGCCCTCACAACAGCGCTGCATACAGTATAATGGGCCCCACACAGCGCTGCATACGTAT
Organism: Oophaga sylvatica; assembly: GCA_033576555.1. Lineage (NCBI taxonomy): Eukaryota > Metazoa > Chordata > Amphibia > Anura > Dendrobatidae > Oophaga > Oophaga sylvatica. Next base: position 6,024,391 of record JARQOD010000002.1, read on the forward strand.
AATGGGCCCCACACAGCGCGCATACAGTATAATGGGCCCCACACAGCGCTGCATACAGTATAATGGGCCCCACACAGCGCTGCATACTGTATAATGGGCCCCACAAGCAGGCCTGCATACAGTTATAATGGGCCCCAACAGCGCTGCATCAATAATGGGCCCCACACAGCGCTGCATACATAAATGGGCCCCACACAGCGCTGCATACAGTATAATGGGCCCCACACAGCGCTGCATACTGTATAATGGGCCCCACACAGCGCTGCATACAGTATAATGGGCCCCACACAGCCTGCATACAGCATAATGGGCCCCACACAGCGCTGCATACAGTATAATGGGCCCCACACAGCGCTGCATACTGTATAATGGGCCCCACACAGCACTGCACACATAACAGGCCCCACACAGCAGTGCATACTGTATAAGGGGCCCCACACAGCACATAGCATATTTAGCCTCACATTAAAAAATATATATATTACATAGTTACATAGCTATTAAGGTTGAAGGAAGACTTTATGTCCATCTAGTTCTCCCCATATCCTATCCTAACCTGCCCTAACATGTTGATCCAGAGAAAGACAAAAAAAAAACCCCAAGTGGCAAACAGTAAGCTTCACATTGGGGAAAAAAATTCCTTCCCGACTCCACATCCGGCAATCAGACTAACTCCCTGGATCAACGCAATATCTAGGAAACTAGTGACTATAGCCTGTAATATACTTTTCAAGAATTAAATTTTAGTAAGGAATCACTCATTACAACATTAGACGGCAGAGAGCTCCATAGTCTCACTGGTCTTACAGTAAAGAACTGCGTCTGTGATTATGGCTAAACCTTCTTTCCTCCAGACGTAGAGGATGCCCCCTTGTCCCCATCACAGGTCTAAGGCCGGCGTCACACTGGCGAATGTGATGCGAGTAAGTCGCACGACTTTCTCGCATCAACACCCGGCACGGCCGCCCGCTCTCGGACCAGAGTGTGCGGCTGCATGTATTTCTATGCAGTCACACACTAGGGTCCAAAAGCGGGCGGCCGTGCCGGGTGTTGAATTTACCAAATGGCTGCAATGAAACAGAGTGAAACATTTAAAGGGGTCTGAATATTTTCTGTACCCACTGTAGCTGTGTAGGCTCATGCTGTATATAGGGGCTGTGTGGGCTCTCCTACTGTATGTAGGGGTTCATACTGTATATAGGGGCTGTGTGGGCTCTCCTACTGTATGTAGGGGTTCATACTGTATAGGGCTGTGTGGGCTCTCTACTGTATGTAGGGTTCATACTGTATATAGGGGGCTGTGTGGGCTCCTACTGTATGTTAGTGCTGTCGGCATACTTAATTCTGCTCAACATTAAGTCATGCAATTTCTATTAATATAAAATTATAATATTTTATATTAAGATTGAGCAGAATTAGTTTCAGCCTATTTGTTTGGCTTTCCACAACAGTCATGGTCTCTCATACGGCCCCTGGAGAAAGTGGATTGCCCACCCCTGGTCTTGACTGCATACAACTGTAGCGAACTCTGACATCTATAAGGTTAAGACAGGATTTCATACAGGGGTCCATTCACACACACAGATCCTGAAATACAGCACAGCACATGCATCAGAAATGTAGGCAGCTCTTCACCATATGGAGGTACAGCGTCATTTACCGATTCTCCCTCTGTCTATGGGCGCTCGCTGTACCGTGGCGGCGTTGGCACAGACGCAGGTATCGCTCCAAACACCAGCAGGCATCACATACAGCGTTCTGTAATCGCTGCCTACTCCCCCGGGGGCTGACACCAAATATAGCATCCCTCCAAAACAAGGTGACGCGAGTATGTTGTGCAATCACAGAGGGAGAGAAGATTTAAAAAGTTAAAATGAAAAAAATATCAATTTAAAAACAAAAACCCGATAAATAAACAAGCACAAATGGCGTAAATGTAAAAGGAAAGTGATGACAGAGGCAAAAAAAAAAAAAAAAAGTGAAAGACGGTGCAAAAATAACAGTAAAGGCCTTATACACACAGAGCCTATACAGAGGCATATTATGAAACTGAAGGTGTTCTGTGCCGCCATACTACAGACAGGGAATACCGTATATCGGGTCAGCCTCCACTTCTAAGAACATCGACACGGGGCCAGCCATGAACCAGGGGACATAAAATGCAGAGATCTGCATCATTTATTGACCTGATCGCCGGGGGCAGATAAAAGGTGTAGATGGCAGATGTTATGGATTTGCTTTTTACACTGCTCACTGGATCTTCATTTTTACAATCCTTCGACCTTTCGGATCACAAATAGATTCGTAACTCCAAATATGTATTTCTGGCTTAATGAAAAGGAGGAAAGCGTTCAGCATTCATGGACACCGCTTATTTTTCAAAGTAAGGGACCCAGATAATGAATTTCATGGCTCACAATTACAGTAGATTATTAGACCAAAGGGGGCGCTAAATAACGAGTTACTGGAGGGATAGTCGCCTCATAGACAGATTCACCCATGTGTTACATAACTATGATACAGAGATTATCTGGAAACGGTTTCCATGGCAACAGAATAAAGAGTATCACATTTCCTGTGTGTCAGGTTCCCCTCCGGGCCGTGTAACCCCACGCTAACTCCACAGTGACGTCAGCGCCTGTACCCATCCCTGCCAGTGACATCGGCACGGACTAATATTAGAAGCAGCGGCGATGGAGCGGGAGGGGGAATTCACAACGAGTCCCGTTGTAGGGAAACCCCGAAAAAGAAGTCACAATCTGTCACTAGTGAAGTATCTATGGCAAGAAGTTGTCGGAAATCACAGTCAAGGGTTAAATTAGAAAATCCTGGCAATGTAGATCTATAAATATATAATCACTGCTGAAGCATCATAATGTTATAATACACCAGGCACCAGGAGAAAGGAGGTGGGCCACAGGGACGGCCCTGGCTGGCTGCCCCACGAGAGGGCCGGTGGGCCGCAGAGACGGCCGCCCCACGAGAGCGCCGGTGGGCCGCAGAGACGGCCGCCCCACGAGAGGGCCGGTGGGCCGCAGAGACGGCCGCCCCACGAGAGCGCCGGTGGGCCGCAGAGACGGCCGCCCCACGAGAGCGCCGGTGGGCCGCAGAGACGGCCGCTCAACGAGAGTGCCGGTGGGCTGCAGAAACGGCCGCCCCACGAGAGTGCCGGTGGGCCGCAGAGACGGCCTCCCCTTGAGAGCGCTGGCGGACCGCAGAGACGGCCGCCCCACGAAAGCACCGATGGGCCGCAGAGACGGCCGCCCCACGAGAGTGCCAGTGGGCCGCAGAAACGGCTACCCCATGAGAGTGCCGGTGGGCCGCAGAGACGGCCGCCCCATGAGAGTGCCGCCGCCCCACGAGAGCGCCGGTGGACCGCAGAGACGGCCGCCCCACGAGAGCGCCGGTGGACCGCAGAGACGGCCGCCCCACGAGAGCGCCGGTGGACCGCAGAGATGGCCGCCCCACGAGAGCGCCGGTAGACCGCAGAGACGGCCGCCCCACAAGAGCGCCGGTGGACCGCAGAGACGGCCGCCCCACGAGAGTGCCGGTGGGCTGCAGAGACGGCCGCCCCATGAGAGTGCCGGTGAGCCGCAGAAACGGCCGCCCCACGAGAGCGCCGGTGGGCCGCAGAGACGGCCGCCCCACGAGAGCACCGATGGGCCGCAGAGACGGCCGCCCCACGAGAGCACCGATGGGCCGCAGAGACGGCCGCCCCACGAGAGCGCCGATGGGCCGCAGACTAACCAGGCTTAATCTCCAGCACATCCCGTAGATCGATTAGACTGGGCCGCTTGCTTCGTTCTAATGCAAGGCCCACTGTACGTCGGGAACTCCCCGCATTTACCCATACAAGTCATTAGTATTCATCCTTTATTTTTAATAATAATCTTTATTTTTATATAGCGCTAACAGATTCCGCAGCGCTTTACAGTTTTGCACACATTATCATCGCTGTCCCCGATGGGGCTCACAATCTAGATTCCCTATCAGTATGTTTTTGGAGTGTGGGAGGAAACCGGAGAACCCGGAGGAAACCCACGCAAACACGGGGAGAACATACAAACTCCTTGCAGATGTTGTCCTAGGTGGCATTCGAACCCAGGACTCCAGCGCTGCAAGGCTGTAGTGCTATCCACTGAGCCACCGTGCTGCCCAATGCCAGTCTTATCAGAGACCGCTGGGTCCGGTGCCCGCTGTCCTTCCTGTATTAGGGAGAGGTGGCATTTAGCGAGAGATAAACACAATGTGCGGCCGACCTCACACAAGAACACTGCGTCCTCTGCACGCCCCGAGCCCAGCAGTAACAGATGAGAACTACGGCAGGACATGCTCATCCGCTCAGCCTTTTAAAAGCATCCACTATTTTGTCATGCAAGAGGTTTATTTTTTTGCATCACTACAGATTTCTTAAAAAAAAAAAAAAAAAAACACAGGACAGCACGTGAGAAGCAAAGTAGGTACTTTCTGCTTTCTACAAAGTTTTCTAATCTCATCCTAGAGCTGGATTCACAGCTACACTAATGCTGCATTAGGACCTTCACACTGCTGCACCTAGTCATTTTTTCTTCCATCACAGTACCGGAGTCACAGATACACTGATCATTACTGCTCTGTAAGGTCCTACGTGCTGCCGTTTACTATCAAGTTATCACTTATGTGCTGGATTTACAACTACTGTTCAGGACTCCTGCATTATGTCCTCCTTGCTGCTTCTGCTTACTAGTGTTTCACATCACGCCAGTGCTGGATTCGCAGCTACACTACTCAGTACTGCTACAGTTTCTGAACATGTGCTAAATAGAGGAATGAGAACAGGAATCCCTCATGTCCCGTGTGCAGGGTATGAAAAACATCACAGCAGCCGGTCTCCTCCAGCTAGCTTAGATAATTAAAACTCAGAGCCGGAAGATGGAAAAACTGGCGAAAAATGCAGGACACATGTCATATAATGGCCATAAATGGTAACTGTTAAATGTCTCTCAATGTGGATTTTAACGCATCACAGAATAAGTGGCTGCACACACAGTCCTGTAATGGCGTGCATCATGGTGCCATTACATGGTACATCACGTTCAGAGGAGGTTCTTGCAACCCAACCTCCATCACACTAACTGAATACGAGGTTCAATCACACACCTTGTACATGACAATCAGATGCACATACAACACAGGAGTCTGATCAATGCCTGTTTCCTTCATACCTGTGTAGGTCATGTTTTTTTGATTTCCATAGGGAGCCCCTGGCTGCACAGGGCTGTAAACCGGATTCATGGTGCAAGACTGGAATCTCTGCAAGAAAACAAGATATGCAATAAAATAAGAGTGATTATAACCTCACCCACTATCCACATCGATAAGTCAGGACCATAGACCGCACACATCGAACAACCTTCCCCCAAAACATCCCATATCCGTACGAAATCCAGATGTTTTACCACTTTGAAAAATAAAAGTATTTTGGGACCCCAATGGGGGCCAGGGGTGAGAGGCGAGGGGAGCACAGAGATTGGAGAGTCCAAGAAGACCACCCCACACCTAGACTGGCCGATCTCTACCACAGCTCCTGTCAGGCTCCTTTTAAGACTCTTACAGCAAAGATTTCTTCATTAAACCCAAAAAGGTGAAAGATACGGCCGTCTAGTCAGTGTTGGAAACAATCCCGGAGCAGATTCTGGAGGAGTTTCCTCACCAAGATTTGCAAGTAATCCTGAAGGGCCATCGCTGATCCACTGAAACGTTTCCACAGCTCTGCTGTCTGTAGATAAGGGAATATGTTAAGTGACATCAGAAGACGTCTTAATACTGTGAGCAGAATGTGGCAGGAGCGATAAGGGTCACAGTATCCATCATACGGCTGGGGCATTTATCTCCCCAGTTATCGCCCATCCTCCGCTGTGAGGTGACCCCAGGACACCACCCTACAAGGATCCCGAGGCTGCGGTCCCTGACTTACCAGTGAGAAGCGGTCATAAACCACCGTTTAATCTCACGCACAGATGGAGATTATTACTGTCAGAGCAGAAGTGGGAACTTTTCTCAGGATTCTGGACCCCACGTGATCTGTTCTTCAGAGTATAGAGACACCTCTGAGGACATTTGTGGTGTAAAGCAATTTTGTAAATCGGGTTTCATCAGGAATCGCGTATCGTTCACCTTCTACAGCCTCTATGTATCACAATATATAGCAAACTGCAGAATGAGTAACTAGTGAAACCATCAGCGAGCTCCACATGATGCCACAGTCTGTAACTTCTCTTTGAAGTCGATTTATGGCCACAGTTCAAAAAGCCACAACTGTGTTTTCCCAATAGTGGACCACCACTTTAAAAAAGGAGTAAAGAGAAGGGGGAGAGAGAAAATCAAAGAGGAGGGCCCCCCAAAAGACGAACAGAAAAGACGGCAGAGTAGAGGGAACCCCCAAAGACAGGCAAAGTAGAGGGAACCCCAAAGACGGGCAGAGTACAGGGAGCCCCCAAAGACGGGCAGAGTAGAGGGAGCCCCCAAAGACGGCAGAGTAGAGGGAGCCCCTAAAGACAGGCAGGGTAGAGGGAGCCCCCAAAGACCGGCAGAGTAGAGGGAGCCCCCAAAGACGGGCAGAGTAGAGGGAGCCCCCCAAAGACGGCAGAGTAGAGGGAGCCCCCTAAAGACCGGCAGGGTAGAGGGAGCCCCCAAAGACCGGCAGAGTAGAGGGAGCCCCCAAAGACCGGCAGAGTAGAGGGAGCCCCCAAAGACCGGCAGAGTAGAGGGAGCCCCCAAAGACCGGCAGAGTAGAGGGAGCCCCCAAAGACCGGCAGAGTAGAGGGAGCCCCCAAAGACCGGCAGAGTAGATTGGTTGAGGGGAGGGGACCACCTCTTTAAAAAGTAGAGGGGGGAGGGGAGGGATAAAAAAGGGGGGCCCCAAAGACTGACAGTAGAGGGGGGATGGGTTAGAGAAGGAGCCCAAGAGGATACTCCCAAAGACAGGCAGAGGACCCTCAAACACGGACAGAGGAGAGGGTGTAGAACAGAGGGGGCCAAAGACGAAGACTGTGTGGAGAGGGCCAAGACCGAAAGACAGGGCCAAGGGTTGAGCAGGCCAAAAAGGTAATTAAAATATCACAGGGAATCCATCTCGCTTTTCATAAATCCTAGGTATCACAAATGTCCTGAAGGATCAGAGCCTTTAGAAAATGCCACAAGAATAAATGAGACAGTATCAACAAGTAGCTACCAGCAGAGGGCAGTAACTCTCCAGCAGAGGACTCGCACCAGTACAGGAGACCAAGGTACAAAGAAGAAGAATGGGGGATGTGGCCATGAGGGAAGTAGGGCTCCAGGCACTAATGGGGGCTATGATTCAGAAATTAATCGGGTTAATATATGGCACTTGTCACCACCAAAGTGGGCACAACTGGTTATAACTACAACCAAGGAAAGAGGAGATGCACTGTCCACAATAAGGCTATGATCACACGGTACATTATTGTAGCGGGGTTTTTGTTTGCAAACTGAAAGCCACTTTTTACAGTAAAAGTGAAAAACAGATTTCAGAACTCATGAACACGTTTTGTTTTGTGTTTTTTTCCCCTTAAATTGGAAAACTGCAACGCTTTTTCAATCTGCAACATTCAGTTCTCTGTTTTTGCTGCATTTTTGGTGAATAAAACTAACTTTAAACATGTAATGTAGATTGTAACCTGTGACAAGAAAACGCAGGGTTTTCGACTGCTGAAAAAAAGAAGTTGCAATGTGTGAACAAAGCCCAATACACCGGAAGCCGGCATAATTCTGCACACTTTTCTCAGATCGTAATGTGCAAGGATCATACTAGAAGCGAACAGAGATTTGAGCAGCACTCGGCGGATGCCAAGATATGTGCAAAAACTTAAGGCCCCCCATACATATTGCACTAATGACAGCCAAACCCGACGATAACAACAGGTCTAATGTGTATGAAGGCAGCGGCCGACAGGACCAAGAGAGATGTTCATCAAGCACGTCCGATTTCAGACTGTCGATTGTTCTACCGCAGATAAATTAGCGTTTTCTCAGAGAGCACAGGCGTCCCTGTGTATGGGAGAGTCAACCGAGAGGACGTCGGCCGAAAGCCATCTAATGTGTATGCCAGCCTTACTCTAAGCCACGGACAATAATTTAGCATTCCCAAGATTTCCAAAAACATTTGACAGATCTTTGCTAAGAGGATACGAAATGTTTCCTGCATATGAAACATGAAAAATCAGATTGCACCCTTCCTCTGAGATCAGTGATTGGCTGCAGTGGTGACGTGACCTTTTCAAGTGACATCACTGCTGCAGCCAAAACACAGACCAGTGCAGCGGGAATAAGCCAACTTGGAGTATAACCATTATATTCTTGTACATAGGAGCAGTATTATAGTAGTTATATTCTTGTACATAGGAGCAGTATTATAGTAGTTATATTCTTGTACATAGGAGCAGTATTATAGTAGTTATATTCTTGTACATAGGAGCAGTATTATAGTAGTTATATTCTTGTACATAGGGGGCAGTATTATAGTAGTTATATTCCTGTACATAGGGGCAGTATTATAGTAGTTATATTCTTGTACATAGGGGCAGTATTATAGTAGTATATTCTTTTACATAGGGGCAGTATTATAGTAGTTATATTATTGTACATAGGGGCAGTATTATAGTAGTATATTCTTTTACATAGGGGCAGTATTATAGTAGTTATATTCTTGTATATAGGGGCAGTATTATAGTAGTTATATTCTTGTACATAGGAGCAGTATTATAGTAGTTATGTTTTGTATATAGGGGCAGTATTATAGTAGTTATATTCTTGTACATAGGGGCAGTATTATAGTAGTTATATTCTTGTACATAGGAGCAGTATTATAGTAGTTATATTCTTGTATATAGGAGCAGTATTATAGTAGTTATATTCTTGTACATAGGGGCAGTATTATAGTAGTTATATTCTTGTACATAGGGGCAGTATTATAGTAGTTATATTCTTGTACATAGGAGCAGTATTATAGTAGTTATATTCTTGTACATAGGAGCAGTATTATAGTAGTTATATTCTTGTACATAGGGGGCAGTATTATAGTAGTTACATTCCTGTACATAGGGGCAGTATTATAGTAGTTATATTCTTGTACATAGGGGCAGTATTATAGTAGTATATTCTTTTACATAGGGGCAGTATTATAGTAGTTATATTCTTGTACATAGGGGCAGTATTATAGTAGTATATTCTTTTACATAGGGGCAGTATTATAGTAGTTATATTCTTGTATATAGGGCAGTATTATAGTAGTTATATTCTTGTACATAGGAGCAGTATTATAGTAGTTATGTTCTTGTATATAGGGGCAGTATTATAGTAGTTATATTCTTGTACATAGGGGCAGTATTATAGTAGTTATATTCTTGTACATAGGAGCAGTATTATAGTAGTTATATTCTTGTATATAGGAGCAGTATTATAGTAGTTATATTCTTGTACATAGGGGCAGTATTATAGTAGTTATATTCTTGTACATAGGGCAGTATTATAGTAGTTATATTCTTGTACATAGGAGCAGTATTATAGTAGTTATATTCTTGTATATAGGAGCAGTATATATTAGTTATATTCTTGTACATAGGGGCAGTATTATAGTAGTTATATTCTTGTACATAGGAGCAGTATTATAGTAGTTATATTCTTGTATATAGGAGCAGTATTATAGTAGTTATATTCTTGTACATAGGGGCAGTATTATAGTAGTTATATTCTTGTACATAGGGGCAGTATTATAGTAGTTATATTCTTGTACATAGGAGCAGTATTATAGTAGTTATATTCTTGTACATAGGAGCAGTATTATAGTAGTTATATTCTTGTATATAGGAGCAGTATTATATTAGTTATATTCTTGTACATAGGGGCAGTATTATAGTAGTTATATTCTTGTACATAGGAGCAGTATTATAGTAGTTATATTCTTGTACATAGGAGCAGTATTATAGTAGTTATATTCTTGTATATAGGAGCAGTATTATATTAGTTATATTCTTGTACATAGGGGCAGTATTATAGTAGTTATATTCTTGTACATAGAAAGAGTATTATAGTAGTTATATTCTTGTACATAGGAGCAGTATTATAGTAGTTATATTCTTGTATATAGGAGCAGTATTATATTAGTTATATTCTTGTACATAGGGGCAGTATTATAGTAGTTATATTCTTGTACATAGGAGCAGTATTATAGTAGTTATATTCTTGTATATAGCAGTATTATATTAGTTATATTCTTGTATATAGGAGCAGTATTATATTAGTTATATTCTTGTACATGGGGGCAGTATTATAGTAGTTATATTCTTGAACATAGGAGCAGTATTATAGTAGTTATATTCTTGTATATAGGGGCAGTATTATAGTAGTTATATTCTTGTACATAGGGGCAGTATTATAGTAGTTATATTCTTGTACATAGGAGCAGTATTATAGTAGTTATATTATTGTACATAGGAGCAGTATTATAGTAGTTATATTCTTGTACAATTAACTTGCTGTAATGACAGATCAGTGCGGTATAAAAATGCGGTTTTTGCTAGCACATACATAACTTTACAGACTCCATAAAGTTGTTCTGGAAAACTTGAATGATTAAGTAATGCGACAGAATGACGATTCATCATCTGGCAGGAGCAGAGCAGCTTGTGTGCCGGGCACAGCTGGTCCCTTTATGCAGTCTAGGAATAGTCAGACATGCTGAGCTCAGTAACATAAGATGGATGGGAGGATGAGGATCGGCACGATTTAAAGGCCCAAGAACCCAAATAGCTGCAGACTATGAAATTACAACAGTGTTAAACAACAAGCACCTGGTATCTGTCAAATAAGGCTGTAATTGTCCTACTGGACAAACGTTTAATTTTCCGGCGCAAGTTCTTCAGTGTAAAGAATGTTGGTTCTCATTTTAGTTCTTGTGGTTAGACCCAGTCTTGTGATCGGATGGGTTCAGGGCAACTTCTACTCGCTCTACAGTGAGATCAAAGCTGTCATTATTAGTGATGAGCGAGCGTGCTCTGATAAGGTGTTATCGGAGCACGGTGGAGTGCGGATAGTAGTAGGAAATGCCGAACATGCGCTTTCAGCATTTGAGCATGCTTTGATAACGCCTTACCCGAGCACGCTTGCTCTTCACTAGTCATTATAGATCACACAGGAGTAGTCCGTTCTGGGCTACTCCTGTGTGCGATGCAAGGAGAACCTGCTCTCTACACAGCGGTTACAGGTTGCCCTGAGCACAATAGACCGTGTCATTACTGACATCTCAGGACAGGCAGTGTGGAGGAAAGTGCAGCAGAGCTGACAGTGCACAGAGAAGGAGAGATGATAGAAGGGTATGTAATGCGACACCGGTAAACTCTGTTGTCCTGCCCTCATACTGACTGCAGGAACCTTACCTGAAAAGGAGTTACTTATCTGTGCTATCTAATTATGCCGGAGGTTAGACTAAGGAGATCACGGCCAAGTGTCATACATCGAGAAACCTGCTCTGAACTGTGGTGGTGGAGTGTTCTTTTCCACTGTGTGTTGCTGTCTATTTATGATTGGTCAGCATTATAAAAGGGAGAAGGACACACCACTGATGAACAGTTTCTGATAACACCCACTTGGACTTTGCAATCAAACCATTTGACATCTAATGAGTTAATGTTTCACATGTAAAGCAACACGGAATAAACGGCACTATAATAAATATCTCCGCAACGGACACTTTTTTTTTTTTTTAACTTCTTGTGTCCAGATCAACATGCAAAACTTGGTAAAGAGTCCTCATTAACAGAATTTTCACAATAGTTACATTCAACTGTCCAATGCATAAGAAATATACTTCAACAGCTACTGAGCCGCGTCATACCGCCACCACATGCCCCAGCAGAGCCGCCTAATACCACCACCACTGCCTCATACCTCACACCCAGCAGACCCGCGTCATACCACCACCACTGCCTCAGCAGAGCCACCTCATACCACCACCACTGCCTCATACCTCACACCCCAGCATGGCCGCTTCATACCTCACACCCAGCAGACCCGCGTCATACACACCTGCTCAGCGAGCCCTCATACCACCACCACTGCCTCATACCTCACACCCCAGCAGGCCGCTTCATACCTCCACCCAGCGGCGCCTTTACCACACCACTGCCTCAGCAGAGCCGCCTCATACCACCACCACTGCCTCATACCTCACACCCCAGCATGGCCGCTTCATACCACCACTACTGCCTAAGCAGAGCTGCCTCATACCTCACACCCCAGCAGAGCCGCCTTATACTACCACAACTGCCTCAGAGCCGCCTCATACAACCACCACTGCCTCATACCTCACACCCCAGTATGGCCGCTTCAAACCACCACCACAGCCTCAGCAGAACCAACGCATACCACCACGACTGCCTCATACCTCATGCCCAAGCAGAGCCGCTTCATACCGCCTCAGCAGAGCCTCATACTACTACTAAACATCAGCAACTGCAGGAAAGCAATTTGAAGAGGAGAAATTGTGTAAAAGACAAATATGGTCTCATCCAGATAGTTAAGGTACTGCACACTAAACAATCCCGCTAGCGATCACGATAACGACGCATACAATGCGCATCGCTAGCGGGAATTGTATCTATCATCGCTAAGTGCGGCCCATTTAGCGATATAGTTAACGTCGCTATCGCCGTTAGCGAATCTTCTATACGCACTTTGCGGTACAAAGTACCGCAAAATCTCGCTAAGAAAAGGTGCCACACTAGCGATATATACTTACCCAGCGGGAGCACCGACGAGAAAATAGGGTCCGGAACGATTCCAGCGACGAGCGAGATCACAGCAGGAAGCTCGTCGCTGGCAGATGCCGCACTGAACAACATCGCTAACGGGATCGCTAAATAGTGACGTTTTTTAGCGATCCCGTTAGTGATATTGTTCAGTGTGGCATACCCTTTAGACACAATTAGTTTGGCTTCCATTGTATGCATACTGATAAGGAGGGGATGGTATACACAAGCTTAGAGATGCTGGCACCTGGGAGCACATGAAACCCCCTGACACACGAGATGGATGGTGCAGGCGCAATACAGAACATCCTGATGGATGAAGCTGAGGGGACATTGCCGGAGATGGTGACAGCACAGTTGGGGAGCAGCGCGGCATCACAGAACATCTGCTGCATGGCCCAGGGAGAGGATCACAGAACAAGAAGGAGAAACCTGCAGGAGACTAATACAGGACACCTGAACACGGCTGCAAGTGACGTCTGCTCCGGGCCCGGGGCCACAAACAACGCTACAAGAAATAGCATTAATTTAACTTCAATAAAAGAGGTAGAAGGAAATCAGCTACACCGGGCATGTGTGGATGATGGGCATCCTCCTGCAATTACTATGCTAGTATGTAAAGTCTGAGCGCGCAGGAGAAGGTATAAGCCTCAAACATTGAATCTATTAATGAAAAAAAAAGCGACGAGACGTATGTACGCATTACTGCACTATAAGAATGGTGTACAATAATAATAAATTATATTGTGGTACCGTGTTAGCCAGAAAAATCGATGTGAATACTTCTCCGTCCAATTATGACAAGAGCATTCTTAAAGTGATACCTTTATTGGCTAACCAGAAAATTATATGTTCGCAAGCTTTCAGAGCTCAAAGGCTCCTTCTTCAGGCAAGATTACATTTGGAATAATAAGAAAGACACATTAGATGCTTACTATAGTAGGAAATTTGTTCAAGACCTGGGAGGTGTGATGCCTTCAAAAGATAAGCAAAGGAAATCGAATTAGCATTTTCTTACAAATGGAGAGCTAGTGGAATGTGTTCTTAGCTATCTGGAGTCCTTCGGTGAAGTGTGTGAACGTGTCTATGTAGTGGACCTAAAACGGTTTAAGTTGAATCCTAGTGTCAAAGTATTGAACATCCTAATAAGTTTGAATTCCCATATTTTTCTCTCCCTGTCATCCTTAAAATGACCTTTTAGTATTAAGACTTTTAAGTCTGTCATACAATGTCCAGTTCCAGAGAAATGTTTTCCCACAGGCGTGTCCATTTCATTCCTGATCGTATGTCTGTGTAGATTCATCCTTGTTTGTAGTTTTTGCATGGTTTCCCCAATATAGATAGCTCCAGGGCACCTTGTACATTGTATCATGTACACCACATTGGAGGATGTACATGAAAAGGAACCCATGACCTTATAGTCCTGATTTGTGTTTGGTACACGGACTGTATTTGTTGGTAATATGTGGGTACAAGTTTTGCATTTTTTGTTGTTACATGGGAATGTGCCAGTCACTGATGGTGACGAGAGGACACTTCTGACAAGGAGATTCCTTAAGTTAGGGGGCTGTTTGTAGGAGAGGAGTGGTAGTTCTGGGAATATGTCTTTCAATTTGTGGTCTCTGTGGAATATGGGTTGGAGATCAGCACCAATTTTCCTTAGGATGCTCATATCCTCCAATGTGGTGTACATGATACAAATGTACAAGGTGCCCTGGAGCTATCTATATTGGGGAAACCATGCAAAAACTACAAACAAGGATGAATCTACACAGACATACGATCAGGAATGAAATGGACACGCCTGTGGGAAAACATTTCTCTGGAACTGGACATTGTATGACAGACTTAAAAGTCTTAATACTAAAAGGTCATTTTAAGGATGACAGGGAGAGAAAAATATGGGAATTCAAACTTATTAGGATGTTCAATACTTTGACACTAGGACTCAACTTAACACCCGGTTTTATGGTCCATCTACATCAACACCAGAAGGACTCCAGATAGCTAAGAACACATTCCCACTAGCTCTCCATTTGTAAGAAAATGCTAATTCGATTTCCTTTGCTTATCTTTTGAAGGCATCACACCTCCCAGGTCTTGAACAAATTTCCTACTATAGTAAGCATCTAATGTGTCTTTCTTATTATTCCAAATGTAATCTTGCCTGAAGAAGGAGCCTCTGCGCTCTGAAAGCTTGCGAACATATAATTTTCTGGTTAGCCAATAAAGGTATCACTTTAAGAATGCTCTTGTCATAATTGGACGGAGAAGTATTCACATGCACTATAAGAACAAACCAATGTCAGACAAGTTAGGCCTCTTTCACACATCCGTTTTTCCCTGCGGTCACAATTTGTCGTTTTGTGGAAAAAACGGATCCTGCAATTGTTGCTGCAGGATCAGTTTTTTTCTCATAGACTCGTATTAGCGACGGATGGCCACACGTTTCATCTGTCTTTGATGAATCCGTAGAAAAATCTTTGTCCGTCGGCTGGATACAACGGACTTTGGAACGTTTTTTTTGTGTACGTCGAAAAGACTTACAACGACTGATCCAGCGACATCCATTGTAGGCTATAATGGTAACCTATGGGCGCAGGACCCGTCACAAGACGGATTCCTTTCATGTTCTCTCTCTCACCATCACCATGATGGATCCATCAAAATAGCTTATCCGTCGCATCAGTTTTTTACAACCTGCACTGGATCCGTTTTTTTCTACTTTGACGGATTGTGACTGATTGTAAAAAGCGGATGTGTGAAAGTGACCTTAAGCAGATCATTACCATTTAGGATTCACAAATTTCTACGTTCTTTCATTCACTTCTTCACTTTTCCATTTTATACATCTCTATTTGCTTTCAAGGAAAAGAATTTTATCAACATCTTTAAACTATAAATTCTATAACAAGTAACAAAAGATGCACAGATTATAAGAACAAGCAATAATTACTGCTATAATACTGCCCCCCATGTACAAGAATATAACTACTATAATACTGCCCCTATGTACAAGAATATAACTACTATAATACTGCTCCCTATGTACAAGAATATAACTACTATAATACTGCCCCTATGTACAAGAATATAACTACTATAATAGCTCCTATGTATAAGAATATAACTACTATAATACTGCCCCTATGTACAAGAATATAACTACTATAATACTGCCCCTATGTACAAGAATATAACTACTATAATACTGCCCCTATGTACAAGAATATAACTACTATAATACTGCCCCTATGTACAAGAATATAACTACTATAATACTGCCCCTATGTACAAGAATATAACTACTATAATACGCTCCTATGTACAAGAATATAACTACTATAATACTGCTCCCTATGTACAAGAATATAACTACTATAATACTGCCCCTATGTACAAGAATATAACTACTATAATACTGCCCCCCATGTACAAGAATATAACTACTTAAACTGCCCTATGTACAAGATATAATACTATAATACTGCCCCCCATGTACAAGAATATAACTACTATAATACTGCCCCTATGTACAAGAATATAACTACTATAATACTGCCCCTATGTACAAGAATATAACTACTATAATACTGCCCCTATGTACAAGCATATAACTACTATAATACTGCCTCTATGTACAAGAATATAACTACTATAACACTGCTTCCTACGTAAAGGAATATTATGCTGTTCTGACGTACAAGACTTATGCTACCCCTGTAAGCATCTCAGGACAGAAGTCATGTAACTGTAGTTTATCCGTGTGAATTAGAGCATCATTATACTGCAGAGTGAGAATTTCAGCATAGACTAGGTAACATCAGACGCTATATAACGTGACTTCACATTTACTCTGTTTTGAACTTTGTAACAAAAGTGGCCTAGTTTAGCAGTAGGTGAAGATCTAGAGATGCCAGGAGCGGATTAGCGTCTTTAAGGATAACATTAATCAGACTTGTTATTCTGAAAAAGAAAAAAATCCTTGTGGTCGAAGACAAAAAAAGATAAATGATGAACAAACGATTCTTGCTGTAGGCGACATTCAGTCTGAAGAATCCCTATCAGCACAGAGTCATTGAAATGGAGATAATATTACTGCAGAAAGCAGCTTCTGTCTGCTGACAATGTACAAACTGAGGGGGGCTCTGAAAAAAAATCACTGAAAAACTGTAAGGGGTCCACAACAAGGACAAAACCCAAAAAGATCTACGGTAAATAGATTCCTAAGCAATAACCTATCACAGATGTCTAACAAAATCTTTTATCTGCTACGAGGCTACGCCTTTTGGGACAAGATATAATACATATTATATATATATTCTGTATATAGAAGCAGTATTATAGTAGTTATATTCTTGTACATAGGGGCAGTATTATAGTAGTTATATTCATGTACATAGGAGGCAGTATTATAGTAGTTATATTCTTATACATAGGAGCAGTATTATAGTAGTTATATTCTTGTACATAGGGGCAGTATTATAGTAGTTATATTCATGTACATAGGAGGCAGTATTATAGTAGTTATATTCTTATACATAGGAGCAGTATTATAGTAGTTATATTCTTGTACATAGGGCAGTATTATAGTAGTTATATTCATGTACATAGGAGGCAGTATTATAGTAGTTATATTCTTGTACATAGGAGCAGTATTATAGTAGTTATATTCATGTACATAGGAGGCACTATTATAGTAGTTATATTCATGTACATAGGAGGCAGTATTATAGTAGTTATATTCTTGTATATAGGGAGCAGTATTATAGTAGTTATATTCTTGTACATAGGGGCAGAATTATAGTAGTTATATTCTTGTACATAGGAGGCAGTATTCTAGTAGTTATATTCTTGTACATAGGGGCAGTATTATAGTAGTTATATTCTTGTACATAGGGGCAGTATTATAGTAGTTTATATTCTTGTACATAGGGGCAGAATTATAGTAGTTATATTCTTGTACATAGGGCAGAATTATAGTAGTTATATTCTTGTACATAGGAGGCACTATTCTAGTAGTTATATTCTTGTACATTGGGGCAGTATTATAGTAGTTATATTCTTGTACATAGGGGCAGTATTATAGTAGTTATATTCTTGTACATAGGAGCAGTATTATAGTAGTTATATTCTTGTACATAGGGGGCAGTATTATAGTAGTTATATTCTTGTACATAGGGGCAGTATTATAGTAGTTATATTCTTGTACATAGGGGCAGTATTATAGTAGTTATATTCATGTACATAGGAGGCAGTATTCTAGTAGTTATATTCTTGTACATAGGGGCAGTATTATAGTAGTTATATTCTTGTACATAGGAGCAGTATTATAGTACAGTCATGGCCAAAAGTTTTGAGAATGACACAAATATTAATTTTTACAAAGTCTACTGCTTCACTTTTTCTAATGGCAATTTGCATATACTCCAGAATGTTATAAAGAGTGATCAGCTTAATTACTTGCAAAGTCAATATTTGGCTAGAAAATTAACTTTATCCCCCAAAACACATTTCAACATCATTGCAGCCCTGCCTTAAAAGGACCAGCTAACCTCTTTTCAGTGATTGCTCCATTAACACAGGTGTGGGTGTTGATGAGGACATGGCTGGAGATCAATCTGTCATGATTAAGTAAGAATGACACCACTGGACACTTTAAAAGGAGCTGGTGCTTGGCATCATTGTTTCTCTTCTGTTAACCATGGTTATCTCTAAAGAAACACATGCAGTCATCATTGCAATGCACAAAAATGGCCTAACAGGGAAGAGTATCGCAGCTAGAAAGATTGCACCTCAGTCAACAATCTATCGCATCATCAAGAACTTCAAGGAGAGAGGTTCCATTGTTGCCAAAAAGGCTCCAGGGCACCCAAGAAAGACCAGCAAGCGCCAGGACCGTCTCTTTAAAAGTGTTTCAGCTGCGGGATCGGGCTACCAGCAGTACAGAGCTTGCTCAGGAATGGCAGCAGGCAGGTGTGAGTGCATCTGCATGCACTGTGAGGCTGAGACTCTTGGAGCAAGGCCTGGTCTCAAGGAGGGCAGCAAAGAAGCCACTTCTCTCCAGAAAAAACATCATGGACAGACTGATATTCTGCAAAAGGTACAGGCAGTGGACTGCTGAGGACTGGGGTAAAGTTATTTTCTCTGATGAATCCCCTTTTCGATTGTTTGGGACATCAGGAAAACGCCTCATTCGGAGAAGACAAGGTGAGTGCTACCACCAGTCTTTCTCATGCCAACTGTTAAGAATCCTGAAACCATTCATGTGTGGGGTTGCTTCTCAGCCAAGGGAATCGGCTCTCTCACAGTCTTACCTAAAAACACAGCCATGAATAAAGAATGGTACCAGAATGTCCTCCAAGAGCAACTTCTCCCAACCCTCCAAGAGAAGTTTGGCGATCAACAATGCCTTTTCCAGCATGATGGAGCACCTTGTCATAAAGCAAAGGTGATAACTAAATGGCTCAGGGAACAAAACATAGAGATTTTGGGTCCATGGCCTGGAAACTCCCCAGATCTTAATCCCATTGAGAACTTGTGGTCAATCATCAAGAGACGGGTGGACAAACAAAAACCTAAAAATTATGACAAAATGAAAGCATTGATTGTGCAAGAATGGACTGCTATCAGTCAGGATTTGGTCCAGAAGTTGATTGAGAGCATGCCCGGGAGAATTGCAGAGGTCCTGAAGAATAAGGGTCAACACTGCAAATATTGACTTGCTGCATTAACTCATTCTAACTGTCAATATAAGCTTTTGTTACTCATATGTTTGCAATTATTATATTTCTGTCTGTGATAAAAACATCTGTCAAACACACAAAAACCAGAGGGCAGCAGATCATGTGAAAATATAATATTTGTGTCATTCTCAAAACTTTTCGCCATGACTGTAGTAGTTATATTCTTGTATATAGGAGCAGTATTATAGTAGTTATATTCCTGTACATAGGAGCAGTATTATAGTAGTTATATTCCTGTACATAGGAGCAGTATTATAGTAGTTATATTCTTGTACATATGGGCAGTATTATAGTAGTTATATTCTTGTACATATGGACAGTATTATAGTAGTTATATTCTTGTATATAGGGGCAGTATTATAGTAGTTATATTCTTGTACATAGGAGTAGTATTATAGTAGTTATATTCTTGTACATAGGAGCAGTATTATAGTAGTTATATTCTTGTACATATGGGCAGTATTATAGTAGTTATATTCCTGTACATAGGAGTAGTATTATAGTAGTTATATTCTTGTACATAGGAGCAGTATTATAGTAGTTATATTCTTGTACATAGGAGTAGTATTATAGTAGTTATATTCTTGTACATAGGAGTAGTATTATAGTAGTTATATTCTTGTACATAGGAGCAGTATTATAGTAGTTATATTCTTGTACATAGGAGCAGTATTATAGTAGTTATATTCTTGTACATATGGGCAGTATTATAGTATATTCTTGTACATAGGGCAGTATTATAGTATTATAGTTTATATATGAAATATGTAATGCATAATTTTTCCTGTGGGGGCACTGCAGAAAATCCAAGGGCTTGCTGACAGGTTTACCTGCATATTTAGAAGGTTTTCCAGAGCTCCATTGTAACAAAGTGGACAACCACTGAAAAATTATGAACATTTAACTTTTACTATAAGGTCATATTTTGTTTGTTCCACATGGACGGACCCTTTAATGGGACAATGCAATGCTCTCTATATCTAGGTGTATTTCCCTTTGAAGCTTGGAGCAGAAAGTTTTCTGGAGGAGGGAGCAGAGAACGTTTGCAACACTCCAATGACAATTCCAAGAGACACCATTCAACTCTGTAACCAAGCAACGCAACATAAACCAGACAGTGAAAATCACACCGGGGTGAAAACTGAGGGAAGCTTTCAGACAGTCATGATTACATAATGGCACGTTACGGCTTTCTAACGAGAACTGTATGCTATGATGGCGGTGAGCGCACATCGGGACGAAGAGGGAGACGGCGGTGTGATCTCAGTTCTACGTAACTTAAGGCGGCCAATAATAAAACGACTGACTGTAACAATCAGTTGACTGCTACTAAATAGCAAAAATAGAATAAAAGGGATACGGCATGTTCCAAAAAGAAAAATGCTCAAATAAAAAAGGACAAGACCTTCAAATAAAAAATGGACAAGACCTGCGCCGTGTGTAACATTCACGTTTTGTTCACTCTCCGTCCTGTACAATGTTGAGGACGTGCCCGTTCCAGGTCCGCTGGTCGTCTACCCTAGGGTTCGACAAACCCGGGCGCCAGGTCGCCAGTGGCGCCTAGAAAATCATGCCTGGCACCCGGGGAATTAAAGAGGAAAAAAAAAAATTTTTACTCAGCTGATTAGCAGCTCCTCCTGCGCCGTCTGCAGGGCCGGCGTCAGCATCCGGCACACCCGGGCAAGTGCCGGGGCCCTGAGAAGGCGGGGGGGCCCACTCGCCATCGGGCACCCCGGCGCCCGTTAGCGGTGTCAGCGCCGCCACTGGGCCCCCCCCCCGCTTGCTCAGGGCCTCGGCAGCAGCCGGCGCAATACTTACCTCTCCCTGTGCCTCCGCTGCCGCAGCTCCGAGCTCCAGGGGGCGCCTGCGCTTCCTCTCTCACAGCAGCGCCGCTGAATGACGTCATCATTCAGCGGCTGGCTGTGGCAGAGAGCGTGCGGACGCCGGACTGGTGAGGCGTGTGTGTGTGTGCGTGCGTGCATGTGAGAGTGCTGCCTGCGGTGCTGTATGTGTGATGGTGGTGGGGGGAGGCAGTGATGGTGATAAGGAGGCAATGATGATGATGGGGAGGCAATGATAATGGGAAGGCAATGATGATGATATTAATGGGGAGGCAATGATAATGATGATGATGGGGAGGCAATGATAACGGGGAGGCAATGATGATGATATGATCATAGGGAGGCAATGATGATGATGATGGGCAGGCAATGATGATGAGGGGAGGCAATGATGATGATAATGGGCAGGCAATGATGATGATAATGAGGAGTCTTTCCACAGCGCCCTTTCCTGAGCAGTAACAGTGCAGAACGCAGCACAGTGTAGAGGAGAGCTCCATATTTTGTATGGAGCATTATATTGGGTCCAGTATTCTGTATGGAGCATTATATTGGGTCCAGTATTCTGTATGGAGCATTATATTGGGTCCAGTATCCTGTATGGAGCATTATATGGGGACCAGTATCCTGTATGGAGCATTATATTGGGTCCAGTATTCTGTATGGAGCATTATATGGGGACCAGTATCCTGTATGGAGCATTATATGGGGACCAGTATCCTGTATGGAGCATTATATTGGGTCCAGTATTCTGTATGGAGCATTATATTGGGTCCAGTATTCTGTATGGAGCATTATTTTGGGTCCAGTATTCTGTATGGAGCATTATTTTGGGTCCAGTATTCTGTATGGAGCATTATATGGGGGATGGCGGGGTGACATCCTGCATGGGGTATTATATGGGTGATGAGAGGGAGACTATGTGGTGCCCATAATATTGTATGGAGGACTGTACTATCCAGTCTGTACTGTGCGCTGTGAGGATTTGGCGGTTTTTGAGCTATTGTACAATTTACAATAGATATCACTCATGTAATGGAAGAAGAGAAGTGTTTGGCGTTGTGCTATACCCATATTTCTCTGCAGTATCTATGCATCATGAATCGTGGTCTGTGTTAAAGGGGCCCACTGAGACTCTAATATATCAAAATATAATATTTATTATCTTTAGAAGTTAAATGTTTATAACGTTTGTAATGTATTTTGTTAAATTAAAAACCAAGTTTGTTAAAAAAAAAAATTCTGGCTCCTAAATTTAGTGGCTGGCTCCTAGATTCTGAACAACTTTGTCAACCCCTGGTCTACCCTGCATCGGTCTGACAAAGCCCTGTGCATTCAAAAATATTCTCCTTTGGTCAAGTTGAAGGATGGCGTTAATGAAACCAGAACAGACCATCATGTGCTGGGATTGTTCATACGCGGACCCTCTGGCATCAGTAAGTGTGCTGTCCATCTGCTATCCATTTTGCCTAAGGACCGCACCTGGACATGCGTTCGTCTGAACCAGGAGTTCTTGAACCTGGTGGTAGTCCGTCAATAAAGAGAACCTGTCAATGTGACATTACAGCTTAGGCCTCTCTCACACTTCAGTCGTGTGACGTCCGCCCAAGTGTGAAAATGGCGGATCCGTCAGAAAAGTGTAAAAACGGATGTAAAACGGATCAGTTTTATGACGGATCCTTCAAGAAGTGTTCACGAGAGAGAGAGACCCCGGACAGTTTTGTCAGCATTTTCAATGCTTTTCTATGGAGGCGACGGCTCCGCGGGCGGATTCCGTCAAAGACGGATGCCAGCGGATCCGCCGCCCTAGGCGGCCATTATGCAAAATGGCGGATGCGGCGGACCAAAAAAACGTTGCATTGGACGTTTTTCTGAAACGACGGACACCAATTTTTTGGCGGATCCGTCAAAAAAATGGACCTAACGGACGACCATCCGTCAAAATCCGTCACTAATGCAAGCCAATGGGAAAAGAACAGATCCGCCAAAAAATAATGGCGGATCCGTTTTTTTCACATTTTGACGGATTTTGACTGACGTCGCACGACTGAAGTGTGAAAGAGGCCTTACACTGGGATAGAACAGGCAGACAAGAAGCCGAAACCTCCCACAAGCTGAGCAAATCTAATAACCCTCGAGTGGTTTCTCTTGACAGCACTAAGCGTGCATATATATACCTACACACACTGTGGGGTAAAAGGTATTCAGTCAGCCACCAATTGTGCAGGTTCTCCTACACTTAAAAAGATGGGAGAGGCCTGTAATTGACATCATAGGTAGACCACAACTATGAGAGTCACAATGAGGAAACAAATCCAGAAAATCACCTTCTCTGATTTGGGAAGATTTATTTTCCAAATTATGGTGGAAAATAAGTATTTGGTCACCTGAAACATGCAAGATTTCTGGCTCTCACAGACCTGTAACTTCTTCTGTAAGAGGCTCCTCTGTCCTCCACTCATTACCTGTAGTAATGGCTCCTGCTTGAACTTATCAGTATAAAAGACACCTGTCCACAACCTCAAACAGTCACACTCAAAACTCCACTATGGTGATGGCCAAAGAGTGTCGAAGGACACCAGAAACAAAATTGTAGCCTGCACCAGGCTGGGAAGACTGAATCTGCAATAGACAAGCAGCTTGGTGTGATGAAATCAACTGTGGGAGCAATAATAAGAAATTGGAAGACATACAAGACCACTGATAATCTCACTCGATCTGGGGCTCCACGCAAGATCTCACCCCAAAGGGTCAAAATTATCACAAGAATGATGAGCAAACATCCCAGAACCACACGGGGAATCTAGTGAATGACCTGCATAGAGCTGGGACCACGTAACAAAGGCTTCCGTCAGTAACACACTACACCGCCAGGGAGTCAGATCCTGAAGTGCCAGACGACATTTCCCCCTGCTTAAGCCAGTACATGTCCGGGCCCGTCTGAAGTTTGCTAGTGAGCATTTGGATTATCCAGAAGAGTATTGGGAGAATGTTATATGGTCTGATGAAACCAAAGTAGAACTGTTTGGTAGAAACAAAACTCGTCGTGTTTGGAGGAGACTGAATGCAGAGTTGCATCCAAAGAACACCATACCTACCGTGAAGCATGGGGGTGGCAACATCATGCTTTGGGGCAGTTTCTCTGCAAAGGTACCAGGATGACTGATCCGTGTACATGAAAGAATGAATGGGGCCATGTATCGTGAGATTTTGAATGCAAACTACTTTCATAGCAAGGGCATTGAAGATGAAACGTGGATGATTTTTTCAGCATGATAACGATCCCAAGCACACCGCCAGGGCAATGAAGGAGTGGCTTCGTAAGAAGCATATGAAGGTCCTGGAGTGGCCTAGCCAGTGTCCAGATCTCAACCCCATAGAAAACCTTTGGAGGGATTTGAAAGTCCGTGTTGCCAAGCGACAGGCCCAAAACATCACTGCTCTAGAGGAGATCTGATGGAGGAATGGGCCAACATAATACCCTCAGTGTGTGGCAACCTTGTGAACACTTACAGAAAACGTTTGACCTCTGTCATTGCCAACAAAGGATATAAAACAAAATATGGAGATGAACTTTTGTTAATGACCAAATACTTATTTTCCACCATAATCTGAAAAATAAATCTTGGCAAATCAGAGAGGGTGATTTTCTGGATTTGTTCTCACCTGCTTTTGGGTTAATAGATGGCGTCCAATCAAAAGACTGGAAAGGGAAAAAAAATAAAAATTTCTAAAACTTTAATCAGAAACATTAAAAAGGCATTTAGGGGAAAAAAAATCCTTCCAAAAACTGTCCCAAAAATAAGTGTCCAGGGTCAGGCTCCACTTGGGGTGGGAGAGAAATACACTGCGAGCATTGCCCAATTCAGACAGGCATCTAGATACAAACTTACAAGGAGGCAATAAGAAGATGTCAGTTTTCTTCCTTATGGATGAGAGCTAGTTTTCCTTTTATTTTGCTCTCCACATGGAGAACTTGTGTCCTACGGGGTCCTTCTGAGAAAGAACTAACAAAAGCGCTGGAGAATTATCTTATTGTCCTTGTAGCAGAATGTTCCCGCACGATAATGAGCACAAGCTGACCGCTATAAATGCAGGTGGGTGTTTTAGTGCCATTACTGCACCTAAATCGTGTCCCCAGCACAAGATTACTGAGCGGCGAGTTACGGGAAGTAGAAGACATTGTGAGCAGAGAAAGCTCGCAGCGAGTAAAAAGATGGGCGAATAAAACATGAAAAAGCAATACAAAATGGGAGGAATAGGGTATAACGCAATGTGAAAGACGACAATGGTACAGATAACTTGATGCTACAGCAAATAGAGCAAAATCTTCTAGAAAACAGAAGCTGACTCAGAAATGAGGCATATTCATACATGACTTTATGAGACAAGACCTCAAATTGAATACTAATCTTACAAATACTTTACATGACTCCACCATTCCACATGAAACGGGCCTCAGCGAGCAACATGTGCTCATTAATAAACATTTTAGAGTTTATTACAGGAAGTGGCCGCTGCACAAGAAGTCTATGGGATGGGCGGTTCGGATATTAAGGAGTTAATCTTTGGTCAAAGTGGGAAGGAGGCACGTAGGGTGATGGATGAAAGAGGAGATGCAGGTGTGCTGAACTGTGGAGAACTTTGTGGGCAAAAGAGAAGTTTAAATGGACTCAGTAGCGATGGGATAACAGTTAATGATTTGGCACAGGATGGAGGCATCGGTGTAAGCGCTGGACAGTAATAATGATCCGGTCTACCAGATGGAATGAGAGGGAATTTATTAAGAGGGAAACTTTTGACAGATCAGTAGAGTTGCAATAGTCCAGATGATAATGAATAAGAGCGACAGCTTTTGCAGTGTCAAAAGGTAAGAAAAGGACGAATTCTAGAGATGTTTTCGTGATACAGGTGACATAAGCGAGTGATTGGATGTAGAGGGTGAATTAAAAGCGAGTCAAATATGACCCAAACTGAGAGCGTGCTGCTGGGACGTAATGGTAGAAACACACACAGAAATGGCAATATTAGAGTTCGGAAGGTTAATAGAAGGGGAAAACACAAGATCAGTTGTTTTAGATAGAGGGGGAAATGATATTAGAAACAGCAGAATGACAATCACTGGTATTTGTAGTAATGCAGGTGTGATGTCAGGAGACGATGTGTATAGTTGGGTGTCATCAGCATAGAGAGGATACTGGAAACCAGATCTACTGATCGTTTCTCCAATAGGGGCAGTATATGAAAAGGAGAAGGGGGTCCCAGGCCTGATCCCTGAGGAACGCCGACAGCAAGGGGGAAAAGGAGAGGAAGAGGAGACAGCAAAAGATAGACTGGAGGAGCAGTCAGAGAGATAGGAGGAGAACCATGAGAGAATGGTGTCCTTGAGGCCGATGGAACAGAGTATAGTGAGGAGGAGCTGGTGATCCACAGTGTCGAATGCTGCAGAGACCATTAGATTTAGCTGTTGGTAGACCGTTACAGACTTTAGTGAGGGCAGTTTCAGTAGAGTGTAAAAAGCGGAAACTGGATTGTAGAGGGTCGAGAAGAGTTATCTGAGGGATGGCGGATTAGACAGTGGACAAAATGTTCCAGAAATTTGGAGGAGAAGGGGAGATTAGAAACAGGTCTACAGTTAGCAGCGCAGTTCTGGTCGAGTGATGAAGTAATGGGCGATTGCTGGGGTATTTGAAAGAGGAAGGAAAGACAAAAAATATATATATTTATATGTGTTTTTTGAACTTTATTTTTCAGGGTGCAGATGGGCCCATTCGGTCTTATAAACTGTGGTGTCTGTTCACATGGGATGCATTTTGCTAGCGCTGGGCAGCTCGCCTGATCTCATAGAAGGGCGTCACTAATAGGCTGTTTAACAGGATGCTGTGCATTACCATAGTGTGAACAGCGCCACATACAAGTCTTCATTGTGCATTAATATACCAAGCAGCCGCCCCCTCCATGGATTGGTCGGCTGTGAGCGGTTGTCTCATTTGTATTCTTTCACCTGTGTTGCCGCCATCTTAACTATATGGGTCCAGTGCGTTTGTTTGAAGGCCTGGGCAGGTGAGCATCTCTGCCTTTTTGCAGTATTTTTTGAATTTTTGGAGGATTTTTATGTCCTCTTTTTGTGCTATTGCTGTTTAGAAGTGTGATAATCAATAGATCAACTATACCATGTTCATACAACGTTTTAGCAGCATACGTGGGGGGGGGATTAACAAATCCCTACTGGATAGTACCCAATTTGGGGAAAAATGGTCAGTGCTCAAGTAACACCCTACCATATGTTCAATAAATATTTTAAATTCCATAATTTTCAGGAATAAATCTTAGGTCCAATATCAGTTCCCATGGAGCACACCTAGTATTTTGGTATAAAGTACCAGGTTTATCTCAAATTGCTTCAAAGCCCTGATCCTTATAGATCCATGTCCCGACGCGTTTTCCTCTGATATTAGCAGGGTCCATCAGTGCTCCACGAATAACGCGCCGCGCACCAGAAGTGATGTACTCACAGTGAGTATGGAGAGCAAATACGTAGGGAAACCATGTCCTTCCGCAGTGACTGTAGTCACACCAAGACTGGGGACACCTGTCTGTATACACTATAGTTCAAGTGAAACTCATATTGAGCTCCACCCAACAACTAGATGATTGTTATCTTAAAGTGGGGGTGGGCTAAAGAAAGAAAAAAAAGGAAAAATGGCCCTATAGGTAAATCGGTTTCCAGTCCGTCTCGCCAGACGACACACCAGGAGGTAAGTCCTTCCTGACCTAGAATGGTAGAGGTTCACAGAGAGGTTAAAAGGCCTCGTCCACTTTCATCCTCCCAAGTACCAACGAAGGATGGATGCAAATGGTCTATACGAGCCACTAGAAACTCATATGCAGAAACCAGTTAAACAGCTCCAGCTCGATCCCGAGCCATGGCGACCCGACGTACAAACGACCCACAGGAAGATCGATTCTGCGTAATCTCAAAGATAAAAACATAAAGGGAGAGAAAATAAGGGTGCTGTCCTGAGGGACTCCTAAAAACCGAATTACCGGTAGGTTCAATTCCCTTTTTCCAGTACATCGCTCTGGACAGCACACCAGGAGTAATACTGAAGAAATGGCACCAGGGTGGGTACAGAAGCCCCAAAAGTACCAAAGTCCCCGGCAAGAACCAGGCTTGATATAGAAAAGATCTGGAAGAACAGAAGAAAATCTAGACAACTAATGAAATCTGCAAAGATAAATCACCATGAGTGTGATCTATATCGATAATGCCAATATTCAGTATAAGTGTGATAAACTATGCAGCAGAAACAGAACGAGACCCTCGCCTGCTGTACCCCAACACCAGCAGCCATAGAATAGACCTTAAACACTTATTGTAGAGCAGAAGTATGGCGATAGCCTCTGCCACAACAATGAGGACTGCTGCAGACCAACAACAACACCGGACGGTTCCTTCACCGGTCCTCCTGGGCTCAGACTAAACCCTGGTTACAGACCGGCCTACCATCTCATGAGTCCTGCAGGACAGAAACCCTGGATTATAAGGATAATGGGCAGAGCGTTGGGATGCGTACACTCATCCAAGAGCTCACGGACATCTATTATGAATCCTTTCATATCCAGGCCTCAAGGGCCGGATATTACTGAAACTAAGTAATATGCATTCTGGCAGGTAACATCCCCTGCCATTACCAATGCTGGGATCCTCATCAGATCCCCTGATATGGTATTGTGGATCATCACTCCTGTGTAAACGACACAGGGAGTATGGACTCTGGAATTAACACAGGACCTTGATAAAATTAAGGGGTTGGGAAGACCCCTGCTCACAAGAGACTTAATTTGAAAAGGTCTCTATACAAGTAATTAGTGCCGACATTCCAGGGCAACATTTACTGTAGTTTTCAGACCATAAGACGCACCCTAAATTTTTTCAGAAGGAAAACAGGAGAAACAAAATGAATGCGTCAAATGGGGGTCCATCAGTCCAACTCCAGCTTAGCTTCAGGGCGGGCGTCACAGGTGTTAGGAGGAGAGACACTGCGAGGTACTGCAAAGAGTCCCATCCCAGGCAGAAGGGGCGTTCGGCGGTGTGACGCTGCAAGTTCCAGGCTCGAAGGAGAGGGTGTTCAACAGTGCGGGGCCTCCGTCGATATTTGGTCAAAGCCCAGAGCCCCGGCACTTCCATAGTTTCAATGTGGTGGACTCCAGGAACATGGATGCTGGAGGCGACGCATGCGCAGATTCCGATCTCAGGACATCCGTGTGTTCGCCCATCACTACTTAGGACAAAGAAGAGTTGAACGGTTTTTATTTCCACAACTTGTTTCAACGCTGGACTATTGTCTTTTTCAAGTGAAAAAAAAAACAATTATGGGGCTAGAATCTTTTAAACAAGATGTTAGTCAAGGAAACTAAACTAATTCTCCCTCCAAACATGATTAGCATCTACTGTACCTCATGGCATTTTCTACTCCCGGAAGTCGTGTTATAGGATGAACTCGATAGACAGCTATGTCTCCCTTCAACCAAGACGAAACAATCCAGGCTTTAGCACTTGAGACTCCTGTTCCAAAACAGAAGAAATACTACAATACTCGGCCAATCCGAGCTTAGCTGTTCCTTGGCTAAGCCCAGATGCAAAGAATGAGGCAAAGGAAGCTGGATCTGTGTCCAGAAACACAAGGACTCTATAACCGGAGTCGAGGCGAGTAGAGTGTGAAGTGGTAGGCCGGCGACACAAGGCTCAAAGCCAGAGGCAAAATGAGGCAAAACAAGACACCGATTAGGGCCGTGCATGAAGGCGCTAGACAAGAGACCAGACTCCGTTACAATCAAGAGTAATCCATCTGAAGTCATGATAAACCTCTAGATTGAGTACTACTCAATTGTCAGACTAGTCCCAACTGAGCTGGAGGTCAGTCAGTCAGTCTTCACGGAGACGTGTCTTATGGAGTTGTTGGGTCGATACTGGTCTGCAGACAACAGTGAAGCATCTGTTTATTCCACCACAAAATGAGACAAACATGCTTGTAAAAAGTCAAACTCTGAAGCCCAATCATGAGGCCCTGTGCAGCCCTGACATGCTATTAACTCAAGCCAAACTTCAGCACGAGGCCCTAGGCCCAGCTTTGGCATAAAGGCATGAGGCTAGCATCAGCCCAGAGGCCTAGCCCTTCGAGACAACATTACACCGTGCACTTATCTGTGCTGGCTCCACACCCATTAGAGAGGGGGAGCTGGTAATGCCGAGAACCCACCATGGAGGGAAGCTGCGTCACATCAAGATTGCTAGTTATTGCAGATGGTGCTCAGACTGGCTGAGGGACCTCTACCTAGAGAGGTGTCGGCCACGGACTGCTGGACAGAGGGAAGGGAAGGCCGAGACCCCCCCCCGATTCCATACTGGGGCAGCGCCTGATGGATGACGGACCTCTACCCAGAAAGGTCTCACCCACAGACTGCTTGACAGAGGGCAGGGAAAGCAGAGATCCACGATCTCCCTGGGCCCGTACTGGTTCAGTGACTGATGGACGAGGGACCTCTACCCAGAGAGGTGTTGGCCACAGACTGCTTAGCAGAGGGAAGGCAGAGACCACCCCGATTCTCTGGGCCCGTACAGTGACTGTTGGATGAGGGACCTCCACAAAGAGAGGTATCGGCCCGGACTGCTTTACAGAAGAAAGGGAAGGCCGAGACACCCCAATCCCCCTGAGCCCATACAGCGACTGACGGCTGAGGGACCTCCACCCGGAGAGGTGTCGGCCCGGACTGCTTTACAGAGGGAAGAGAAGGCCAAGACACCCCGATCCCCCTGGGCCTGTACAGCGACTGACGGCTGAGGGACCTCCACCCAGAGAGGTGTCGGCCCGGACTGCTTTACAGAGGGAAGGGAAGGCCGAGACACCCCAATCCCCCTGGGCCCGTACAGCGACTGACGGCTGAGGGACCTCCACCCAGAGAGGTGTCGGCCCGGACTGCTTTACAGAGGGAAGGGAAGGCCGAGACACCCCAATCCCCCTGGGCCCGTACAGCGACTGACGGCTGAGGGACCTCCACCCAGAGAGGTGTCGGCCCGGACTGCTTTACAGAGGGCAGGGAAGGCCAAGACATACAAATAGTTTTACAGCCTCAATGAAGCAAAATGAAATGGACCAACAAACGTCCACATGTTTAACACTTACATGCCGTGCCAAAGTGGTGTCTGTTGTGCCTAACACTGGCACGACATGTAAATATTAAACGTGGGCATTGTTGGGTCCATTTCCTTCTGCGTCATTGAGGCTCTCCAACTAACCATCAGGCAAGGATTTTGTGACAAAAAAACAAAAACATACAGCTAAAAACAAGATTGATATATTGGGTCAAGTCACTGAGCCCTAAAAGGAACTCAACGAACAGTTTTCTTACTCTGGCTTCATCATATAAGATATTGTAAGAGTGCTTTTGTATATGATTGTTTACTGTTACTTACCTATGCTTTTGGTCTATGGATGCTACTATGGTTTTTTTTTTGGAGTTATTTTCTGTCCAGAGTAATACAGTATCCTCTTTTTTCAGCTTTAGACATACCCCCCTTTTACAAAAACAATCATTCGATTGTGGGGTGAGACTTATAATGGGTTTAACTTGGACCATAGTGTATACAGAGGTGTCCGCGGTCTTGGTGTGAATGCAGTCGGTGCAGAAGGACATGGTTTCCCTGTGTGGAACGCATTCACGCTCCATACGCACTGAGCACGTTACTTCCGACACGCGTTAATCGTGGAACACATGATGTTTTCCAATGTGACCTCAGTCACCTCCTTAAGATGGTGGCGCCTGATGCCAGACACCACGCGCAGCATCTTCGAGGCCATGCATCGACAGTCTTCAGCTAGTACACTGATGAACCCTGCTAACACCGGGGAGAAACGCGTCGGCACATGGATCTAAGAGGAACAGCTTTGAAGCAATTTCAGATAAATACTTATCTACTGTATACCAAAATCCTAGGTGTGGCTCATGGGAACGGATATTGTACCTAGTCCTTAACCCTGAAGATTTGGGGAATTTAATATATGCATTGGTCATATCATAGGGTGTTATTTAACTACAGACCATTTCTCCCTAGACTGGGTACTATCCAGACACATATCTACATTTGATATGCTTCTATTTCTTTCACTACCTGTGCTGCACTTTAGTTATAGTTTAGATGTGAATCAGGCATGTTTAGGGACACAGACGTTGAGCGGAGGCACCATATCACAATTATGAGGGTGCAACCCCCACGGTAAGGAAGGGTAAGCTCTTTAGGGAATATTAGGGATTTGTTAGTCCCCCCACTGTATGATGCCAAAACTCTAAATGGACCCAGTATAATAGACCTATTGATAATCACACCTCTATAATTATTTTTTAGAGTTTTGTTAGTCTTTTAAATAATTATAAAAATACTAGATGGTGGCCCGATTCTAACGCATCGGGTATTTTAGAATATGTATGTAGTTTATTTATGAAGATTTAAGAATATTATCATTAAATGTTATTGCTCATAGAACTTAATACAACTGAACGAAATTATTAAACAGATCATCAAAATATGAGGCTTCTGGGGTGTATATAGAGGCAGCTGCTGCTGGGGTATACGCGGAGGCTGCTGCGCTGCTGGGTATACGCGGAGGCTGCTGCTGCTGCTGGGGTATACGCGGAGGCTGCTGCTGCTGCTGGGTATACGCGGAGGCTGCTGCTGCTGCTGGGGTATACGCGGAGGCTGCTGTCTGCTGGGGTATACGCGGAGGCTGCTGCTGCTGCTGGGGTATACGCGGAGGCTGCTGCTGCTGCTGGGGTATACGCGGCAGCTGCTGCTGCTGGGGTATACGCGGAGGCTGCTGCTGGGGTATACGCGGAGGCTGCTGCTGCTGCTGGGTATACGCGGAGGCTGCTGCTGCTGGGGTATACGCGGAGGCTGTGCTGCTGCTGGGGTATACGCGGAGCTGCTGCTGGTATACCGGAGGCTGCTGGCTGCTGGGGTATACGCGGAGGCTGCTGCTGCTGGGGTATACGCGGAGGCTGCTGCTGCTGCTGGGGTATACGCGGAGGCTGCTGCTGCTGGGGTATGCGCGGAGGCTGCTGCTGCTGGGTATGCGCGGAGGCTGCTGCTGCTGGGGTATGCGCGGAGGCTGCTGCTGGGGTATGCGCGGAGGCTGCTGCTGCTGGGGTATACGCGGAGGCTGCTGCTGGGGTATACGCGGAGGCTGCTGCTGGGGTATACGCGGAGGCTGCTGCTGGGGTATACGCGGAGGCTGCTGCTGGGTATACCGGAGGTGCTGGGGTATACGCGGAGGCTGCTGCTGGGGTATACGAGGAGGCTGCTGCTGGGATACGAGGAGCTGCTGCTGGGTATACGCGGAGGCTGCTGCTGGGTATATGCGGAGCGCTGCTGGGGTATACGCGGAGGCTGCTGCTGGGGGGTTACGTGGAGGCTGCTGCTGGGGTATACGCGGAGGCTGCTGCTGGTGGGGTGTACGTGGAGGCTGCTGCTGGGGTAACGGGAGGCTGCTGCTGGGGTATACGAGGAGCGCTGCTGGGTATACGCGGAGGCTGCTGCTGGGGTATACGAGGAGGCTGCTGCTGGGGTATACGAGGAGGCTGCTGCTGGGGTATACGGAGGCTGCTGCTGGGGTATACGAGGAGGCTGCTGCTGGGGTATACGAGGCTGCTGCTGGGGTATACGCGGAGGCTGCTGCTGGGTATACGAGGAGGCTGCTGCTGGGGTATACGCGGAGGCTGCTGCTGGTGGGGTGTACGTGGAGGCTGCTGCTGGGGTACTTCTGCTGCAAGCAGCCGGGAGATGACCGGCTGCGTCGCCGCTAACCTCCATGCGGCAGGAAATGACCCGCGGCTACTGTCGGGAGATCAGCAGCTAGCGCCGCTGATCTCCTGACGATAGCGGTGGCGTGCGTGGTTCAAATCCTGCGCCAATTCGCGGCCGGACTGGCCTATCGCTGATTCGTCGCGCCCGCTGGACGCGACCAATCAGTGGACGCGGGATTTCAGTTACAGACAGACAGAATTAGACAATTATATAGTAAATACCTTTTAGCGGGTCTATTTTTTTCGTGGTTATATGAAAAATTGAGGCCCTGCTTTATAATCAACATTTTGTTTTTGTTTTTTCTCTAAACACTTCCTCAATCCTCATCACCAGCAGTCAGCCCTTCCCTCATGCCTGCGTTGCAAAATAAGTAAGTCACAAGGGTAAACAGACCAGCGAAGCAAATGCAGCAGAAGTTCAACTGATCTTAGCAACACTATCTGCAGTGGATCTCACAAAAGTTCTACTGTGGGAGGTCCACACCAGAAATGCCACATGGGATGAAACCCAGTCTACTACTTTAGCTACACACAGCATTACTGAATGTATTCTCATTCACAACCCAATAAAACAACGTACAGAACCCAATGATCCAATATAGGAAAAGTATAAATGACAACTTACCTCTTCGGCAAAAGTTAATGATACTTGATCCTGCTCAGAGTCAAAGCAGCAGATTCAGAGCAAACCAAAATAAGACGTTGATTAAAAGAAAAAAGAAAAATATCAGATTGTTGTCATTTCAGGTAGTTCAACTAGAAGTGATCCAATACTGCGATCCTGGAAAAAAAAATCAACAGCTCTAATAAGTCCAACAGGTAATATACAGTGTATAACAAAATATGTAACACTATATACGAGAATACAACTACTATAATACTGCTCCTATGTAAAAGAATATAACTACTATAATACTGCTCCTATGTACAAGAATATAACTACTATAATACTGTTCCTATGTACAAGAATATAACTACTATAATACTGCCCCTATGTACAAGAATATAACTACTATAATACTGCCCCCTATGTACAAGAATATAACTAATATAATACTGCCCCCTATGTACAAGAATATAATACTATAATACTGCCCCCTATGTACAAGAATATAACTACTATAATACTGCTCCTATGTACAAGAATATAACTACTATAATACTGCCCCTATGTACAAGAATATAACTACTATAATACTGCCCCCTATGTACAAGAATATAACTACTATAATACTGCCCCCTATGTACAAGAATATAACTACTATAATACTGCCTCCTATGTACAAGAATATAACTACTATAATACTGCCCCTATGTACAAGAATATAACTACTATAATACTGCCCCTATGTACAAGAATATAACTACTATAATACTGCTCCTATGTACAAGAATATAACTACTATAATACTGCCTCCTATGTACAAGAATACAACTAGTATAATACTGCCCCTATGTACAAGAATATAACTACTATAATACTGCTCCTATGTAAAGAATATACTACTATAATACTGCCTCCTATGTACAAGAATACAACTAGTATAATACTGCCCCCTATGTACAAGAATATAACTACTATAATACTGCCCTATATGTTAACAAGAATATACTACTATAATACTGCCCCTATGTACAAGAATATATACTATAATACTGCCCCTATGTACAAGAATATAAGTACTATAATACGCCCTATGTACAAATATAACTACTATAATACTGCCTCTATTACAAAATATACTACTATAATACTGCCCCTAACAAGAATATAACTACTATAATACTGCCCTATGTACAAGAATATAACTACTATAATACTGCTCCCTATGTACAAGAATATAACTACTAAATACTGCCCCTATATACAGGAATATAACTACTATAATACTGCTCCTATGTACAAGAATATAACTACTATAATACTGCTCCCTATGTACAAGAATATAACTACTATATACTGCCCTATACAGATAAAACTAATACTGCCCCTATGTACAAGAATATAACTACTATAATACTGCCCCTATGTACAAGAATATAACTACTATAATACTGCCCCTATGTACAAGAATATAACTACTATAATACTGCCCTATGTACAAGAATATAACTACTAAATATGTCTATGTACAGATATATCTACACAGTCATGGACAAAAGTTTTGAGAATGACACAAATATTAATTTTTACTACTGCTTCACTTTTACTAATGGCAATTTGCATATACTCCAGAATGTTATAAAGAGTGATCAGCTTAACAGCAATTACTTGCAAAGTCAATATTTGGCTAGAAAATGAACTTTATCCCCCAAAACACATTTCAACATCATTGCAGCCCTGCCTTAAAAGGACCAGCTAAAGGGTATGCCACACTGAACAATATCGCTAACGGGATCGCTAAAAAACGTCACTATTTAGCGATCCCGTTAGCGATGTTGTTCAGTGCGGCAGCTTCCAGCGACGAGCTTCCTGCTGTGATCTCGCTCGTCGCTGGAATTGCTCCGGACCCTATTTTATCGTCGGCGCTCCCGCTGGGTAAGTATATATCGCTAGTGTGGCACCTTTTCTTAGCGATTTAGCGGTACTTTTGTACCGCTAAAGTCGTTAAGAAGATCGCTAACGGCGATAGCGTCGTTAACTATATCGCTAAATGTGGCCGCACTTAGCGATATAGAAACAATCCCGCTAGCGATCGCATTAGTATGCGTCGTTATCGTGATCGCTAGCGGGATTGTTTAGTGTGGCAGTACCTTAACCTCTTTTCAGTGATTGCTCCATTAACACAGGTGTGGGTGTTGATGAGGACATGGCTGGAGATCAATCTGTCATGATTAAGTAAGAATGAGACCACTGGACACTTTAAAAGGAGGCTGGTGCTTGGCATCATTGTTTCTCTTCTGTTAACCATGGTTATCTCTAAAGAAACACGTGGAGTCATCATTGCAATGCACAAAAATGGCCTAACAGGGAGAGTATCGCAGCTAAAAAGATTGCACCTCAGTCAACAATCTATCGCATCATCAAGAACTTCAAGGAGAGAGGTTCCATTGTTGCCAAAAAGGCTCCAGGGCGCCCAAGAAAGACCAGCAAGCGCCAGGACCGTCTCTTAAAAGTGTTTCAGCTGCGGGATAGGGCTACCAGCAGTACAGAGCTTGCTCAGGAATGGCAGCAGGCAGGTGTGAGTGCATCTGCACGCACTGTGAGGCGGAGACTCTTGGAGCAAGGCCTGGTCTCAAGGAGGGCAGCAAAGAAGCCACTTCTCTCCAGAAAAAACATCATGGACAGACTGATATTCTGCAAAAGGTACAGGCAGTGGACTGCTGAGGACTGGGGTAAAGTTATTTTCTCTGATGAATCCCCTTTTCGATTGTTTGGGACATCAGGAAAACGCCTCATTCGGAGAAGACAAGGTGAGCGCTACCACCAGTCTTGTCTCATGCCAACTGTTAAGCATCCTGAAACCATTCATGTGTGGGGTTGCTTCTCAGCCTAGGGAATCGGCTCTCTCACAGTCTTGCCAAAATTCATTTTCTTCTGACAAAATGAAAGCATTGATTGTGCAAGAATGGACTGCTATCAGTCAGGATTTGGTCTAGAAGTTGATTGAGAGCATGCCAGGGAGAATTGCAGAGGTCCTGAAGAAGAAGGGTCAACACTGCAAATATTGACTTGCTGCATTAACTCATTCGGTCAATATAAGCTTTTGTTACTCATATGTTTGCAATTATATTTCTGTCTGTGATAAAAACATCTGTCAAACACACATAAAAACCAGAGGGCAGCAGATCATGTGAAAATATAATATTTGTGTCATTCTCAAAACTTTTGGCCATGACTGTATAATACTGCTCCCTAAGAACAAGAATATAACTACTATAATACTGCTCCTATATACAAGAATATAACTACTATAATACTGCCCCTATGTACAAGAATATAACTACTATAATACTGCCCCCATGTACAAGAATATAACTGCCCCTATGTACAAGAATGTAACTACTATAATACTGCTCCCTATGTACAAGAATATAACTACTATAATACTGCCCCTATGTACAAGAATATAACTACTATAATACTGCCCCTATGTACAAGAATGTAACTACTATAATACTGCTCCCTATGTACAATATAACTACTATAATACTGCCCCTATGTACAAGAATATAACTACTATAATACTGCCCCTATGTACAAGAATGTAACTACTATAATACTGCTCCTATGAACAGAATATAACTACTATAATATTGCCCCTATGCACAAGAATATAACTACTATAAATACTGCCCCTATGTACAAGAATATAACTACTATAATACTGCTCCCATGTACAAGAATATAACTACTATAATACTGCCCCTATGTACAAGAATATAACTACTATAATACTGCCCCTATGTACAAGAATATAACTACTATAATACTGCCCCCATGTACAAGAATATAACTACTATAATACTGCCCCTATGTACAAGAATATAACTACTATAATACTGCCCCTATGTACAA
Organism: Oophaga sylvatica; assembly: GCA_033576555.1. Taxonomy (NCBI): domain Eukaryota; kingdom Metazoa; phylum Chordata; class Amphibia; order Anura; family Dendrobatidae; genus Oophaga; species Oophaga sylvatica. The sequence goes on from JARQOD010000002.1 coordinate 6,063,164, forward strand.
GAATATAACTACTATAATACTGCCCCTATATACAAGAATATAACTACTATAATACTGCCCCTATGTACAAGAATATAACTACTATAATACTGCCCTATGTACAAGAATATAACTACTATAATACTGCCCCTATGTACAAGAATATAACTACCGTGTTTCCCCGATAGTAAGACACCCCCGATTGTAAGACGTATCGGGAGTTTCAGAGGGGTCGGCTAATATAAGCCGTACCCAGAAAGTAAGACATATGTCTTACTTTCGGGGAAACACGGGGGTATTACCGCCTCCCTCTCATCTAGCTGCGCGCCGCTTCCTGCCCACGTCCGCACCGTCCCCTCTCCATACGTCGCCGCGTCTGTCATCTACCACCAGAAAAACTCACCTGAGTTTTTCTGCAGCCGCCTTCCGCCACGGGCTCCGGCTCCCTGCAGCCGCTGGTCCCGCCGTCCTCCGTCGCTCCGTTCGCCCGCAGTCCCGGGCTGAAGTTCTCGAGCGCTCTATTTAAATTTCTTCTTCGGTCCCGAAACGTCATCACGTTGGTCACTCACGTGACCGGAGGCCGGAGAGAACTGTCTATCACTGCAGCCTCCGGTCATGTGAGTGACCAACGTGATGACGTTTCGGGACCGAAGAAGAAATTTAAATAGAGCCGCGAGAACTTCAGCCCGGGATTGCGGGCGAACGGAGCGACGGAGGGACCAGCGGCTGCAGGGAGCCGGAGCCCGTGGCGGAAGGCGGCTGCAGAAAAACTCAGGTGAGTTTTTCTGGTGGTAGATGGCAGACGCGGCGACGTATACACAGTATTAATCATACATCAGTAAAACATATACACTGGCATACTGGGGTATCATCTGCTGTATGTAACCCAGTGGGTATCAGCAGGTGTCACACTGGATTAAATACAGCAGGTGGTACTGTATCACACTGGGTTAGATACAGGTAATTTTTTTTCAATATAAGACATACCCCGAAAGTAAGACATAGTGGGGCTTTTGGGATAAAAAGAAAGTAAGACACTGTCTTACTTTCGGGGAAACACGGTATAATACTGCCCCTATGTACAGCACTATAATATGATTACGATATAACTACTATATCTGCCCCTATGTACAAGAATATAACTACTATAATACTGCTCCCTATGTACAAGAATATAACTACTATAATACTGCCCCTATGTACAAGAATAACTACTATAATACTGCCCCTATGTACAAGAATATAACTACTAATACTGCCCCTATGTACAAGAATATAACTACTATAATACTGCCCCTATGTACAAGAATAACTACTATAATACTGCTCCCTATGTACAAGAATATAACTACTATAATACTGCTCCTATGTACAAGAATATAACTACTATAATACTGCTCCCATGTACAAGAATATAACTACTATAATACTGCCCCTATGTACAAGAATATAACTACTATAATACTGCCCCATGTACAAGAATATAACTATAAAACTCCCATACAAATAACTATAATACTGCCCATGTACAAGAATATAACTACTATAATACTGCTATCCATATGTACAAGAATATAACTACTATAATACTGCCCCCTATGTACAAGAATATAACTACTATAATACTGCCCCTATGTACAAGAATATAACTACTATAATACTGCCCCCTATGTACAAGAATATAACTACTATAATACTGCCCCTATGTACAAGAATATAACCACTATAATACTGCTCCTATGTACAAGAATATAACTATTATAATACTGCTCCTATGTACAAGAATATAACTACTATAATACTGCTCCTATGTACAAGAATATAACTACTATAATACTGCCCTATGTACAAGAATATAACTACTATAATACTGCCCCTATGTACAAGAATATAACTACTATAATACTGCTCCTATGTACAAGAATATAACTACTATAATACTGCTCCTATGTACAAGAATATAACTACTATAATACTGCCCCTATGTACAAGAAATAACCACTATAATACTGCTCCTATGTACAAGAATATAACTACTATAATACTGCTCCTATGTACAAGAATATAACTATTATAATACTGCTTCTATGTACAGAATATAACTACTATAATACTGCCCCTATGTACAAGAATATAACTACTATAATACTGCTCCTATGTATAAGAATATAACTACTATAATACTGCTCCTATGTACAAGAATATAACTATTATAATACTGCTCCTATGTACAGGGATATAACTACTAGAATTCTGCAAAAAAAAATCATAGAATTCAATATGTAGATAAAACAGCAGGTTATTGTTTCATTATAAAAGCACGGTGTGATAAGTCAGGATACAGTCAGTGAGAAGTCAGGATACAGCACATTTCTAAGTGTTTCAGACATTCTTAATCAAGGGTATGCCACACTAAACAATATCGCTAACGGGATCGCTAAAAAACGTCACTATTTAGCGATCCGTTAGCGATATAAGAGCTCTGTGTTTTAGCCAGGTAGGCATAATGATTGTCAGACTTCTGCACACTGAGCAGCTGACATTATACAGAGCAGATTAGGATGTGCTGCGTGGACGACTAGAAACACATTATTGCTATGTACAGATTGTTCAGTGCGGCAGCTTCCAGCGACGAGCTTCCTGCTGTGATCTCGCTCGTCGCTGGAATCGTTCCGGACCCTATTTCATCGCTGGAGCTCCCGCTGGTAAGTATGTTATCGCTGTGTGGCACCTTTTCTTAGCGATTTAGCGGTACTTTTGTACCGCTAAAGTCGTTAAAGAAGATCGCTAACGGCGATAGCGTCGTTAACTATATCGCTAAATGCGGCAGCATTTAGCGATATAGAAACAATCCCGCTAGCGATCTCATTAGTATGCAACGCTAACGAGATCGCTAGCGGGATTGCTTAGTGTGCAGTACCTTCACATATAAGAGCTCTGTGTTTTAGCCAGATAGGCATAATGATTGTCAGACTTCTGCACACTGAGCAGCTGACATTATACAGAGCAGATTAGGATGTGCTGCGTGGACGACTAGAAACACATTATTGCTATGTACAGAGGCGTACGAGATAAAACATGGTGACAAATGGTTATCCAAAACGCCAATATTGGTCCTATCGTATAGACAGACATATACACCTGTGCCCTCATCATTCTCAGCAGATGCCTTCTACTCTGCTGGCAGAGATTTACTGACGGCTTTGCTTGACTTCTTGCTGACAAGTTCATATTGTAAGGAACCCGGGAAACGGAGGAGAAAGGGCGTCAAGCTTTTTTTTTAAAAAAAAAAAAAAAAAAATCTGTGTCCCCAAAAACTGGGCAGTATAAAGATGTGGGCAGTCGCGTCAATCACTCGTCAGTGGATCGAATCTTGTGTGTGACCCATTGATTACTCTAAAAATAAATGAATTTAAATAAATGTATATTTTGATAGATGGGACTTTTACTTGCGTGACTATACCAAACGTTAACTGAGAAAAAAGGAACTATTTACAAATTTTCTCGTTTTAATTTTTTTCCCCACTTTCTTATAAGTCCCCTTTGGGGACTTTGATCACTTATGATATATAATGCAATAAGAAAAAGATTAACAGACGTTCCGATAGGAAGCTAGGCTCGATAGGAAGACCAACATGGCAGCCATGAGGGCCTTCAGCCCAGTCAAACTGCCATGATAACCCATCGGCATCCTGCGACTTCCACAAGTTAACCAAGCTCACACCGACAATCCAGCAGGTTAAAAGAGAGTCCCGACGCAAGACAGGAGGGCCCCAGCACATCCCACTTTAATTGATGGATCCTTCACAGAAATGACCTTTTGTGGCTTCCCCTCCTTGTGGAGGGTGTCAGTGACTGCCTTCTGGACAGCTGTCAAGTCAGTCAGCAGTCTTCCCCATGATTGTGGCGCTACTGAAACAAACCTTTTTAAACTCTTAGGAAGCCTTTTGCAGGTGTTTTTTTCTTAATTCTAATTTACGGAGGTAATAACTTTTGGGTTTTCATTGATGAACTGAAATAAATTCACTTTTTGATGATATTCTAATTTTGTGAAAAGCACCTGTATATCTGAGAGAAACGTGCTGAAAACAGACAATGTCTGCAAATAAACTGCAGGGTTCAAGGCCTGGCACCGCAGACAGGAACAGAGCTGGATGTCCGGATGAGGAAGAGAGCGCAAGAGCATCCTGTTCTACATCTGCCCTTTAGAACAGACTCCTGACATTGACCTTACAAGATCTATATCCAGCACACACTGTAAAGCAGCCGCTTATGATACAGCAACGATTTTTGACCTCTCCTCTGTGGTGGTCCTCAAGAATCAGCTATGGGACCCCCTACTCATCATGTGCAAATTTGGCCTGTGAAAACTCGGGGGTCCCAAAATACAAGCATTAAGCATCTATCAGCAATAGGCTCCGGCTCCGTGGCATGCACAATCCTCAGTCTATGGCCTAATGTCAAGATTTTATTTTTTTGGCTTTTGCAGTTTATGGAAGGTAATGGTAGTCCCCAAATGTAGATCTTTTCATGTGTCTAGGACCCCCCATCATACCAGCAGCAGGCGCTTGACAGTCATTACCGGCGGGAGAAGTCCATTACTCAGCAGCCAGGGAATATTCGTTTTCTGGAGGACTTTCTGCTCTCTGATACGACTTAATACCAAGTGTATGACCTTTACATTTTCTTCTGAATGATTTCCTGACATTTAAATACCCGAGCAGCATGATCAAAAATCGACATTTCAGCAACACAGACAAATAAAAAAAAAAAAGAATAAAAAATAGGAATTCTCCAGAGCAGAGTTCAATAATCCCCACAGAACTCCTGTACAGACCCAAATAGCTACATGTGGAAATAGGGCAGAAAGTGAAAAATGTCTTTCAGTTACCACATTTTTTAGTCTGGACCAGGCCCCTAAATAGGACAGGTCACTTGCCATAAATAGAGAATTTTCTTACCTGGTGTAAATGCCGCCGTTCTCCTGAATCCGCCGCCGTTTTTCTTTACTTCCATCACCTCTCTGTTCCTGAGATACGGCCTCATCACCACCCCCTTTCCCTGTATAAAAATTTAGCCTTTTTTTTTACTAAAGGGGCGGGGCACCCAAAAACACACCCACAGAGAAAAGTTGAGGTCAACGCCCAGTTGGCAAAAACAAACGACTAGGAAGAAGGGGCCATATCTCAGGAACAGAGAGGCGCATGGACAGAAGAAAAACAACGCCGGATTTAGGAGAACAGCGGCATTTACACCATATAATACTAATTGCAACTGAAAAGCCCTCTTTAAAAAAGGTCTGTAAGACTAGTATGTAGGGTACAAACAGACAAGGAAGATTTATGGACGGTCAAAATGAAAACTTCCAGCGTCCATCTGTGGTGGTGGGGTGGAGACGTCGGAAGAGACAAAAGGAGGTTATTATTTCATAACTATTATTGATTTCGTAAAATAAAACCTTTTTCCTCTCAAAGCTTTTTCCTGCCCTTCACACGAGGCAAAGTCACCGCAGCATCTATTGTGCTGGCGTAGCCTCTGCAAACATTTCCCTGATGACACAAGCAAATCTAAGAAGCGGAGCGAAGGCTGGCGGGATCGACATCACTCACACCTTATGTATGCATCCATCAATGAAGAACTGTACGATCAGCGCCACCCAATGCAGGCCCACGAGAAGGGCCAGAGTTTAAGGAACTACAAAGCCCAGCATGTCCGGGTGCAACAAAAAAATAAAACAATTAAAAAAAATGCCGAAAGCTCAGATGAAGCCGCAGTAAATGATGCGAGTAGAAGACGCATCTGCCAACCACACAGGCCGATCCTGGCACCACGCTTACCTTCCGGGACATGGGATTAGTCTCCGATTTGTCCACACACAAAGCCGAATAATAAGAGATCCAGGAGGCTGGAGAATCAAACCAAGTGGGTGGTCTCAAGACTAAAACCTCAATGCACAATACAGAAATCTACATCAGCTATTATTTTAACAAAGAAAAGTCACTAAAGTAAAAAATAAAAAATCAGTCATGCAGGCCCCTTTCCATGGAAGATAATCATCCAAAAGAGCAAACCATCTCTACCCCATGTAATCACTGCAGCAACCAGCAGCTTAACAACCGACCCCTGAACAGATTTTTTATGGGGATCTAAAATTCATCGTCTCCTTTCATTCTAAAACAATTTGCATTCAACCATTTAAAATGACTAAAAGAACAACATGGTGATTTTGCAGCCTTCTGAATCAACATGTTAAAGTTCAACTCAAGTTACATCCTGTATTATACCCCAGAGCTGCACTCACTATTCTGCTGGTGAAGTCACTGTGTACATACATTACATTACTGATCCTGAGTTACATCCTGTATTATACCCCAGAGCTGCA
>JARQOD010000002.1:6069624-6097499 GCA_033576555.1 Oophaga sylvatica
AATGGATCTGTTACTAGTATATAGGATAATCATGTAAGGGAGGTGTTATACTATTGGATGTTATCCTTTTAGAAGAGGGTTGTATCATATGTAAGGTGTACGCTGTGTTGTACCTTATATAATGATCTGTATTCACTGTAAGGAGGGAGTATATCACATTGTGATGGTGGGAACTTGTACTTGACGGTGTTATCAATGTAAGAGAGGAGTGATGTGACACCTATTGTGAATGGATTACTGTGTATTATGTTATAAATGTTAATTACTGGAGAGGTGGCTGTGACTTAATAGGAATGGTGGAATCCAGTGTTTAGTATTGGTTATTACATTGAGGGTGAGTCTGTACATGACGAGGTGACGGTGATCCTTTAAGGTATGAGTGTTATTCATTGATGGTGTACCGGTATGTGAATCTGTTATCATTGTGAAGGAGTCCTGTATCACTATTTGAGGTGTTATCATTGTAAAGGAGGATGACATCATTAAAGTAGGGATCCTGTTTACTGTATAGGGTGTTTCATCATTGTCAGGAGGTGAGCTGTGTATCACCTATTGTAGAATGGGGATCGTGTTTTACGTATGAGGTGTAATCATATTAAAGGGGTCGTAGTGATGTACATGTGGAGTTGTAACGGTATTACTTAATGGGTTTGTCATTGTAAGGTGGAGTGTGAGGTGATATATTATGTGATGGATGGTTATTACTGTATATAGGTGGTATATATTTTAAGAGGAGGTATGTTACATCTTATGTGTGAGCTGTTACTACTGATATAGAGGGTAAGTATGCTGTATCAGTGTAGTTGACACTTGTAGTCTAGTGTGATTATGTATGAGGGTGTAGCTGTACAAGGAAGGTGACTGTATACTATGTATGGTGATCTTACTGTAGAGGGGGTTATCCTTTAAGAGAGGTATGTTATCATGAGGTAGTTCTAGGGGAGTAAGCTGTGACATCATTTGATGGGATCCTGTGTATACATCATATAGAATGTATCAATTGTCAGGAGATGGAGTGTAGATTCTAATGTGAATGGTGACTGTTTATCTACTTATAGAGGTGTTATCAGTATTGTATAGGGGGTAGTTGACAAGATGTGAGGTGATCCTTGTATGTATCGTGTATTAGGTGTTATCAGTCATTGTACAGGGAAGGGTGAGGTGACATCCCTATTGTGAATGTGGTCCTGTGTTATCTCTGTATATAGAGGTGTTATAGTATTGTAAGAGGAGGAGGTGAGCTGTGACATCATTGTGAATGGTGATCCTGTTATCTACTGTATATAGAGGTGTTATCAGTCATTTACAGAGGAGGGAGCTGTGACATCTTTGTGAATGGTGATCTGTTATCTATGTAAAGAGTGTTATCACATTGTAAGAGGAGGTGCTGTGATCCCTATTAATGGGATCGTTTCTATGAATAGAGGGTAGTCTGTCAGAGGTACTTCACCTATTGTGAATGGTGATCTTGTATTACTGTATAGTTTATCGTCTTTAAGAGAGGGTACTGACAACATGTGAATGTGATCCGTGTTATTATGTAATAGAGTGTTATCAGTATTACAGGAGAGTAGTGGAATCCTATTGAATGGGATTTGTTTACTTATATAGAGTGTTATCAGTCATTGTACAGGAGGAGCTGTGATTATTTAATGTGATCTGTTATTCTGTTAAGAGGTGTATCAGTCATGTAAGGGAGTGAGCTGTGAACCCTTGTGAATGGTGACGTGTTATCTATGTAAGATGTTATCATATTGACAGGAGGAGGGACTGTGACATCTATGGAATGTGATCTTGTTATCTACTGTATAGGTGTTATCATATAAGGAGTATACATCCTTTGTGAAGTGGATCCTGGTATCATGTATAGAGGTGTTATCATATTTAGAGAGGAGTGGAATCCTATTGGATGATCCTGTATAGTATTTAGAGTAGCTGATATTGTGAGGTCTGGTTTATGTATAAAGGTTTACATTGTAAGGGGTAGCTGGACTCACTATGGATGATCGTTTATTCTGTATATAGAGGTTTCAGTGACAGGAGGAGCTGAATCCTATGTGAATGGATCTGGTTTATGTTAAGGGTTAATATGTAAGGTAGCTGTGACCTATTGTAATGGTGACTGTGTTATATGTATAGGGTATCTATTACAGGAGGGTGAGCGTGATCTTTGAATGTGACTGTATTAGTAATAGGTTTTTCATAAGGGGAGTGTGACATCCTATTGTGAATGTGGATCCTTTACTATAAGGATCATAGGAAGACGTACTGTAAGGTCTTAGAGGGTGTATATATGAGGTACTGGATAATTAGGTATTTACTGATAAGATGTCTTAGAGAGAGGTCGTAGTACGGAGGAGGAGGTGAGCTGTGACATCCCTATTGTGAATGGTGGATCCTGTGTTATCTACTGTATATAGAGTTTATCAGTCATTGTACGGAGGAGGAGGTGAGCTGTGACATCACTATTGTGAATGGTGGATCCTGTGTTATCTACTGTATATAGAGGTGTTATCAGTCATTGTACAGGAGGAGGTGAGCTGTGACATCCCTATTGTGAATGGTGGATCCTGTGTTATCTACTGTATATAGAGGTGTTATCAGTCATTGTACAGGAGGAGGTGAGCTGTGACATCCCTATTGTGAATGGTGGATCCTGTGTTATCTACTGTATATAGAGGTGTTATCAATCATTTACAGGAGGAGGTGAGCTGTGACATCACCTATTGTGAATGGTGGATCCTGTGTTATCTACTGTATATAGAGGTGTTATCAGTCATTGTACAGGAGGAGGTGAGCTGTGACATCACCTTTGTGAATGGTGGATCTGTGTTATCTACTGTATATAGAGGTGTTATCAGTCATTGTACAGGAGGAGGAGGTGAGCTGTGACATCCCCTATTGTGAATGGTGGATCCTGTGTTATCTACTGTATATAGAGGTGTTATCAGTCATTGTACAGGAGGAGGTGAGCTGTGACATCACCTATTGTGAATGGTGGATCCTGTGTTATCTACTGTCTCCTGTATATAGAGGTGCTATCAGTCATTGTACAGGAGGAGGTGAGCTGTGACATCAACTATAGTGAATGTGGATACTGTGTTATCTACTGTATATAGAGGTGTTACCAGTCATTGTACAGGAGGAGGAGGTGAGCTGTGACATCACCTATTGTGAATGGTGGATCCTGTGTTATCTACTGTATATAGAGGTGTTATCAGGGTTATCAGTCATTGTACAGGAGGAGGTGAGCTGTGACATCACCTATTGTGAATGGTGGATCCTGTGTTATCTACTGTATATAGAGGTGTTATCAGTCATTGTACAGGAGGAGAGTGAGCTGTGACATCACCCTATTGTGAATGGTGGATCCTGTGTATCTACTGTATATAGAGGTGTTATCAGTCATTGTACAGGAAGGAGGTGAGCTGTGACATCCCCTATTTGAATGGTGGATCCTGTGTTATCTACTGTATATAGAGGTGTTATCAGTCATTGTACAGGAGGAGGTGAGCTGTGACATCACCTATTGTGAATGGTGGATCCTGTGTTCATCTACTGTATATAGGGTGTTATCAGTCATTGTACAGGAGGAGGAGGTGAGCTGTGACATCACCTATTGTGAATGGTGGATCCTGTGTCATCTACTGTATATAGGGGTGTTATCAGTCATTGTGCAGGAGGAGGTGAGCTGTGACACCCCCTATTATAGGGGTGTTATCAGCCATTGTGCATGTTCTTTAAAGAGGAGCAAACATATATATGTAGATTACGCATCGTCATGTAATCGGCATCAGGAAGAGATCGGAGAACAGTCTCTTTTACCCATGGAAAAAACTGGACTTTTATTAATACCAAGAGAAATAACATAGTAACGTGGTGCCCACGACAGACAGAAGACATTGTACTGCGCCAATCCCGTGCCGGCTGTGAACTGCCGACCTCACCGCTGCGATAATAAAAGGGGTGGAAATTTTCTGTAAATAAAGCTGAATTAACTATACACAACCAAAAAAATCAATGTAACCCAATCTTTACACTTGATGTAGCCTGCAGTGTAAAGAATGGAGGTTTCGCCATCCTTCACCCACAAATCTCTACTGCAACAGTCTCTTTAAAGGGATCTGCACGTTCCCAACTCGTCACTCGTAGTATGAAGCGTAGATCTGTAACTAGAATTATATCCTCCATGCTTTACACTGCAGGATGTCTCTAAAGACGAAAATGAAGCCAAATGGAAAGAAACAAAAAACATTCTTATAAGTAGCTTTAGGTAGAGAAAGTTTAAGACCCCTGTAAAGCGGAACGTGAGAATATCACCCACCCCCCAAGGCGGCAAGATGGCGGCAGCCTCCTCCTTCCGTTAGAGGGCGGTTGGATTTCCGGGAAGAACGCGGCAGCTCATGCGTTTCATTGTCAGGACCGTGCTCCTCCGCCGCCCGGCGCGATTCTGCTTGGCTACATTACAAAGTGCATTATTTATACTTTATTTTAATAAAACAAAAAAATGTTAATAAAAACAAAAACTATCGAAAAGCAGCAATTCACACCTCGGAAGCAGGGACATGCTGCGATATAAGACAACGTCGAGTACGACCACCCCTCCAAACCCAGCGCACGGTGGAGGCTGCCAATTTCTGGGACGGACCATTATTTTAAGTGGGGGGCCGTCTATGCCCTTAGTGTGAAGATGCCTTACGGGGCTGTGCGGCGGTGAGTTTACTGGTCAGCCCATAAAATGGAAGTGTCCGCTGCGTGCACACGCTGTATCCCATCGATGCGAGTCTTCGTGGCCACGTCCGGCGCATACGCCAGGTAGTACGTACGTACGGGTGTCCTATAATACCGCCACTCACCAAGGGACGATGTGAACAAGGACAGGCAGATTGTTTCCTTGATGCCATTTGTTTCATTTACATAAATGAAGACACTGTATAGATTTATATATATATATATATATATATATATATATATATATATCTCATTAATGATCCTCCGGAACCAGAGATGGACAGGTGAGAAGGGTGAGCCCGTAGTCACACTGCGGTAAATGAAGAGTTAATATGGGAGAAGGGGTCTGGGAGGAGCAGGAGAAGTAGTGACGGTTCTGACGATGGAGGAGACGGGACGCGGAGGAACCGTGAGATTAACAGGAGCAGCCGCCTTCGCTGACAGGAGCTTCCTGAGGCTTATCCAGTCTGACGTCAATCACTGGGGAGGAAAGGGTTAAAGAAAACGCAATGAAAGGGTTAAAAATGGAGCCTAAAACAAAAAACCGCCCACCAAGATCAAGGATGATCGCCCTGATCAGCACACACAACTGCATAAGAGTTTTGTAACAGCACCACCTAATGGTGAGGAAGTGCAATGCTGTATTACACTGAGACCAATGTGTAACCAGTGGGTTATTAATGCCGCCACGCTCATGTCCTGCATAAGCCCATCCCCTCGGCTCCTTCCTATACTTAATTTACACCACTACATGAGCGAGAATAAAAGCACAAAAACAGCAAAGGGAAAATAACCCAGGACAGGACAATCAGTGCGCTCCAGACATAAAGGCTTCAAATCGCAACCCAGAGCTCAGCCCAATTACTGCCATATAACGAGCTCCTCACAAACTTCATCATCCAAGAGGAAACATCAGCTCAACCGGAATCCGAACCTCCAGCACGACCATCATACGACCACAAAAATAAAATCGTTCTCAACCTATATGTCTGCAATTCAACTCATATTCACAGCCACAGGAGGCAGCATTATAGTAGTTATATTCTTGTACATAGGAGCAGTATTATAGTAGTTATATTCTTGTACATATGAGCAGTATTATAGTAGTTATATTCTTGTACATAGGGGCAGTATTATAGTAGTTATATTCTTGTACATAGGGGCAGTATTATAGTAGTTATATTCTTGTACATAGGGGCAGTATTATAGTAGTTATATTCTTGTACATAGGAGCAGTATTATAGTAGTTATATTCTTGTACATAGGAGCAGTATTATAGTAGTTAGATTCTTGTACATAGGGTAGTATTATAGTAGTTATATTCTTGTACACAGGAGCAGTATTATAGTAGTTATATTCTTGTACATAGGAGCAGTATTATAGTAGTTATATTCTTGAACATAGGAGCAGTATTATAGTAGTTATATTCTTGTAAATAGGGGCAGTATTATAGTAGTTATATTCTTGTACATAGGAGCAGTATTATAGTAGTTATATTCTTGTACATAGGGGCAGTATTATAGTAGTTATATTCTTGTACATAGGAGCAGTATTATAGTAGTTATATTCTTGTACATAGGAGCAGTATTATAGTAGTTAGATTCTTGTACATAGGGTAGTATTATAGTAGTTATATTCTTGTACACAGGAGCAGTATTATAGTAGTTATATTCTTGTACATAGGAGCAGTATTATAGTAGTTATATTCTTGAACATAGGAGCAGTATTATAGTAGTTATATTCTTGTAAATAGGGCAGTATTATAGTAGTTATATTCTTGTACATAGGAGCAGTATTATAGTAGTTATATTCTTGTACATAGGAGCAGTATTATAGTAGTTAATTCTTGTACATAGGGGCAGTATTATAGTAGTTATATTCTTGTACACAGGAGCAGTATTATAGTAGTTATATTCTTGTACATAGGAGCAGTATTATAGTAGTTATATTCTTGTACATAGGAGCAGTATTATAGTAGTTATATTCTTGAACATAGGAGCAGTATTATAGTAGTTATATTCTTGAAAATAGGAGCAGTATTATAGTAGTTATATTCTTGTACATAGGAGCAGTATTATAGTAGTTATATTCTTGTACATAGGAGCAGTATTATAGTAGTTAGATTCTTGTACATAGGGGCAGTATTACAGTAGTTATATTCTTGTACATAGGGGCAGTATTACAGTAGTTAGATTCTTGTACATAGGGGCAGTATTACAGTAGTTATATTCTTGTACATAGGGGTTGTATTATAGTAGTTATATTCTTGTACATAGGGCAGTATTATAGTAGTTATATTCTTGTACATAGGAGCAGTATTATAGTAGTTATATTCTTGTACATAGGGGCAGTATTATAGTAGTTATATTCTTGTACACAGGAGCAGTATTATAGTAGTTATATTCTTGGACATAGGGGCAGTATTATAGTAGTTATATTCTTGTACATAGGAGCAGTATTATAGTAGTTATATTCTTGTACACAGGAGCAGTATTATAGTAGTTATATTCTTGTACACAGGGGGCAGTATTATAGTAGTTATATTCTTGTACACAGGGCAGTATTATAGTAGTTATATTCTTGTACATAGGGGCAGTATTATAGTAGTTATATTCTTGTACACAGGAGCAGTATTATAGTAGTTATATTCTTGACAAGGGCAGTATTATAGTAGTTATATTCTTGTACATAGGGCAGTATTATAGTAGTTATATTCTTGTACATAGGAGCAGTATTATAGTAGTATATTCTTGTACATAGGAGCAGTATTATAGTAGTTAATTCTTGTACATAGGGGCAGTATTACAGTAGTTTATTCTTGTACATAGGGCAGTATTACAGTAGTTAATTCTTGTACATAGGGCAGTATTATAGTAGTTATATTCTTGTACATAGGGAGTATTATAGTAGTTATATTCTTGTACATAGGAGCAGTATTATAGTAGTTATATTCTTGTACACAGGAGCAGTATTATAGTAGTTATATTCTTGTACATAGGGGCAGTATTATAGTAGTTATATTCTTGTACATAGGGGCAGTATTATAGTAGTTATATTCTTGTAATAGGAGCAGTATTATAGTAGTTATATTCTTGTACATAGGGCAGTATTATAGTAGCTATATTCTTGAACATAGGGGTCAGTATTATAGCAGTTATATCCTTGGGTAAAAGGATACTGTCTTCTTTACTCTTGTCCTGTGAGCTTTCCATACCAGGTAGAGCGGCTGCAACACGTCTGAAGAGCTGAAAGACACAGGAACATTCAGTAGTGAGAATTAAAGTAACGGTTTTACATGGAGAAGTGAATGAACTGGTAACATAAGCTGTGTTCACCATTGTGAATGGTTGGTGCAGCTGGTCGGGTAGGATTCAGACATTTAACGTTTAAAAAAAAAAAATTGCAGCAATAGCCCCCTAATTAATCAGAAGTTCATCAAAACCTCCAGTAGTCTCTGTGGGGAGTGGAATTGATGATGTCCCACCCATCCATCCTCTTGACTGCTTTGGCCTTTGACTGATGGATGGGAGGTTATCCCTTTGATGGGGTTAAGGTAGGAGTTCAGTGTGGAGACACAGCATTGTATCTTAATTAGCCAGAGGACTGTTTTTAGCAAACCAAGAACAATAGAATGTTATCTGTATTTTGGCTTTAAGTGCTGATTTCTGATTGGTCAAGAAAACAGACTTCTTTGTGTAAGCCGGTAATATTGACTTGTATTGTGCGCTTATCCTTGATCACTTGTGATGTTTGCGGATACGCTGATTATGCATTGTGTTATGGAGCCAGTTTGTTGACTTCTAAAGCAGAGATGGAAAAACTATGCGAATAGATTAAATAATCGAGTCATGCTGCTTGATCTCATCTCCATTCTTTATGTAAATACTGAATGAGGGACACTTGTTAAGTCTAAAAATTGGGAACATGCCTCTGTATAAAGAGGCAGAGAGAGAAACAGCCAGAGATTCTGCCAGGCATACACCCAGAGACAGGACAGCAGACATTTTACATCATGGCTCCATCACAAGGGACACGGATCTATCATTCTACAGGAAACAATCCAGGGGTTTTCGACCCGGTTGGAAGAATACAGATCTGCTCCATTGCTGAACCATGGATACATTAGAAGAAGCCAGGTTGTGATCCTCGGATCAACTGGCCTTGAATGGACTGTCATCTTCCTACGCTTGTCGTTACCTCCTCTCTGTGTCTCTACATTCATTCCCCATCTTTTCTGCACATATAATCCGCCCATCGCCGGAGGCCGCCCTGGGCATGGGCCTACACTATCTCATGCCGGCTCCTCACCTGTTTTACATTATATCCGGCTTTTGCGCTGGTCTCGATAAACATTACATTCAGCTCCTTGGCTTTCCTCTCTCCTTCCTCTATGGACACTTGCCTGCAGAGTAATCACAAGACAGAGAGGATTACCAGTGACTGCCCGCTGCCAGAGATCCCAGCCGAAGCTGAATTATTATTGGCCGCTGACATCACAGAATCTCGTATTTGACATGGGAGCTGCACGCCCCGCTGCAATCATGCCTGACGTTTTACCTTTTGTCAGCGAGGTCGGTTTTATTCCCCACCAGCATGATGATCACGTCACTTCCTCGCTCCGTCCTGACGTCATCGATCCATTTTGTCGTTTGTTGGAATGAGTTCACATCTGACGGGAAACAGCAGGTTACAGATTAATGTGCAAAAACCGGGAAACAATGGGGGGGGGCACTGGGAAGGTTGGATGTGCCAAGGAACGACGACAGGAGCCCTGGTATCAAGTAGTGAAAGAGGAACCCCGAAAAATGCCAAGGAATCAGACCCTGCTATATCCCGTCTTGTACCTCAGTGCTGCACTCATGATTCAGCTGCAAGTTATGAAAAAGGGTCATCAGTAGATCCCTAACAGCCCAGCCCAATGATGAAGGCCACGGCATCAGACATGGCAACTGTAAGGGGCCCCACAACTGATGGGGACCATCACCGTGCAAACATAAAGTGCAGCTAGTGATAGTTATGTATAGAATTGAGTGAATATGTTCGGAATCGGTCGCCGAATTTGCCATATTTGTGCCACCTTGGTACCTCATCCGTGCCGAATTTATGTTTGACGATCGGTTCGGAACATATTTGGTAATTTCTACTCCCACTAACGTTTGACTGCGTTCGGCGAATAATGCAAAACAATATTCACCGCCAATCGTAATCGGAACCTAATTTTGAAAAATTTGCTCAACTCTAGTTATGGACATCCTCCCTGTCCTGTGACCTCACTGCGCCCATCCTCCCTGTCCTGTGACCTCACTGCGCCCATCCTCCCTGTCCTGTGACCTCACTGCGCCCATCCTCCCTGTCCTGTGACCTCACTGCGCCCATCCTCCCTGTCCTGTGACCTCACTGCGCCCATCCTCCCTGTCCTGTGACCTCACTGCGCCCATCCTCCCTGTCCTGTGACCTCACTGCACCCATCCTCCCTGTCCTGTGACCTCACTGCACCCATCCTCCCTGTCCTGTGACCTCACTGCGCCCATCCTCCCTGTCCTGTGATCTCACTGCGCCCATCCTCCCTGTCCTGTGACCTCACTGCGCCCATCCTCCCTGTCCTGTGACCTCACTGTGCGCATCCTCCCTGTCCTGTGACCTCACTGCACCCATCCTCCCTGTTCTGTGACCTCACTGTGCGCATCCTCCCTGTCCTGTGACCTCACTGCGCCCATCCTCCCTGTCCTGTGACCTCACTGCGCCCATCCTCCCCGTCCTGTGACCTCACTGCGCCCATCCTCCCTGTCCTGTGACCTCACTGCGCCCATCCTCCCTGTCCTGTGATCCACTGCGCCCATCCTCCCCGTCCTGTGACCTCACTGCGCCCATCCTCCCCTGTCCTGTGACCTCACTGTGCGCATCCTCCCTGTCCTGTGACCTCACTGCACCCATCCTCCCTGTTCTGTGACCTCACTGTGCGCATCCTCCCTGTCCTGTGACCTCACTGCGCCCATCCTCCCTGTCCTGTGACCTCACTGCGCCCATCCTCCCCGTCCTGTGACCTCACTGCGCCCATCCTCCCCGTCCTGTGACCTCACTGCGCCCATCCTCCCCATCCTGTGACCTCACTGCGCCCATCCTCCCCGCCGTGTGACCTCACTGCGCCCATCCTCCCCGTCCTGTGACCTCACTGCGCCCATCCTCCCCGTCCTGTGACCTCACTGCGCCCATCCTCCCCGTCCTGTGACCTCACTGCGCCCATCCTCCCCGTCCTGTGACCTCACTGCGCCATCCTCCCCGTCTGTGACGTCACTGAGCCCAGCCTCCCCGTCCTGTGACCTCACTGAGCCCAGCCTCCCTGTTCTTTGACATCACTGCGCGCATCCTCCCTGTTCTTTGACATCACTGCGCGCATCCTCCCTGTACTGTGACATCACTGTGCGCATCCTCCCTGTACTGTCACATCACTGTGCGCATCCTCCATGTACTGTGACATCACTGTGCACATCCTCCCTGTACCGTGACATCACTGTGCGCATCCTCCCTGTACTGTCACATCATTGTGCGCATCCTCCCTGTACTGTCACATCACTGCGCGCATCCTCCCTGTACTGTCACATCACTGTGCGCATCCTCCCTGTACTGTGACATCACTGTGCGCATCCTCCCTGTACTGTGACATCACTGTGCGCATCCTCCCTGTACTGTGACATCACTGTGCGCATCCTCCCTGTACTGTGACATCACTGTGCGCATCCTCCCTGTACTGTGACATCACTGTGCGCATCCTCCTGTACTGTGACATCACTGTGCGCATCCTCCATGTACTGTGACATCACTGTGCACATCCTCCCTGTACCGTGACATCACTGTGCGCATCCTCCCTGTACCGTGATGAGCATCCATCCCTGTACCGTGACATACTGTGCGCATCCTCCCTGTACCGTGACATCACTGTGTGCATCCTCCCTGTACCGTGACATCACTGTGCGCATCCTCCTGTACTGTGACATCACTGTGCGCATCCTCCCTGTACTGTCACATCACTGTGCGCATCCTCCCTGTACTGTGACATTACTGTGCGCATCCTCCCTGTACTGTGACATTACTGTGGCATTCCTCCCTGTACTGTGACATCACTGTGTGCATCCTCCCTGTTCTGTGACATCACTGTGTGCATCCTCCCTGTTCTGTGACATCACTGTGTGCATCCTCCCTGTTCTGTGACATCACTGTGCGCATCCTCCCTGTACTGTGACATCACTGTGTGCATCCTCCCTGTTCTGTGACATCACTGTGTGCATCCTCCCTGTACTGTGACATACTGTGCGCATCCTCCCTGTACTGTGACATCACTGTGTGCATCCTCCCTGTTCTGTGACATCACTGTGTGCATCCTCCCTGTTCTGTGACATCACTGTGTGCATCCTCCCTGTCTGTGACATCACTGTGTGCATCCTCCCTGTTCTGTGACATCACTGCGTGTGTTCTCTTTATCCCTGATTAGCAGTGGCATCTTCTCATCTTTGGGGTTAGTGCCCCTTTACATCTTACAGTCTGTACTATAGATCTATGGCACATTCCACCACAGATATGGAACCCCGTCCTCTAGTGAACAGGACGATATTTTGCGTCCCCAGCGAGATCCTGCGGTACGACAGCAAATGACGAGAGACACTGGACGACATATGGACACATCGGTGATGGCACATTAAAGGGCTGTGAGCAGAACATGCACAAGACTGAAACGTGCAAGACACAAGCACAAGACACGACGCGGCACAGAAAGCAAGCACACGACATGCACGCACCGCACGGCGCCCTCTGCTTATAACGGACCATGGAGACTAGTAGCACCCAATACTAGATGCGACCTGTACCACCACCACTGCCCCTTCAAGGGAAAGTCTCACTGGGGAAGGCTGACTTTAAATTTGGGTATCAGTATCAGAGAAACAAGGGGCGCTATTGTATCCAGTAGAGTATCCAATCAGTGAAGCAGGAGATATAAGCTCCACCCTCCGGACTCTTTACAAAAACGGATTCTATGCTAGGAGACAAAAGTAGAGGAGTCTGTGACTCTTCCACATAAAATCGGCAAGGTATCTCCTAGTGGGGAGGTCACATAAATGACTCCAAAAGGAATGGGGCCTTATAACCAGATCTACGGTGCATATATTAATACATGGCCTGAACATCCTGGGCGCGACAATGCCGTCTAATCGGACACTTCTAGGACCCTACTGGTGTTACCAGCCTCATCAGGCGGGGTCTTCTTCCCCACATCGGTTGACGCTATTGGAGATCCAGGTGGTGCATGGCAAAAAAATATGCAAATGATCTTTCCATCAGAAGCGACCATGTAAGTTAAGCTTTGGGGGTCTGGTCTGCAGCATACGGTCGGAGGGGAGATAGTCCGTTATAGACAGATCTGCACGGCAGCGACGGCCACAGACGACATTATAGGAAGGCGAAGACGTTTCTGTCCACACTCACTTGTGATATCATAAACAACAACAGCCACAGTGGAGTCTCGGATGTAGCTAGGGATCAAGCTCCTGAACCGCTCCTGCCCTGCTGTGTCCCAGAGCTGCAGCCGGACCTAACAAGTGTGCGGGGCGGAGGGGGCGCCGAGACGGGGAGAGAAAAAACAAACACACCGTCAGAAGGCCGCCAGCCGGGGTACCTACTTGTGATATCGTAAACTACTACGGCGGCTGCGGAGTCGCGGATGTAACTGGGGATCAGGCTGCGGAATCGTTCCTGTCCCGCCGTATCCCAGAGCTGCAATCTGATCTGCGGGAAGGAAGACAATCAAACGCGCTGACGGAGGCAACAGGGGCGACAATCGCAGCAACACCCGCTATACCCCAGCTCCACCACTAGGAGCAGCTGCACCCGCTGGTGCCGGAGCGTCACACCACGAGTAATACCGTAGAACGGGTGAGCTCTGACGTCATCTCTTCCACGTACAGTATGGATGCCGCCACTCACCTTAGATCACCGCCATCATGTGGTGGACAGTACTGACAGGGTGAATAGATACTTACTGTTCGGTCCTCCAGGTACATGGTCTTTGATAAGAAGTCGATACCAATTGTTGCCTGTGAGGACGTAAAACACAGGGGGATTAGGACGGGGAGGAAAAAAGTGGATTAAAAATTGTGACAAGCAAAGTATTGCCAAGATAATACTGCCACATATGGCCCACACACAATGCCAGTATAAGACATCACTTATACAAGTAAAAGTTCTTAGAAAATCATCATAGCACCGCAGCAGAGTGCACACACACAAATACTGCAACAGAGCGCCCACACACAAATACCGCAACAGAGCACCCCTACACACACACACATAAATACCGCAACAGAGCGCCCCCACACACACACACAAATACCGCAACAGAGCGCCCACACACAAATACCGCAACAGAGCGACCCCACACACACACATACCGCAACAGAGCGCCCCTCCACACACAAATACCGCAACAGAGTGCCCCCACACGCACACAAATACCGCAACAGAGCGCCCCCACACGCACACAAATACCGCAACAGAGCGCCCCCACACGCACACAAATACCGCAACAGAGCGCCCCCACATGCACACAAATACCGCAACAGAGCGCCCACACACACACAAATACCGCAACAGAGCGCCCACACACGCAAACAAATACCGCAACAGAGCGCCCACACATGCAAATACTGCAACAGAGCGCCCCTCCACACACAAATACAGCAACAGAGCGCCCACACAAGCACACAAATACCGCAACAAAGCGCCCACACACGCACACAAATACAGCAACAGAGCGCCGACACAGACAAATACAGTAACACAGCGCCCCCACATACACAAATACCGCAACAGAGCGCCCCACACACTCACAATACCACAACAGAGCGCCTCTACACACTCACAATACCGCAACAGAGCACACACAAAATACCGCAACAGAGCACCCCCCACACAATACCGCAACAGAGCACCCCCACACATAATACCGCAACAGAGCGCCCACACACGCACACAAATACGCAACAGAGCGCCCCACACGCACACACAAATACGCAACAGAGCGCCCCTCCACACACAAAACGCAACAGAGCGCCCCCACACGCACACAAATGCAGCAACAGAGCGCCCACACACGCACACAAATACCGCAACAGAGCGCCCACACGCACACAAATACCGCAACAGAGCGCCCACACACGCACACAAATACCGCAACAGAGCGCCCACACATGCACACAAATACCGCAACAGAGCGCTGACACATGCACACAAATACCGCAACAGAGCGCCGACACAGACAAATACAGTAACACAGCGCCCCCACATACACAAATACCGCAACAGAGCGCCCCTACACAAACACATACTGCAACAGAGCGCCCCCACACACACTCACAATACCGCAACAGAGCGCCTCTACACACTCACAATACCACAACAGAGCACACACACACAAAATACAGCAAAGAGCACCCCCCACACAAAATACCGCAACAGAGCACCCCCCACAATACCGCAACAGAGCACCCCCCACAATACCGCAACAGAGCACCCACACACAAAATACCGCAACAGAGCACCCACACACACAACACAATACCGCAACAGAGCACCCCCCCACACAATACCGCAACAGAGCACCCACACACAAAATACCGCAACAGAGCACCCACACACACAATACCGCAACAGAGCACCCACACACAAAATACCACAACAGAGCACCCACACACACAATACCGCAACAGAGCACCCACACACAAATACCACAACAGAGCACCCACACACACACACACAAAATACCGCAACAGAGCACCCACACACAATACCGCAACAGAGCACCCACACACAATACCAGAGCAAACCAGAGGCACCCACACACACAATACCGCAACAGAGCACCCACACACAAAATACCACAACAGAGCACCACACACACACACAAAATACCGCAACAGAGCACCCACACACAAAATACCACAACAGAGCACCCACACACACACACAAAATACCACAACAGAGCACACACACACACAATAACTCAACAGAGCACACACACAATACCGCAATAGAGGGCACACACAATACCGCCAGGCAGCACACACACACACAATACCGTCAGGGAACCCCCTCAGACACACACAAAAACCGTCAGGGAACTAAAGTTGTTGATTGTATTGGTTCGCAACTCCATGATACTGACATGTAACGCCCACATAAAACTGACATACATACTCACATACTGATATAGTACTACCGACGTAATACTGCCATGTAGTGAAGAGCGAACGTGCTCTGATAACGTCTTATCTGAACACTCATGGGTGTTATTCTACTATCTGGGCGTGCTCGTATAATTTTTATGTTCAAGTCCCTGCGGCTGCATGATTTGCGGCTGTTAAACAGCCTGGACACAGTCAGGGTTTGCCTGTTTGTTAGAGAATCCCACGTGTTCAGGCTGTCAGACGCAAATCATGCAGCCGCAGGGACTTGAACATAATATACGAGCACGCCCAGATACTCGGATAACACCTGAGGATGCTCGATAAGACTTTATCAGAATCCCCTTTAATACTGTCATATAGTACCCACATAATACTGTCACTTGGTACCCAAATAATACTGCCATACAGTACCCACATAATACTGTCAGTTGGTACCCACATAATACTGCCACATAGTACCAAAATTATGCTGTCCGAAGTTACTAAATAAGTAGCTCAAATTAGTGTCCCCCAATTCCCTATCCACTGTGAGCCCCTATAAGACGGGAGTCCAAGACTTCTGCCCAGTTTGCCACCCTGGGAATATCGCACTGCCCATACATTATATGTTGTCACATCAAAACAAAACTAGAGGGTGACATGCCGAGGCCAATCAGGGTCCTGAGGCGCGAGGAACAACCCCGCCATCATCAGCAAAAAGTGTAACATCCGACCTTTGTTGGCAGGGAGCTTTTCACACACATTGGCAGCACATCGGATGGTTCGGTGGCAGAGGACATAGCCACGAGGCCAGAGTTACTAGTCCCGCGATGAGGGGCAGAGGCGTATTCTGCCATCTTACCTGGTACGTGTTGTCGAAGCTGTCATACATGAATCGTGTGATCAAGGAGGTTTTCCCAACTGGAAATAAAAAGGGAGAAATTATATACAGGCAACCACTATGGTGTATACCACC
Organism: Oophaga sylvatica; assembly: GCA_033576555.1. NCBI lineage: Eukaryota > Metazoa > Chordata > Amphibia > Anura > Dendrobatidae > Oophaga > Oophaga sylvatica. The sequence goes on from JARQOD010000002.1 coordinate 6,086,545, forward strand.
GCCATACAGTGCATACAGAAGAGTATACAGGACCGAGGGCACCATATCATTGGGAATGGAGATGATATTCACTATCAGAGGACACTGAGGAGCAGCCTCACACTATAGGATCTATATATGTAAAAGATGGAGAGCGATGTGCAGTCAGCAAGAAGGCGCCTTGCTCTCCACCGGAACGGAGAGACTGCAACCACAGAAGTGAAAGCAACGTTTACTCTGCCACGTGTGTAAAAGAGCCAGGAGCCGGCCAGATACAATACACAACCGTAAATGGGCACATAAAAGAATCCGCAATACTGACAACTGCATCACAGCAGCACAAAGTGATTCAAGGACAAAAAACTAAACTGCTAAACAGTCACTAAAACTGAAAAGAAGTATCCATAAAATATTCTTGGGGGCAGTATTATAGTAGTTGTATTCTTGTACATAGGGGCAGTATTATAGTAGTTTATTTTGTACATAGGGGCAGTATTATAGTAGTTGTGTTCTTGTACATAGGGGCAGTATTATAGTAGTTATATTCTTGTACATAGGCGCAGTATTATAGTAGCTATATTCTTGTACACAGGAGCAGTATTATAGTAGTTATATTCTTGTACATAGGAGCAGTATTATAGTAGCTATATTCTTGTACACAGGAGCAGTATTATAGTAGTTATATTCTTGTACATAGGAGCAGTATTATAGTAGTTATATTCTTGTACATAGGAGCAGTATTATAGTAGTTATATTCTTGTACATAGGAGCAGTATTATAGTAGTTATATTCTTGTACATAGGAGCAGTATTATAGTAGTTATATTCTTGTACATAGGAGCAGTATTATAGTAGTTATATTATTGTACATAGGGGGCAGTATTATAGTAGTTATATTCTTGTACATAGGGGCAATATTATAGTAGTTATATTCTTGTACATAGGGAGCAGTATTATAGTAGTTATATTCTTGTACATAGGGACAGTATTATAGTAGTTATATTCTTGTACATAGGGGCAGTATTATAGTAGTTTATTCTTGTACATAGGGGCAGTATTATAGTAGTTATATTCTTGTACATAGGGCAGTATTATAGTAGTTATATTCTTGTACATAGGCAGTATTATAGTAGTTATATTCTTGTACAAGCAGTATTATAGTAGTTATATTCTTGTACATAGGAGCAGTATTATAGCAGTTATATTCTTGTACATAGGGAGCAGTATTATAGCAGTTATATTTTGTACATAGGAGCAGTATTATAGCAGTTATATTCTTGTACATAGGAGCAGTATTATAGTAGTTATATTCTTGTACATAGGGGCAGTATTATAGTAGTTATATTCTTGTACTTAGGGCAGTATTATAGTAGTTATATTCTTGTAAATAGAGGGCAGTATTATAGTAGTTATATTCTTGTACATAGGAGCAGTATTATAGTAGTTATATTCTTGTACATAGGAGCAGTATTATAGTAGTTATAGTACATTCTTGTACATAGGGAGCAGTATTATAGCAGTTATATTCTTGTACATAGGAGCAGTATTATAGCAGTTATATTCTTGTACATAGGAGCAGTATTATAGTAGTTATATTCTTGTACATAGGGGCAGTATTATAGTAGTTATATTCTTGTACTTAGGGGCAGTATTATAGTAGTTATATTCTTGTAAATAGAGGGCAGTATTATAGTAGTTATATTCCTGTACATAGGGGCAGTATTATAGTAGTTATATTCTTGTACATAGGAGCAGTATTATAGTAGTTACATTCTTGTACATAGGAGCAGTATTATAGTAGTTACATTCTTGTACATAGGAGCAGTATTATAGTAGTTACATTCTTGTACATAGGAGCAGTATTATAGTAGTTACATTCTTGTACATAGGAGCAGTATTATAGTAGTTACATTCTTGTACATAGGAGCAGTATTATAGTAGGTATTATTCTTGTACATAGAGCAGTTATAGTAGTTAATCTGTACATAGAGTATTAGTAATTCTTGTACATAGGGCAGTATTATAGTAGTTACATTTGTACATAGAGCAGTATTATAGTAGTTACATTTTGTACATAGGAGCAGTATTATAGTAGTTACATTCTTGTACATAGGAGCAGTATTATAGTAGTTACATTATTGTACATAGGAGCAGTATTATAGTAGTTATATTCTTGTACATAGGAGCAGTATTATAGTAGTTATATTCTTGTACATAGGAGCAGTATTATAGTAGTTATATTCTTGTACATAGGAGCAGTATTATAGTAGTTACATTCTTGTACATAGGAGCAGTATTATAGTAGTTACATTCTTGTACATAGGAGCAGTATTATAGTAGTATATTCTTGTACATAGGAGCAGTATTATAGTAGTTACATTCTTGTACATAGCAGTATTATAGTAGTTATATTCTTGTACATAGGAGCAGTATTATAGTAGTTACATTCTTGTACATAGGAGCAGTATTATAGTAGTTACATTATTGTACATAGGAGCAGTATTATAGTAGTTACATTCTTGTACATAGGAGCAGTATTATAGTAGTTAATTCTGGTACATAGGAGCAGTATTATAGTAGTTATATTCTTGTACATAGGAGCAGTATTATAGTAGTTATATTCTTGTACATAGGAGCAGTATTATAGTAGTTATATTCTTGTACATAGGGGGCAGTATTATAGTAGTTATATTCTTGTACATAGGAGCAGTATTATAGTAGTTATATTCTTGTACAGAGGAGCAGTATTATAGTAGTTATATTCTTGTACATAGGGGGCAGTATTATAGTAGTTATATTCTTGTACATAGGGGGCAGTATTATAGTAGTTATATTCTTGTACATAGGCGCAGTATTATAGCAGTTATATTCTTGTACATAGGGACAGTATTATAGTAGTTATATTCTTGTACATAGGGCAGTATTATAGTAGTTATATTCTTGTACATAGGGCAGTATTATAGTAGTTATATTCTTGTACATAGGAGCAGTATTATAGTAGTTATATTCTTGTACATAGGGGCAGTATTATAGTAGTTATATTCTTGTACATAGGAGCAGTAGTATATTAGTTATATTCTTGTACATAGGGAGCAGTATTATAGTAGTTATATTCTTGTACATAGGAGCAGTATTATAGTAGTTATATTCTTGTACATAGGGGCAGTATTATAGTAGTTATATTCTTGTACATAGGAGCAGTATTATAGTAGTTATATTCTTGTAAATAGGGGCAGTATTATAGTAGTTATATTCTTGTACATAGGAGCAGTATTATAGTAGTTATATTCTTGTACATAGGAGCAGTATTATAGTAGTTATATTCTTGTACATAGGGGCAGTATTATAGTAGTTATATTCTTGTAAATAGAGGGCAGTATTATAGTAGTTATATTCATGTACATAGTGGCAGTATAAACTCATAGGGTAAACTGCAGAAATGATTGACTAGTATTATCATAGACATCCAGTGTATGTAGATCAAGCAGCAGCAGTTCATTTGCGAGGGAATGCATACAGAAGAAACAATTTCTATTCCCCAAGAACCAATAAACGTAAAGTTTGAACTGAAAGCTAATGGATACCTAGCTGCATCAGCAATCCACCCGGCAACTGCCCAAATTAATTACCGTATATAATGTGCTTAATGTAAAGTCAGCTTTTACATGAAATCTATGGTTCGAGTAATAAAGCTGAACAGCAGCTAGAAGAACAGTAGAATATAACTACTATAATACTGCTCCTATGTACAAGAATATAACTACTATAATACTGCTCCTATGTACAAGAATATAACTACTATAATACTGCTCCTATGTACAAGAATATAACTACTATAATACTGCCTCTATGTACAAGAATATAACTACTATAATACTGCCCCCTATGTACAAGAATATAACTACTATAATACTGCCCCTATATACAAGAATATAACTACTATAATACTGCCTCCTATGTACAAGAATATAACTACTATAATACTGCCCCCATGTACAAGAATATAACTACTATAATACTGCTCCTATGTATAAGAATATAACTACTATAATACTGCCCCCTATATACAAGAATATAACTACTATAATACTGCTCCTATGTACAAGAATATAACTACTATAATACTGCTCCTATGTACAAGAATATAACTACTATAATACTGCTCCTATGTATAAGAATATAACTACTATAATACTGCTCCTATGTACAAGAATATAACTACTATAATACTGCTCCTATGTATAAGAATATAACTACTATAATACTGCCCCCTATATACAAGAATATAACTACTATAATACTGCTCCTATGTACAGGAATATAACTACTATAATACTGCCCCCTATATACAAGAATATAACTACTATAATACTGCTCCTATGTACAAGAATATAACTACTATAATACTGCTCCTATGTACAAGAATATAACTACTATAATACTGACCCTATGTACAAGAATATAACTACTATAATACTGACCCTATGTACAAGAATATAACTACTATAATACTGCCTCCTATATACAAGAATATAACTACTATAATACTGCTCCTATGTACAAGAATATAACTACTATAATACTGCCCATATGTACAAGAATATAACTACTATAATACTGCCCATATGTATAAGAATATAACTGTTATAATACTGCCCTTTATGTAGCGCTTTGTACAGGACAGGTAAGCGATGTGATGAGGTAAGATCTGCCCATTGAACCGTACTACAGTTCTCTTATAGGGGGGCGCCTTATTAGAGAGGGCAGAGACCTATATAATAGCTCACCTGATCATACGATGCATGGAAGCTATTTTCCCAGTTATCAGCCTAATAAGATTACTTTCCCTCACTGTAATCAGTATGGGGGTGGTGTGGGGGGTAAGGGCCATTAGAGAACATCAACATCATCTTAATGACATGTGGAACAGATAACGGCACATGATATAGACCGCGAGATCAATGCAGGATGAGGCCGATGATCAATGGCCGATGATCCCCTTGGAAGCAGGATACATGGCTGCAGGGCAGGAGGGGGAGGTCACTGTCCCTTTAATAATGTGCTGGAAAACCTGGATCTTTTTCATTGTGGTCTACAGTACGATGGATCGGCCACGAGTGTTGCATGTATATTTGCAGCGGATATCACCCCGTTTCACAGCACAGATAACAGCAGGGCGAAACCTCTCGATTTGCAGCAAAGTTTCTGGACTCATAGATTTGCTTTGTGTTCGAGCATCCAAACAAATCCAGCAGCCGACACATCAGAGGACACGGGTGCGCCTGCTGATAATTAGAAGGCTGCGTCTAAACTTGTTTCCCGGGCTCCAAGTTTTACAAGAAGCTCCACCACGTGCTCTGCTGGCGAGGGGCGAGGTTCTGTGAAGACATCCCATTAGTGTAGAAGTGCCAGGATCCACATTTACAAAAACGGACAGATCGAGGCTCATCCTAAAGATCGCCAATATGTGCCATAAATGGGGTCACCACCGGAGAAAGCAAGATGGCGAAACCGAGTATCGACCATACACAGAACTGTCTATGGTGCAGCTTGTTACCTCCCATTAAGAGAAAACCGCTTTAAGACTATAGCAATAAACCAGAGTGAATTTGGCGGCGTGACACCTGCAGTACCAGACAGGTACGGTATATTACCGCCACTCACATGGTACAGGACCATGGTCCTGCACATTGGAGCGGCTCTCCAGCGGGGGTGCTGGTTTCATCATGCTAATAGTTCCCACAGTTTTGGATTTCGCTCTGCGTTGAGGGCTCGCATATCCGGCTTCGCCAGACTGGGCTAATTCATATCTGTCACCTCCTCGTCCCCGGAGGTCCGCGGGGTCTCCGCTCTCCGGAGTTAATATAAATGATAAAATCGCAGCAAAGCTTCTAAAATAAGAATTATTGGGAAGTAATTAAGTCTTCATAGAGGAGCGTTCTGCTAATGAGCCGTCAGGACCCCACGAGCGAAGACTCGGGGACGGGAGGACGACTTCATTCACTTTCCGAGCGGCAGAATTAATCTTAAAGGGATCACAACTCAGAAAAAAAAAAACCCATGCCTCCTGCAGTGCCAGTCCGCTACCTGTCACTGGGCTACACTTAAAGGGGTACTCCATGGAAGGACGATGACTGTTAGATCTGATGACCAGGAATGGACACCTGTGGACTCCCTGCAAGGAGTTGAACGGGGCAGACAGATGCAGCAGTGTGACGGTCCATTCAGCTGCCCCCCGTCATGTCAGGGGAGAAGGAGATACACCCCTACAGATCCCTGCTGACATATCCCGAGGGGCGAGACCCCATAAAAAGCCTCAATCATAGCAGATCCCATATATAATGCAGGAGGTCCCTCCGCGGAGAGCACAGGCCGGATAATGTTGCTGCTGTTAATTATTCATCCGCCATTATCCTGTCTGCGATAAGTTGCAAGGAGCGTCCGTTACACTAGGAAAAAGGGCAATGATCAAAATCGCCACCTTTATAGGTGGTCACTCAGCTTTTCCAGACTCCTGATGAGCAAGTCTGCCGCATACACTGTTCTCATAGCTCCGCACACGTCAACAGCGCGCTGATTGCTGCCATATTGGTCGCATCGTAGACTTCATAATAGTTTCTTTACCGGCCCTTTAAAAGAGAAGCCTTGTTCAGGCGGTGAATGATACCACCTCGAGAGGCGCCATTAATTGGTCTGAAGTCTGCGGTACATTGTACCCGAGGGCGGCCGTGCACCTGGTCTGCGAAACGCGTGCAACGTGCTCCGTACAGCCCATCCATCACTGCCACATAAGCCGGACCCCCAGAACACGCGGGAAGCAATTAGGACAAACACTTGTGTCCCCACGGACAGACCCTGCTCCAAGCAGCCGCTGTGCGAGTTACGGGGTCCATATAAGATGCCGTCGGCCGCTGATAATCGCAGCCCCATGTGCTTTGGCCCGATGATGACAATGAACCGCGTGACCCCAGCAGACACCATTAGACAAGGCGGTGTTCTCCCGGTGGCTCCGTCGGTGGCCGTCTCGTGTCATGCACATGTGATAATATCGAGGAGGAGCGAGAGATTAACGGACGGGTAAAAATGCAGGACGCTGGTTTCTTGATTGGAGCAGTCACCGGCTGTAGGATCGTCAGCACGACAGACCACACTAAGGAGCCGGTAATGCAAAAACCTACTGGACATTGGTGCTATATGTGCGGCCGTGTTCACACTATGCATTCTGCAAAAAAAAAAAGATTTTACTGCACTTTTTGGAAAATTGCGGCAAAGAAAGAATCAGCGGCGGTCTGTCCAACTGCTTTAATCTTGTCACACCTGAGGGTTTGTTACAACTGTATACAATCCTGAACTCCAGACTGATACATTGTAACAAGCCTCCAGCACTCAGCTTATTTGTAGACTGGATGTGACTGTAACAAAGTCTCAGCTGTGAGGAAGCAGGGGACTGGAATACCGCACAGACGGCTTCAGGCTACGCAGCAGTCGCTTCATTCCTGGTACATTCCTCCATGTCATCAGCAGGAAGACACCCGGCCGCCCAGCCTCCTGCTCCATCATCAGAGGCAGCGAGCCCAGAGCCGAAATCACGGTACAACCCGTCTATCAGAGCTCCAGAGCAGGGGGAGCATAAATCCTGCAGGAATGAACCCTAAATGCATCGGGCCCAGCAAGAATCGGTCCAAAAATGACAAAACCGGACACAAATTTATTGTCTCGTTCTGCACGGCACCTGTCAGAGCTGCAGTTTGTGCTCCAGAGCAGACGCGGACTCACCGGTGTGGTAAATCCTGGCTGTCGAGGATCAGGATCTTCCACTTCTACCCACTGGACAGCACCGGACACTGCACAGAATGAAGGCCAACCTTAAGTCTGCACAGTACTACACTTTTCAGAGCAGCAGTTTGCGCTCCAGAGCTGCTCTTCTACTGGAGCTCTAGCTTGCAATCATTGGCTATGCGGAGACTTTGATGGCGCATCACAAAGATTGCGACGTCACACAGTGTGTAACAGTCGTCGCTGTGCTCGCGTTGTGGCACCAGGTGGATTTTTGGTCGCAGGACGCGTGCCACTCAATGCCAGCCACATGCGATTATGGCGCGTTAGTAAGAGAACAGCCAAGTGAGTAAAGCTATAAGATACCTCTGACTTACACCAGAGCCACCACGGGAGCCTGTATGAATCCGCAGCGTGGGACACTGTAACGCAGCTTCACCAGTACTGGAGCAGAACATTAGCGGGTAATTTATAGAGCTGCCGGGAGAGAAGATCAATCTGAGCACCGGACACAGGACTGATCGATCGGCTCCCGAGCTCCTGCCAAGAACTTAAATTTCCTGCCCCCGAGAGTCTCGTCCGTCCGCGAGTCATGGAGTCAGTGTAGTGGTTATAAGGGGCCACACTGGGAGGAGGCCGCCTCTTCCTCTAAAAGGTTCCTGGAAGTCTGGGAGGCCGGGACACTCACAGGGGACAAGTGACCTCACACGTGACATCCACCATCCTGATCCTCGGGTCACCTTTTAATCTTGAATTGCCCACACCCTCCATAACAGTCCGCGACTGCGCCCGAGACCCCCATATGCACGCACGTAGGGGCCCAGGCGAGCGAGTATGGGATCGGTATAGTGAGAAGGGATGAGGAGCTGTCAGAGACCTCTGCAGGCCACTTGTCCTCCCCTGGTGTGGAAGCCTCTGCAGCCGGCCCCATTCATGTGGCATCACCCCCCCACATTCCTGTGGTCCCAAAACTAGAAATCCCATGATGTCATCTGAATGATGACAATTGAATTAAGAGGCTGAAAATCCATCCAAAGTCCCAGGAAGCGCAGCTGGCTGAGGGTCCGTCCTTCTTTCTGTCTCCAGCGCTGGGAGCCATGAGCGCAGCTCCTGACGTGATCCCAGCTCCAGCTGGACCCCAAAGAAAAAAAGAGAACATAACCGTGCGGTGGCAAAGGGGGACGCAGTGTGACTGATGCCATACTGGTAAACGGCGGGCACATGCTGCTACAGGACTAAGGGGGCTCTGCATCCGGGTCGGGGCGACTTCAGTACCGTGGGTACGATCGTAACCGCCCTGGGGCTCTGCCCCCTCGCATTGTGTACGTGGCAATATCCGAGGTGGTCAGCTGCCGCTTGGTGTCTGGTCCCCGCTGATCACATTTCTGCAGAAAAACAGCTGAATTCACCGGGAGAAACATCATCCAGGACTGCGAGGAATTCCAAGATGGTCTAATCCCGCAGCAGCCAATGTGCAGGCGCCAAACTACTGACAGCATGAGAGACCTGGGCACCAGCGCGGTGTCGCAACTCAATGCAAACTGATCCATCGGTGTAACAGCGTCTTATACTTCAGAGCAGCAATCAGGATTCTGCTGACACTTTCCTTAGCTGGGCTGTCATAAGCTCATAGACTATCAGTTTCCAAACTAGGGCTCTCACACAGCTGTGAAACTACAACTCCCAGCATGCCCTTGACCAGTGACTGAAACCGCAGAGGGCTGTGAGCTCAGAGCCACCGCTCACAGCAGCACAGAGTGTGTCAGGAATGACCCCCGACCACAGAAGAGATCAATATCAACCGTAGATCACAAGACGAGTCCGCTGCGATAACAGCAACCCTCCTCCTCCTCAGTCTCCAGTGCCCCCAGATGGCACGTGATGGGCCGCGGGCACAGCTGGCAGTGACTGATCGCTGTCTACATGCCGCCGATCGCTGCACTAAATTGATATTGATCAGAGAAAAGTGTCGGACTGAAGAAATGATGGATCCTGGGCGGCCGCGCTGTGACCTGTGCGCCCATCAGTGTATGGCTGCAGCAGCTCGTAGACAGGTGCCCGACAGCACAGCACCGGATCAGATGTGCCACATCACAGGAGAACAGGACCGGCACAGGCTGCTGCACATGGCAGAGAGCATCGGGCAGAAGTGCCCGCAACACATACATCTCCACATAAAGGAGGTGGCACCGCAGGCCGGGGCAGAGGGGACACCGCAGGCCAGGGTGACGAGTGCCCGCAACACATACATCACATAAAGGAGGTGGCACCGCAGGCCGGGGCAGAGGGGACACCGCAGGCCAGGGTGACGAGTGCCCGCAACACATACATCTCCACATAAAGGAGGTGGCACCGCAGGCCGGGGCAGAGGGGACACCGCAGGCCAGGGTGACGAGTGCCCGCAACACATACATCATCACATAAAGGAGGTGGCACCGCAGGCCGGGGCAGAGGGACACCGAGGCCAGGGTGACGAGTGCCCGCAACACATACATTCACATAAAGGAGGTGGCACCGCAGGCCGGGGCAGAGGGGACACCGCAGGCCAGGGTGACGAGTGCCCGCAACACATACATCACATAAAGGAGGTGGCACCGCAGGCCGGGGCAGAGGGACACCGCAGGCCAGGGTGACGAGTGCCCGCAACACATACATCACATAAAGGAGTGGGAAACCCCAGGCCGGGGCAGAGGGGACACCGAGGCCAGGGGGACGATGCCCCAACAAAACATCAAAAGGAGGTGGGACCCCAGGCCCCGGGGGAGGGGGACACCGCAGGGCCCCGGTGAAAATTTCCGCAACAATACATCCATAAAGGGGGGCACCGCAGGGCCCGGGGGAAGGGACACCGCAGGGCCGGGTGCGAGTGCCGCAAACATACATCTCCACATAAAAAAGGAGGTGGCACCGCAGGCCGGGGGCAGAGGGGGCCCGCAGGGCCGGGGACGGTGCCCGCAACACTACACACAAAAAAGGGGGTGGCACCCCGGCCGGGGGGAAAGGGGACCGCAGGCCCCGGTGACAAAGTGTCCACAACACTACACCATAAGGAGGGGGCCCGGGGGGGCAGAGGGGGACACCGCAGGGCCCGGGGGGACATGCCCGCAACACATACTCTCCCCTAAAGGAGGGGGCACCGCGGCCGGGGGGAGAGGGTCACCGCAGGCCAGGGTGACGGTTTCCCCAAAAACAAACACATAA
>JARQOD010000002.1:6097599-6167652 GCA_033576555.1 Oophaga sylvatica
GGTCTGTCCAACTGCTTTAATCTTGTCACACCTGAGGGTTTGTTACAACTGTATACAATCCTGAACTCCAGACTGATACATTGTAACAAGCCTCCAGCACTCAGCTTATTTGTAGACTGGATGTGACTGTAACAAAGTCTCAGCTGTGAGGAAGCAGGGGACTGGAATACCGCACAGACGGCTTCAGGCTACGCAGCAGTCGCTTCATTCCTGGTACATTCCTCCATGTCATCAGCAGGAAGACACCCGGCCGCCCAGCCTCCTGCTCCATCATCAGAGGCAGCGAGCCCAGAGCCGAAATCACGGTACAACCCGTCTATCAGAGCTCCAGAGCAGGGGGAGCATAAATCCTGCAGGAATGAACCCTAAATGCATCGGGCCCAGCAAGAATCGGTCCAAAAATGACAAAACCGGACACAAATTTATTGTCTCGTTCTGCACGGCACCTGTCAGAGCTGCAGTTTGTGCTCCAGAGCAGACGCGGACTCACCGGTGTGGTAAATCCTGGCTGTCGAGGATCAGGATCTTCCACTTCTACCCACTGGACAGCACCGGACACTGCACAGAATGAAGGCCAACCTTAAGTCTGCACAGTACTACACTTTTCAGAGCAGCAGTTTGCGCTCCAGAGCTGCTCTTCTACTGGAGCTCTAGCTTGCAATCATTGGCTATGCGGAGACTTTGATGGCGCATCACAAAGATTGCGACGTCACACAGTGTGTAACAGTCGTCGCTGTGCTCGCGTTGTGGCACCAGGTGGATTTTTGGTCGCAGGACGCGTGCCACTCAATGCCAGCCACATGCGATTATGGCGCGTTAGTAAGAGAACAGCCAAGTGAGTAAAGCTATAAGATACCTCTGACTTACACCAGAGCCACCACGGAGCCTGTATGAATCCGCAGCGCTGGGACACTGTAACGCAGCTTCACCAGTACTGGAGCAGAACATTAGCGGGTAATTTATAGAGCTGCCGGGAGAGAAGATCAATCTGAGCACCGGACACAGGACTGATCGATCGGCTCCCGAGCTCCTGCCAAGAACTTAAATTTCCTGCCCCCGAGAGTCTCGTCCGTCCGCGAGTCATGGAGTCAGTGTAGTGGTTATAAGGGGCCACACTGGGAGGAGGCCGCCTCTTCCTCTAAAAGGTTCCTGGAAGTCTGGGAGGCCGGGACACTCACAGGGGACAAGTGACCTCACACGTGACATCCACCATCCTGATCCTCGGGTCACCTTTTAATCTTGAATTGCCCACACCCTCCATAACAGTCCGCGACTGCGCCCGAGACCCCCATATGCACGCACGTAGGGGCCCAGGCGAGCGAGTATGGGATCGGTATAGTGAGAAGGGATGAGGAGCTGTCAGAGACCTCTGCAGGCCACTTGTCCTCCCCTGGTGTGGAAGCCTCTGCAGCCGGCCCCCATTCATGTGGCATCACCCCCACCAATTCCTGTGGTCCCAAAACTAGAAATCCCATGATGTCATCTGAATGATGACAATTGAATTAAGAGGCTGAAAATCCATCCAAAGTCCCAGGAAGCGCAGCTGGCTGAGGGTCCGTCCTTCTTTCTGTCTCCAGCGCTGGGAGCCATGAGCGCAGCTCCTGACGTGATCCCAGCTCCAGCTGGACCCCAAAGAAAAAAAAGAGAACATAACCGTGCGGTGGCAAAGGGGGACGCAGTGTGACTGATGCCATACTGGTAAACGGCGGGCACATGCTGCTACAGGACTAAGGGGGCTCTGCATCCGGGTCGGGGCGACTTCAGTACCGTGGGTACGATCGTAACCGCCCTGGGGCTCTGCCCCTCGCATTGTGTACGTGGCAATATCCGAGGTGGTCAGCTGCCGCTTGGTGTCTGGTCCCCGCTGATCACATTTCTGCAGAAAACAGCTGAATTCACCGGGAGAAACATCATCCAGGACTGCGAGGAATTCCAAGATGGTCTAATCCCGCAGCAGCCAATGTGCAGGCGCCAAACTACTGACAGCATGAGAGACCTGGGCACCAGCGCGGTGTCGCAACTCAATGCAAACTGATCCATCGGTGTAACAGCGTCTTATACTTCAGAGCAGCAATCAGGATTCTGCTGACACTTTCCTTAGCTGGGCTGTCATAAGCTCATAGACTATCAGTTTCCAAACTAGGGCTCTCACACAGCTGTGAAACTACAACTCCCAGCATGCCCTTGACCAGTGACTGAAACCGCAGAGGGCTGTGAGCTCAGAGCCACCGCTCACAGCAGCACAGAGTGTGTCAGGAATGACCCCCGACCACAGAAGAGATCAATATCAACCGTAGATCACAAGACGAGTCCGCTGCGATAACAGCAACCCTCCTCCTCCTCAGTCTCCAGTGCCCCCAGATGGCACGTGATGGGCCGCGGGCACAGCTGGCAGTGACTGATCGCTGTCTACATGCCGCCGATCGCTGCACTAAATTGATATTGATCAGAGAAAAGTGTCGGACTGAAGAAATGATGGATCCTGGGCGGCCGCGCTGTGACCTGTGCGCCCATCAGTGTATGGCTGCAGCAGCTCGTAGACAGGTGCCCGACAGCACAGCACCGGATCAGATGTGCCACATCACAGGAGAACAGGACCGGCACAGGCTGCTGCACATGGCAGAGAGCATCGGGCAGAAGTGCCCGCAACACATACATCTCCACATAAAGGAGGTGGCACCGCAGGCCGGGGCAGAGGGGACACCGCAGGCCAGGTGACGAGTGCCCGCAACACATACATCACATAAAGGAGGTGGCACCGCAGGCCGGGGCAGAGGGACACCGCAGGCCACGGTGACAGAGTGTCCCAACACATACATCACATAAAGGAGGTGGCACGCAGGCCGGGCAGAGGGGACACCGCAGGCCAGGGTGACGAGTGCCCGCAACACATACATCTCCACATAAAGGAGGTGGCACCGCAGGCCGGGGCAGAGGGACACCGCAGGCCAGGGTGACGAGTGCCCGCAACACATACATCACATAAAGGAGGACACCGCAGGCCAGGGTGACGAGTGCCCGCACACATACATCACATAAAGGAGTGGCACCGCAGGCCGGGGCAGAGGGGACACCGCAGGCCAGGTGACGAGTGCCCGCAACACATACATCACATAAAGGAGGTGGCACCGCAGGCCGGGCAGAGGGGACACCGCAGGCCAGGGTGACGAGTGCCCGCAACACATACATCTCCACATAAAGGAGGTGGCACCGCAGGCCGGGGCAGAGGGACACCGCAGGCCAGGGTGACGAGTGCCCGCAACACATACATCACATAAAGAGGTGGCACCGCAGGCCGGGCAGAGGGGACACCGCAGGCCAGGGTGACGAGTGCCCGCAACACATACATCACATAAAGGAGGTGGCACCGCAGGCCGGGGCAGAGGGACACCGCAGGCCACGGTGACAAGTGCCGCAACACATACATCACATAAGGAGGTGGCACCGCAGGCCGGGGCAGAGGGGACACCGCAGGCCAGGTGACGAGTGCCCCAACACATACATCATCACATAAAGGAGGTGGCACCGCAGGCCGGGGCAGAGGGGACACCGCAGGCCAGGTGACGAGTGCCCGCAACACATACATCACATAAAGGAGGTGGCACCGCAGGCCGGGGCAGAGGGACACCGCAGGCCAGGGTGACGAGTGCCCACAACACATACATCACATAAAGGAGGAGGCACCGCAGGCCGGGGCAGAGGGGACACCGCAGGCCAGGGTGACGAGTGCCCACAACACATACATCACATAAAGGAGGAGGCACCGCAGGCCGGGCAGAGGGGACACCGCAGGCCAGGGTGACGAGTGCCCGCAACACATACATCACATAAAGGAGGTGGCACCGCAGGCCGGGCAGAGGGTACACCGCAGGCCAGGGTGACGAGTGCCCGCAACACATACATCACATAGAGGAGGGGGCACCGCAGGCCAGGGTGACGAGTGCCCCAACACATACATCACATAAGGAGGTGGCACCGCAGGCCGGGCAGAGGGACACCGCAGGCCAGGGTGACGAGTGCCCGCAACACACACATCTTCACATAAAGGAGGTGGCACCGCAGGCCGGGGCAGAGGGGACACCGCAGGCCAGGGTGACGAGTGCCCGCAACACATACATCTTCACATAAAGGAGGTGGCACCGCAGGCCGGGACAAAAGGGACACCACAGGCCAGGTGACGAGTGCCCGCAACACATACATCTTCACATAAAGGAGGTGGCACCGCAGGCCGGGCAGAGGGGACACCGCAGGCCAGGGTGACGAGTGCCCGCAACACATACATCTTCACATAAAGGAGGTGGCACCGCAGGCCGGGAGCACGGCGCCAGACGGGCCGACAAACTCACGGGCCAGACGGGCGACAGGGGGACGCAGTGCCGCACACAAATCGCAAAGGGGGGAACGTCACGGCGCCAGCCGGGCGACAGGGGGGAACGTCACGGGCGCCAGACGGGCGACAGGGAGGAACGTCACGGGCGCCAAACGGGCGACAGGGGGGAACGTCACGGGCGCCAGAACGGGCGACAGGAGGAACGTCACGGGGCGCCAACGGGCGACGGGGGAACGTCACGGGGCGCCAGACGGCGACAGGGGGGAACGTCACGGGCGCCAGACGGGCGACAGGGGGGGAACGTCACGGGGCGCCAGACGGGCGACAGGGGGAAACGTCACGGGGCGCCAGACGGGCGACAGGGGGAAACGTCACGGGGCGCCAGACGGGCGACAGGGGGGGAACGTCACGGGGCGCCAGACGGGCGACAGGGGGGGAACGTCACGGGGCGCCAGACGGGCGACAGGGGGAACGTCACGGGGCGCCAGACGGGCGACAGGGGGAACGTCACGGGGCGCCAGACGGGCGACAGGGGGGGAACGTCACGGGGCGCCAGACGGGCGACAGGGGGGAACGTCACGGGGCGCCAGACGGGCGACAGGGGGAACGTCACGGGGCGCCAGACGGGCGACAGGGGGGAACGTCACGGGGCGCCAGACGGGCGACAGGGGAACGTCACGGGGCGCCAGACGGGCGACAGGGGGAACGTCACGGGGCGCCAGACGGGCGACAGGGGGGAACGTCACGGGGCGCCAGACGGGCGACAGGGGGGAACGTCACGGGGCGCCAGACGGGCGACAGGGGGGAACGTCACGGGGCGCCAGACGGGCGACAGGGGGAACGTCACGGGGCGCCAGACGGGCGACAGGGGGGAACGTCACGGGGCGCCAGACGGGCGACAGGGGGGAACGTCACGGGGCGCCAGACGGGCGACAGGGGGAACGTCACGGGCGCCAGGAAGACGGGACGACAGGGGGGAACGTCACGGGGCGCCAGACGGGCGACAGGGGGAACGTCACGGGGCGCCAGACGGGCGACAGGGGGGAACGTCACGGGGCGCCAGACGGCGACAGGGGGAACGTCACGGGGCGCCAGACGGGCGACAGGGGGGAACGTCACGGGGCGCCAGACGGGCGACAGGGGGAACGTCACGGGGCGCCAGACGGGCGACAGGGGGGAACGTCACGGGGCGCCAGACGGGCGACAGGGGGGAACGTCACGGGCGCCAGACGGGCGACAGGGGGAACGTCACGGGGCCCAGACGGGCGACAGGGGGGAACGTCACGGGGCGCCAGACGGGCGACAGGGGGGAACGTCACGGGGCGCCAGACGGGCGACAGGGGGAACGTCACGGGGCGCCAGACGGGCGACAGGGGGAACGTCACGGGGCGCCAGACGGGCGACAGGGGGGAACGTCACGGGGCGCCAGACGGGCGACAGGGGGGAACGTCACGGGGCGCCAGACGGGCGACAGGGGGGAACGTCACGGGCGCCAGACGGGCGACAGGGGGAACGTCACGGGGCGCCAGACGGCGACAGGGGGGAACGTCACGGGGCGCCAGACGGGCGACAGGGGGGAACGTCACGGGCGCCAGACGGGCGACAGGGGGGAACGTCACGGGGCCAGACGGGCGACAGGGGGAACGTCACGGGCGCCAGACGGGCGACAGGGGGGAACGTCACGGGCGCAGACGGCGACAGGGGGGAACGTCACGGGCGCCAGACGGGCGACAGGGGGGAACGTCACGGGGCGCCAGACGGGCGACAGGGGGGAACGTCACAGGGCGCCAGACGGGCGACAGGGGGGAACGTCACGGGGCGCCAGACGGGCGACAGGCGGGAACGTCACGGGCGCCAGACGGGCGACAGGGGGGAACGTCACCCGGGCGCCAGACGGGCGACAGGGGGGAACGACACGGGGCCCCAGACGGGCGACAGGGGGAGCGTCACAGGGCGCCAGACGGGTGACAGGGGGGACGTCACGGGGCACAAGACGGGCGACGTCACGGGCGCCAGACGGGCGACGGGGGGGGACGTCACGGGGCCAGACGGGTGACAGGGGGGAACGTCACGGGGCGCCAGAACGGGAAGGGAACACGGGCGCAACGGCACAGGGGGAACGTCACGGGGCGCCAGATGGGCGACAGGGGCGAACGTCACGGGGAACCGGACGAGTGACAGGAGGAATGTTACAGAGCACCGGACGGGCGACAGGGGGGAACGTCACAGGGCACTGGACGGGTGACAGGAGGAACTTTACAGAGCACCGGACGGGTGACAGGAGGATCAGCAGGAGGGAAGTGGCGGTTTGATTTGGGGGTGACTGGGGAATATCGGGGGCCCCTGCAGGAGGATCCGGGGGTGACAGGAGATAGAGGATATGTTGGGGGCTCAGCAGCAGAATCTGTGGGTGGTCCCCGGGGTGACAGGGCGGGAATCAGACGGATGTGGGGCTACAGCAGAGCATTGGGGGTCCCCGGGACCTCAGCACTCACCGCTCTGCTCTCCCAGGAAGACCAGCTTGAATTTCCTCAGCGGGTTCCCGAAGTCTCCTCCCGAGGACATGGTGGCGGAGGCCGGAGCAAGGCGAGCGCGGAGCCGGGAAGCTGCCGGGGAGGGGGCGGCCTGGGGAGCGGGGACGTCGCTGCCGAAAGAAGAGCCGCTTCCCGTGACCTCTCACACACACCTGATACGGAAAGCCCGCCCATACAGACAACATTCAGCCCAACCTACAGGACTCAACTACCAGGCCCTGTTTCCATGGCAGCAAATCACGGCGACCAATAGCTAAGCGATACAGTCTGCCAATCACGTATGAGAAGGCGGGGCTTCGTGTCCGGTGCTGTCCGCCATTATAGGTGTGGCATCAGTCGGTGTCTGCCCGTCTGAGGGGACATTTCATCTGACACCAACCAAAAATGATGATGATAAAAAGCAAAACTGTAAAGAAAAACCGATGTAAAGCGACTCTCTGTTCGCTGCAGCGCGCTATGCAACAACTTTAGTGAAAAACCTTGGGCTGTGGCTTATTTGCCTCTTTAACATTGTGGAACAATTTACATTGACATACATACATACATACTGTGACCGCTGCAGCCAATCACTGTCCTAAGCGGTGACACTTGCATGTAAAAATTATTTTTTGCAGCTGGCAGTCATTATACTTGACTCTGAGTTAACTGAGGATCCATCAGTGAGCTCCTGTAACTCCTTTTATTTGTCTTTTTCTGTGCTCCTCTAAACTTTTAATCAAACCCAACTGCAAAAATGATTCTTAGTCCCGAATACATTCACTTTACGGGGAAAAAAGTGTCACCAGGGATGGAACACCCCTTTAAATGGAAAGTATCGGTGGCGAATGGTGCTGATGATGTCGCACATGCGAGTAAATCGTCCAACACTCGCATGTGAAATCCCAGCTCTGGCGCAGGCACTCGGGAGTGGAGCGTGCAGCTGCAAAGACTTGTTTTTGTCTACTGGTTTTGATTTTGTGTTTTTTGCGGTCTCCAAAATGTTCACAATTGGGCACGAGGGTCATACATTTTGCACTGAATAAAAACAATCTTTATTTTTGTCTGTCATCGGTTAAAATGGGGCAAAAAAAAGCACTAAAATTTCAGACCTTCATGAATCGCTCCGGGGGACGGGGTCTCCGGGGGACGGGGTGGGTGGGGGTTTAGGGCTGTTGTACACTTGCACCTTTTCAAAAATGACACAAATAATGAATTGTGTGAAAGTATCTGAAAATATGAGACCCCGACCGAAATGATGAACAAGATAAACAAAAAGGGCATAAAAAAACACGCAAACTAATAAAGATACAAATTAAAAGAGGAGAAAAGAAAACAGGCAGAAAACTACAAAAAAAGAGCAAATATGATAATGAATGGGGCCTTGTAGGATGGCGCTGCTGTGCTCTGTGTAGTGGCTGCTGCGCTCTGTGTAGTGGCCGCTGCGCTCTGTGTAGTGGCTGCTGCGCTCTGTGTAGTGGCTGCTGCGCTCTGTGTAGTGGCCGCTGCGCTCTGTGTAGTGGCTGCTGCGCTCTGTGTAGTGGCTGCTGTGCTCTGTGTAGTGGCTGATGTGCTCTGTGTAGTGCTGATGTGCTCTGTGTAGTGCTGATGTGCTCTGTGTAGTGGCTGATGCGCTCTGTGTAGTGGCTGATGTGCTCTGTGTAGTGGCTGATGTGCTCTGTGTAGGCTGAAATGCTCTGTGTAGTCATGATGGCTCATGTAGGCAGATACTCTGTTATGTGATGGGGCTCTGTGTATGGCGCTGCTGTGCTCTGTGTAGTGGCTGCTGCGCTCTGTGTAGTGGCTGCTGTGCTCTGTGTAGTGGCTGCTGCGCTCTGTGTAGTGGCTGCTGGCTCTGTGTAGTGGCTGCTGCGCTCTGTGTAGTGGGGGAGTGGCTGCTGCGCTCTGTGTAGTGGATGCTGCGCTCTGTGTAGTGGATGCTGCGCTCTGTGTAGTGGCTGCTGCGCTCTGTGTTGTGGCCGCTGTGCTCTGTGTAGTGGCCGGTTTGCCCTGTGTAGTGGCTGCTGCGTTCTGTGTAGTCACTGCTGCGCTCTGTGTAGTTGCCACTGTGCTCTGTGTAGTCACTGCTGTCCTCTGTGTAGTGGCAGCTGTGCTGTGTAGTGGCCGCTGCGTTCTGTGTAGTGGCCGCTGCGCTCTGTGTAGTCACTGCTGCGCTCTGTGTAGTGGCCGCTGTGCTCTTTGTAGTCACTGCTGCACTCTGTGTAGTAGTTGCTGCGCTCTGTGTAGTCACTGCTGCGCTCTGTAGTGCTGCTGGCTCTTTAGTCTTGCGCTCTTTGGTAGTCCTGCTGCGCTCTGTGTAGTCACTGCTGCGCTCTGTGTAGTGCCACTGCTGCGCTCTTGTAGTTGCTGGCTTGTGTAGTCACTGCTGCGCTCTGTGTAGTGCTGCTGTGCTCTGTGTAGTCACTGCTGCGCTCTGTGTAGTGGCTGCTGCGCTCTGTGTAGTGCCACTGTGCTCTGTGTAGTCACTGCTGCGCTCTGTGTAGTCACTGCTGCGCTCTGTGTAGTGGCTGCTGCGCTCTGTGTAGTGGCCGCTGTGCTCTGTGCAATGGCCTGCTGTGCTCTGTGTAGTCACTGCTGTACTCAGTGTAGTGCTGCTGCGCTCTGTGTAGTCACTGCTGCGCTCTGTGTAGTGGCTGCTGTGGTCTGTGTAGTCACTGCTGTGCTGTGTAGTCACTGCTGTGCTCTGTGTAGTGGCTGCTGTGGTCTGTGTAGTCACTGCTGTGCTCTGTGTAGTCACTGCTGCGCTCTGTGTAGTGGCTGCTGTCTCTGTGCAGTGGCTGCTGCGCTCTGTGTAGTGGCTGCTGTGCTCTGTGTAGTCACAGCTGCGCTCTGTATAGTCACTGCTGCGCTCTGTATAGTCACTGCTGGCTCTGTGTAGTGGCTGCTGCGCTCTGTGTAGAGGCTGCTGCGCTCTGTGTAGTCACTGCTGCGCTCTGTGTAGTGGCTGCTGCGCTCTGTGTAGAGGCTGCTGCGCTCTGTGTAGTCACTGCTGCGCTCTGTGTAGTGGCTGCTGCGCTCTGTGTAGTGGCTGCTTCGCTCTGTGTAGTGGCTGCTGCGCTCTGTGTAGTGGCTGCTGCGCTCTGTATAGTCACTGCGCTCTGTGTAGTGGCTGCTGCGCTCTGTATAGTCACTGCTGTGTTATGTGTAGTGGCTGCTGCGCTCTGTGTAGTGGCTGCTTCGCTCTGTGTAGTGGCTGCTGCGCTCTGTGTAGTGGCTGCTGCGCTCTGTATAGTCACTGCGCTCTGTGTAGTGGCTGCTGCGCTCTGTATAGTCACTGCTGTGTTATGTGTAGTGGCTGCTGCACTTCGTGTAGTGTCAGCTGCAGAGTGGCTCCTATTCTTTTCCATCTGAATTCAAAAGGAATGGAGGACACTGTGAAACCTTCAGCGAGCGTCTAGATGGATCCTGACAAAACTGCAGTGACCTGGAGATTAGAGTTCCCGGGCAACTCCAACGCCTTTTCTGCACCAAATTTTTTGGGGAAGTTTCTTCTTCATGACGTTGAAGGAGCAGGCAACAGAGGCCGGCATCAGTATAAGGCTGGAGACACTCTACAGAGAAATACGGACGAGTGCTATGCAAGAAAAAATCGCGGTAGTCACTGAGGCTGCGCAGACTCCCCTCTTGACCCGCGGTGAACAGACAGCGTGGGAAAATGTTCAGAAACTTTCCCACGCTAATCAGTTCATCTTCGCTCAGGCGGGGAGGCTGCGCAGGCGGCTTTTCCTTCATTCCTCCGTGGTTTACAGCCGGCCGGTCGCATTAGCGCTGCTCCCGGTTGAAAACTATTTAACCCCTTCAGATGGATTGCAGCGTGTGTCTTGACTGTACGGCGGACAGGTATGGGTATAGTGTTATTTTTTTATTTTGTCTTTTTCCAGGAGATCAATGTCTTCGATAATGGATTGGGAGTGTAATAAAGATGTAAAAAATGTGTGTTTATTTCATTAAAAGTCTTTATTCTAAATGTGTGTGGTGTTTTTTAACCCTTTCAGACTAGTGGATTAATAATGGATAGGTGTCTTATTGACAGCTCTCCATTATTAATCAGGCTTAATGTCTCCTTACAATAGCAAGGTGACATTAACCCCTTATTACTTCATATGCCACCGCTACAGGGCAATGGGAAGATAGAGAGTAAGTGCCGGAATAGATGCATCTTACAGATGCGTCTTTTCTGGGGAGGCTGGGGCCAGATATTTTTAGCCAGGGGGGCCCGAAATCAATGGCCCCTCTCTAGGCTATTAATTTCTGTCCTCCGTCATTGGCTTGTCTTGGCTTGTAGTCTGTACACACAGACTACTAACATTATTAGTGAGGACATATATAAATCTCACGGACATGCTACTCGCCAATGTTTTAAAACAATAATTTAAATTAAAAAATAAATATAAAGTTCTCAGTTAACCCTTCCTTAGCTGTTTTACCCCCCCTCCACTGTCATATGACTGCTGCAGTCTCTTAAGGGCTAGGACAGCAGGTGACTGCTGCAGCCAATCACTAGCTGCTGATTGTCCGCAGTGGTCACAACATTCCTCATCAGAAAAGCAAGCTGGGAGACCGGAGGAGACGTGAGCAGATGTAAAACCGCAGAGTAGCCGCAACCTAACTGGAAGCGTGCACCAATCCCATCCCTACTGGTAAAATATGGAACGTTCCAGGACACTGGAATTGTGGCCACATTATAAGGGGATAATAACATTTCTACTGTAGTCTGTAGTGATGTTTTCTGTATTTTCCCCCTGTACTGCGCATGACCTGCAGGAAGAAAAACAAGTGATCATAAATTATATTCTGATCAAGTGACAAAAATTCAGAAAAGCAAAATGCCTCCACCAACATGGCGCTGTATAATGACCGGCCTTTACTTGGTGACGTCACCAGATGGGAGCTGCTGATAGGAGGTTTCAAGGGACGGTCGCTATGGTCACCCTCGCTTCTCCTCCTTTAGCAGGATAGGGCGTTTCTACGTCAGGAGGCGGGGTCTAGGAGCTAGTTCGGTTGCAGCGTGAGCAGCGGACGCCACGTTAAATGCTGTCACTTCCGGTGATGTCATCAGAGATCTTTGCTCCACAAAGTGCCATCATCAGCAGTGGGCGGGGCCGGGACTGGGCGGGTCGGGTCATGTGATGGTTGGATTATAATAGAACTACAAGCATCAGCATGACTGCTCTATCATATCGTATTATCAGTGCACATGATCATAGATCTACTCACATCATTCACATGGTATCTAGGGATATAAAAGGCTGTGGATGACGCACTGTTATGGGGATCTGTGGATGACGCACTGTTATGGGGATCTGTGGATGACGCACTGTTATGGGGATCTGTGGATGATGCACTGTTATGGGGGATCTGTGGTGACGCACTGTTATGGGGATCTGTGGTGACGCACTGTTATGGAGATCTGTGGATGACGCACTGTTATGGGGGATCTGTGGATGATGCACTGTTATGGGGATCTGTGGTGACGCACTGTTATGGGGATCTGTGGATGACGCACTGTTATGGGGGATCTGTGGTGACGCACTGTTATGGGGATCTGTGGATGACGCACTGTTATGGGGGATCTGTGGATGACGCACTGTTATGGGATCTGTGGATGACGCACTGTTATGGGGATCTGTGGATGACGCACTGTTATGGGGATCTGTGGATGATGCACTGTTATGGGGATCTGTGGTGACGCACTGTTATGGGGATCTGTGGTGACGCGCTGTTATGGGGATCTGTGGATGACGCGCTGTTATGGGGATCTGTGGATGACGCACTGTTATGGGGATCTGTGGATGACGCACTGTTATGGGGATCTGTGGATGACGCGCTGTTATGGGGGATCTGTGGATGACGCACTGTTATGGGATCTGTGGATGACGCATGTTATGGGGGATCTGTGGATGACGCACTGTTATGGGATCTGTGGATGACGCACTGTTATGGGGATCTGTGGATGACGCACTGTTATGGGGATCTGTGGTGACGCACTGTTATGGGGATCTGTGGATGACGCACTGTTATGGGGATCTGTGGATGACGCACTGTTATGGGAGGATCTGGGGGTGACGCACTGTTATGGGGATCTGTGGTGACGCATGTTATGGGGATCTGTGGATGACGCGCTGTTATGGGGATCTGTGGGTGACGCACTGTTATGGGGATCTGTGGATGACGCACTGTTATGGGGATCTGTGGATGACGCCTGTTATGGGGATCTGTGGATGACGCACTGTTATGGGGATCTGTGGTGACGCGCTGTTATGGGGATCTGTGGATGACGCGCTGTTATGGGGATCTGTGGATGACGCACTGTTATGGGGATCTGTGGATGACGCACTGTTATGGGGGATCTGTGGATGACGCCCTGTTATGGGGATCTGTGGATGACGCACTGTTATGGGGATCTGTGGATGACGCGCTGTTATGGGGATCTGTGGATGACGCGCTGTTATGGGGATCTGTGGATGACGCACTGTTATGGGGATCTGTGGATGACGCACTGTTATGGGGGATCTGTGGATGACGCACTGTTATGGGGGATCTGTGGATGACGGCTGTTATGGGGATCTGTGGATGACGCACTGTTATGGGGATCTGTGGATGACGCCTGTTATGGGGGATCTGTGGATGACGCGCTGTTATGGGGATCTGTGGATGACGCACTGTTATGGGGATCTGTGGATGACGCACTGTTATGGGGGATCTGTGGATGGACGCGCTGTTATGGGGGTCTGTGGATGACGCACTGTTATGGGGATCTGTGGATGACGCCTGTTATGGGGATCTGTGGATGACGCACTGTTATGGGGGTCTGTGGATGACGCACTGTTATGGGGATCTGTGGATGACGCACTGTTATGTGGGATCTGTGTATGACGCCTGTTATGGAGGATCTGTGGATGACGCGCTGTTTATGGGGGATCTGTGGGTGACACACTGTTATGGAGATCTGTGGGTGACGCACTGTTATGGGGATCTGGATCTGTGGGTGACGCCTGTTATGGGGATCTGTGGGTGACGCACTGTTATGGGGATCTGTGGATGACGCACTGTTATGAGGGATCTGTGGATGACCACTGTTATGGGGATCTGTGGATGACGCACTGTTATGGGGATCGGATCTGTGGTGACGCGACTGTTATGGGATCTGTGGGTGACGCACTGTTATGGGGATCTGTGGGTGACGCACTGTTATGGGGATCTGTGGATGACGCCTGTTATGGGGGATCTGTGGATGACGCTGTTATGGGGGTCTGTGGATGACGCACTGTTATGGGATCTGTGGATGATCGCTGTTATGGGGGATCTGTGGATGACGCACTGTTATGGGAGATCTGTGGATGACGCGCTGTTATGGGGATCTGTGGATGACCGCTGTTATGGAGATCTGTGGATGACGCACTGTTATGTGGGATCTGTGGATGACGCACTGTTATGTGGGATCTGTGGATGACGCACTGTTATGGGGATCTGTGGATGACGCACTGTTATGGGGATCTGTAGATGATGCAGTATTTTCAGTGGTCTACGTCCCATTATCCTCCAGTCTCAGTATCACCTCCCCCATATGATGCCCCTTTGTAAGGTTGATTTCACACGTCTTGATAGTTCTGGTACCGGAAAAAACAGTACCGGAGATTTCAGTGTCTGTGTCTTTAATGCTTGTGACATGTGTGCCGTATCAGTACCACACGTATCGGCGCCTGGGAAGCATCGGGACTGTTAGCGCTTTTCCCTGGTGCTGCTCTCATCATCTCCTCTGCGCGAGCAGGGGAGAATGATGAGTGATATTCAACTAATAACAGCGAGAGCAGGCGGCTGATGGGAGTATTTATGTGCTATAAATAAATAAATTAAAAAAACGGTGTGGGTTCCCCGTATTAATGATAACCAGCCAGCAAAACAGACATCTGCGGCCTCCAACCCTCAGCAAGTTTGGTTATGAAGAATAGAGGGGTCACCCCAATTTTGGACAACCAGCCTTGCTAAAGCAGACAGCTGTGGGCTGGTATTCTCAGGCTGCTAACAGCCTAAAAATAGCAGCCCACAGCTGCCTAGGAAAGGCGCATCTATTAGATGCGCCAGTTCTGGCTCTTTCCACTTGCCCTGTAGCGGTGGTAAGTGGGGTTCATATTTGTAGAGTTGGTCACCTTTGTATTGTCAGGTGACATCAAGTCCACGGCTTAGTAATGGAGAAGCGTCTGTAAGACACCTATTACTATATGGTTACTAAAGAGACAGCCAGAATAAAGTCCTTTATTAGAAATAAAAATACACATCGTTTTACAAATTTATTTAAAAATAACAAACACTTAACACCTCATTCCACTGAAGCCCTCGTCTCCTGTAATAAACCAAAAATAAACAACCATATCCCTCACCTCTCCCTTGTTCTGTCCCACGCCATAATCCATGTCTGGGGATAAATACTTCTTAACCTGGACTGATGAATGAGCTACTGTGAGCGCATCCTCAGTGATTAGTGGTGACATCATTGAGGTTACCGCAGGTCACTGAGGCTCCGTTCCCAGCCGGGCTGACCTGCGGTGACCACGGTGAGACCCCCGCTAGCACTGTGAGAAAAAGCCTCACAATGAACTCACCTCTACATTTTCGCACCATCCAGCTTGAAAACTATTTACCTCCAGATATGGATTACGGCGTGGGGCAGAACGTTGGACAGGTGAGGGATATTGTTTTTTATTTTTGTTTTGTTACAGGAGACGAGGGCTTCAGAGGACTGGGCGATGATGTGAGTTTGGTTTAGTTTAGAATCATTGAGGAGTCAGTGTCATTCTTTCAATTAAAGAACTTTATTCTGGCTGTGTCTTTATTTACCATGTAACTATAGGATTAGTAATGGTTGGGTGTCTTATAGACACCCATGGGCTTGATGTCACCTGACGATAGTAAGGTGACATCAACCCCACAACTATCACCCCACTTGCCACCGCTAAAGGGCAAGTGGGAAGAGCCGGGCAAAGTGCCAGAATTTCTGGGCAGCTGTGGGCTATCTTTAGGCTGGGGGGGGGGCAATATCCATGGCCCCTTACCAGCCTGAGAATACCAGCCCCCAGCTGTCTGCTTTAGCAAGGCTGGTTGTCAAAACCCCACGCCGTTTTTTTTAAACGTATTTAAATATTTTTTTAAAAAACACTGTGGGGACCCCTCTATTTATCGTTGCTAATGCTGACAGCTGAGGGTTACAGCTTATTTATAGCGCAGGCGGGGTGAACACGACGCTCCTGCTGTCAGCATGTGTCGGATGATGGGAGTGATAGTCCCATCCGCCGCCTGCTCCCATTGTTCTCCCCTGTTGGTGCTGATCGCCGGCAGAGCAGCGGACAATGATGAGAGTCGTCTTCAGCACCCGGCGCTCACTGTACCGCTGCGTGTCACACAGATCATGTCCCAGCGTGTCATCCGTGCCCGGGACGCTTTGCGGTCCATGCTGCTGATAAAAAAACAGACATGTCAGCGTGTTTTGCTCACGGACACACGGTCGGTGGACACACACTGCCGTGCACAGATCCATCCACCTGGACGTGTCCCCGGTACGTGTGAACACCGTCACCACCTCATGTTCCGGACACTCCGCAGGTGTCAGACCCGCTTGTGAGGGATCGTGGTGGAGTCACAGACAGTAAAGAGTTAACTGCTGCCTGCAGGATGAATTCCTGTCTCCCCGGTAACACGGAACCTTCCTGTGTCCTCTGCGGGGGAAGTGTTTCCGTGCTGCACTTCCTGTGCTCTGCCAGTACTGTCCCCCATGTGGTGAGAAGGTGACTGTGGGGTTTGTACAAGGAGCATCAGGGGCGTGGTCTTGTGATTTTGGGGGGTCTCACCTGTGTGCTCGTCTGCCCCCTCAGATGCTGCCTGTCAGAGGGGGGGCCCTGCTGAGGTCCACGGCTGCTGTCTGCAGGTAAGAGCTCCTCCTTCCTGTCTCAGCTGCTGTGGGACTAGAAGTCTCAGCATGCACACGCAGGGGAGTCTCAGGTTTTGGTGATTCACACGTTTCAAGCAGACATTTTGCTTTTTTTGTAAGTCGCCTTTATAGTAGTTGATGTCACAGCCGTACAGTATAATGCTGGGGTCCGTGATCGCGGGGAGCGCAGGGGGACGTGTCACGCTACGGGGGGACGTGTCAGCCCTACGGGGGGAAGTGTCAGCCGCTACGGGGGAGTGTCAGCCGCTACGGGGGACGTGTCAGCCGCTACGGGGGGACGTGTCAGCCGCTACGGGGGGACGTGTCAGCCGCTACGGGGGGACGTGTCAGCCGCTACGGGGGGACGTGTCAGCCGCTACGGGGGGACGTGTCAGCCGCTACGGGGGGACGTGTCAGCCGCTACGGGGGGACGTGTCAGCCGCTACGGGGGACGTGTCAGCCGCTACGGGGGGACGTGTCAGCCGCTACGGGGGGGACGTGTCAGCCGCTACGGGGGGGACGTGTCAGCCGCTACGGGGGGACGTGTCAGCCGCTACGGGGGACGTGTCAGCCACGGGGTACGGTGGGGACGTGTCAGCCGCTACGGGGGGACGTGTCAGCCGCTACGGGGGGACGTGTCAGCCGCTACGGGGGGAGGAGTGTCAGCCGCTACGGGGGGACGTGTCAGCCGCTACGGGGGGACGTGTCAGCCGCTACGGGGGGACGTGTCAGCCGCTACGGGGTGGGGACGTGTCAGCCGCTACGGGGGACGTGTCAGCCGCTACGGGGGGACGTGTCAGCCGCTACGGGGGACGTGTCAGCCGCTACGGGGGACGTGTCAGCCGCTACGGGGGGACGTGTCAGCCGCTACGGGGGGACGTGTCAGCCGCTACGGGGGGGACGTGTCAGCCGCTACGGGGGGACGTGTCAGCCGCTACGGGGGGACGTGTCAGCCGCTACGGGGGGACGTGTCAGCCGCTACGGGGGGGACGTGTCAGCCGCTACGGGGAGGCAGCGTAGGGGACGTGTCAGCCGCTACGGGGGACGTGTCAGCCGCTACGGGGGGACGTGTCAGCCGCTACGGTGGGGACGTGTCAGCCGCTACGGGGGACGTGTCAGCCGCTACGGGGGGACGTGTCAGCCGCTACGGGGGGACGTGTCAGCCGCTACGGGGGACGTGTCAGCCGCTACGGGGGAGGGGGGGCGTGTCAGCCGCTACGGGGGGACGTGTCAGCCGCTACGGGGGGACGTGTCAGCCGCTACGGGGGGACGTGTCAGCCGCTACGGGGGACGTGTCAGCCGCTACGGGGGGACGTGTCAGCCGCTACGGGGGGACGTGTCAGCCGCTACGGGGGGACGTGTCAGCCGCTACGGGGGGGACGTGTCAGCCGCTACGGGGGACGTGTCAGCCGCTACGGGGGGACGTGTCAGCCGCTACGGGGGGACGTGTCAGCCGCTACGGGGGAGGACGTTGTCAGCCGCTACGGGGGACGTGTCAGCGCTACGGGGGGACGTGTCAGCCGCTACGGGGGGACGTGTCAGCCGCTACGGGGGGACGTGTCAGCCGCTACGGGGGGACGTGTCAGCCGCTACGGGGGGACGTGTCAGCCGCTACGGGGGGACGTGTCAGCCGCTACGGGGGGACGTGTCAGCCGCTACGGGGAGGACGTGTCAGCCGCTACGGGGGGGAGGGACGTGTCAGCCGCTACGGGGGGACGTGTCAGCCGCTAGGGGGGGACGTGTCAGCCGCTACGGGGGGACGTGTCAGCCGCTACGGGGGACGTGTCAGCCGCTACGGGGGGACGTGTCAGCCGCTTCGGGGGGACGTGTCAGCCGCTTCGGGGGACGTGTCAGCCGCTACGGGGGGGACGTGTCAGCCGCTACGGGGGGGACGTGTCAGCCGCTACGGGGGGACGTGTCAGCCGCTACGGGGGGACGTGTCAGCCGCTACGGGGGACGTGTCAGCCGCTACGGGGGGACGTGCTACGGGGGGACGTGTCAGCCACTACGGGGGACGTGTCAGCCACTACGGGGGACGTGTCAGCCACTACGGGGGGACGTGTCAGCCACTACGGGGGACGCGTGTCAGCCACTACGGGGGACGCGTGTCAGCCACTACGGGGGGACGCGTGTCAGCCGCTACGGGGGGACTTGTCAGCCGCTACGGGGGGACGTGTCAGCCGCTACGGGGGACGTGTCAGCCGCTACGGGGGGACGTGTCAGCCGCTACGGGGGACGTGTGGCAGCGGTGCCGTATTATCTACGCACTTATTATTGCTGTCGGATTAACCCCTTCATGCAGCGGACATTTTCCTTTTTTTTTCGGTTTTTCCTCCTCTTCTATGAGCCATAACTTTCTTATTTCTCCGTCCCCATCGCCGTACGACGCCTTGTTTTATGCCGGACGTGTTGTACTTCTGAGTGACATTATTCATCTTACCGTGCAGCTGGAAAGCAGGAAAAAAAATCCTAAGTGCATTTTCTTTGCCATGTTCACTATATGGTAAATCTGACCTGTCGTTACGATTCTCCGGGTCAGTACGAGTGCGCAGATACCCAATATGTATAGGGTTTTTTTTTAATTTAAGTGGTAAAAATTTTTTTTTTACAAAACTCAAAAAAACCAAAAACATTTCCTTGTGTCGCCATTTTCCGTGCCCCTTAATGGGTTTATTCTTCTGGGGCGGGCGGGGGCTTATTTTCTGTGTCCTGCACCAGCGTTTTTTACTGTTTCCATTTTGGGGTAGATACGATGTTTTCATAGTTTCTTATTGCAATATTGAGGCGGCCAAAAAAAAGTATCATTTTGGTGTTTCACTTTCTTTCTCATTACGCCGTTTACCGATCGGATTAATTTATTTGATCTGTTGATAGATCGGACGTTTCTGAATCCAGCGACACCAGATATGTGTATTTTTTTGTTTTCTTAATTGTTTTTATTGCGGTGATTGAACTTTTTTTTTATTTATTTATATTTTTTTAAAACCTTTTTAGTTTTACTTTTTACTGTATTTAACAGTGCCGTTAGGGGACTTGAAGCTGCGATCGTCTGATCGTTTGTGCTATACGTTGCAGTTCTTCAGCGGCTTGCGATAGTATTCACTCCCTGGGCTTTTTACTTTTTTTTTTCTTTTACATTAGAACGTGTGTAAAAATCCTTTGTAATTTGGGTGTGATGCATCAGCAGTAAATAGTCTAAGTTGGTGGAGTGAGAAAAATATTTCTGGGGTAAAATAAAGATTGGCATATGCATATGTTTTCAACCCTTTTGTGATGAAGCCTCTAAAAATCTCTGGTGCAAGCAGTTACCTTCGTAAGTCCCATGCTTGGTGACAGGACGTCCCCTGTGTGCAATCTTAGTGTCACATGTCTGTCAGTATATGCACTTTACCTTCTCTGAAAGGCCACAGAGTCTGCAACACCAGTAACAAGAGGCACAACTAACCAAACAACACCATGAATACCAAGGAGATCTCCAAACACTGACATGAAAACCAAGGAGATCTCCAAACACCGCCACGAAGACCAAGGAGATCTCCAAACACTGCCACGAAGACCAAGGAGATCTCCAAACACCGCCACGAAGACCAAGGAGATCTCCAAACACCGCCACGAAGACCAAGGAGATCTCCAAACACCGCCACGAAGACCAAGGAGATCTCCAAACACCGCCACAAAGACCAAGGAGATCTCCAAACACCGCCACGAAGACCAAGGAGATCTCCAAACACCACCATGAAGACCAAGGAGATCTCCAAACGCCTCCACAAAGACCAAGGAGATCTCCAAACGCCACCATGAAGACCAAGGAGATCTCCAAACGCCACCACGAAGACAAAGGAGATCTCCAAACGCCACCATGAAGACCAAGGAGATCTCCAAACGCCACCATGAAGACCAAGGAGATCGCCAAACACCACCATGAAGACCAAGGAGATCTCCCAACACCACCATGAAGACCAAGGAGATCTCTAAACGCCACCACGAAGACCAAGGGGATCTCCAAACGCCACCACGAAGACCAAGGGGATCTCCAAACGCCACCACGAAGACCAAGGAGAGATCTCCAAACACCACCACAAAGACCAAGAAGATCTCCAAACGCCACCATGAAGACCAAGGAGATCTCCAAACGCCACCATGAAGACCAAGGAGATCTCCAAACACCACCACGAAGACCAAGGAGATCTCCAAACGCCACCATGAAGACCAAGGAGATCTCCAAACACCACCATGAAGACCAAGGAGAAATCCAAACAACACCATGAAGACCAAGGAGATCTCCAAACACCACCATGAAGACCAAGGAGAAATCCAAACACCACAATGAAGACCAAGGAGATCTCCAAACAAGTCAGGGACAAAGTTGTTGAGAAGTACAAGTCAGGATTAGGTTATAGAAAAAAAAAAAAAATCTCCCATCTCTGATGATCCCCTGGAGCACCATCAAATCCATTATCATCAAATGGAAGACCATGGCACGACAGCAAACCTGCCAGGAGAGGGCCATCAATAAAATCTCTCAGCCCGGGAAAGGAGGGCATTAATCAGAGAGGCAGCACTCAGACCAAAAGTAACCCTGAAAGAGCTGCAGTGTTACCAAGCAGAGACCCCAATAAGCCGTACACTCCATAGAGGTGGCCTTTATGGAAGAGTGGGCAGAAAAAATCCTTTACTTAGACACAAAAATTGTAAGGCTCGTTTTGAGTTTGCCAAAAGACATGTGGGAGACATCCCAAATGTGTGGAGGAAGGTGCTGTGGTCAGATGAGACCAAAATGGAACTTTTTGGTCACTAAGGTAAATGCTATGTCTGGAACCATACCAACACAGCTCATCACCCCAAGAACACCATCCCCACAGTGAAACATGGTGGTGGCAGCATCATGCTGTGAGGATGTTTTTTGTCAGCAGAGAGAAGGAAAATGGTCCGAGTTAAGGGGAAGATGGATGGTGCGATATACAGGGATATTCTTAAGCAAATCCTGTTTCTCTGTCAGTGAGTTGAGACTGGAACAGAGTGAGGGCTTATTTTTTGTGCCCTGAGCTGACGTTTGTAGTGATACCATTTTGGTGCAGATACGATCTTTTGATCGCCTGTTTTTACATTTTATTGCAGTGTTGCATAGACCAAAAAAAGTAATTTGGGCGATTTTATTATTTTTTTATTTTTATTACGCCGTTCACGAATCGGATTAATTCTATTTATATATTGATAGATCGGGCGATTCTGAACTCAGCGATATCAAATGTGTATTTATTTCTTTTATTTTGAATGCGGCCAAAAGGGGGTGCTTTGAACTTTTTATATATTTTTTGTATTTTTTTAAAAAAATCTTTCTACTTTTCACTTCAACAGTCTCCATGGGAGTGTAGAAGCTGTGATCGTCAGCAGAGCTCCTGCTCTGCTATGTGTAGCACAATTGATCATCTGCTATGGGCAGAAGCGCCTGTTTCTTTTTCCAAGACTGGCTGTAGTTTTTATTGGAATCATTTTGTGATACATATGAGGTTTTGTTCACTTTTTTTATTGATTTTTTTTTTTTTTTTTTTTTTGTGGGAGGTGAACTGACCAAAAATGTAAATTCTGTTTTAAATGGATCTTTTTTTTTTTTATTTTTTGCAAAATTTACTTTCTGGATTAATTTTTCATAGATGGTGATTTTACAAACACACATGATATTATTTTTTTTCATTTATCCATTTTTAGATGGAGGGAAAAAGAGCTGATTTGAACTTTATTTTTTTTTAAATATTAAATAAAATATTACATTTGATTTTTTTTTTTGATTTTTTTTTATTTGTATGTACTGCAGTAAAATAACGGTCTCGGCCTCTGGGCTTCATAGGAGATCACTGATCACTATATGCAGCAATCAGGGAGACAGGGACAGTTATAAACCGCCTCTGCCTTCTCTGTGCAGTCTGGCAGAAACGGTTTATTACTATCTCTGCCTTCCTGATAGTATAAAAAATGCCTACAATTCCCAATATGTGACTTAGGCCGGCGTCACACTGCCGAGTTTGATGCGAGTAAGTCGCACGACTTTCTCGCATCAAAACCCGGCACGGCCGCCCGCTCTCGGACCCGAGTGTGCGGCTGCATGTATTTCTATGCAGCCGCACACTCGTGTCCGAGAGCGGGCGGCCGTGCCGGGTGTTGATGCGAGAAAGTCGTGCGACTAACTCGCATCAAACTTGGCAGTGTGACGCCGGCCTTATTCTAAAAATCTTCTTCATTTTGGACGCTGCTTGTGCCAGGTCCGCTGTAATCTATGGGGGCACCCAGTAGTTGTTGTTTCTTTACGTGGTGCCGCTGAAATACCAGATAATCTCTGTGTTCTAGAACTTTATTACATGCGATATAATCTCGTATCGATGTTTTCCCTGCAGCAGAATTACAAGGCACGGTTGGCCTCAGAGCTGTAATCCCGGTGAGTATAACTGAGCTATGAAAAAGGAGATTCACCTTCAGACCGCTGCGAGAAATGCTCCTCTCTGGAATTTTTGGAGTAATTTTTTTGTCTCCTGAAACAGTTTTTTAAGAGTTCTTCAACCGTTTTTTTTTTTTTTTTTTGCAGCCTTTAAATTGGACAGTTCCTATGTGCAAAGGATTACATCAGGAGCAGCTTTCTAGAAGTGACATGTTCATTTTTTTACTTTTTAAAACACAAAGCAGGAAAAAAAAAACCCCAAAAAAAACCTAACACAGGACTAGCCAGCTGGATTTTACAAGTGGAATTTCTAGATGAAAATTCCATGTAAAAAAAACGCACTGATAAAACTTAATCTTTTCCAGCAGATTTATATGCTGTTTTTTTTTTTCTTTTTTTCTTAAATATTTTTTTTTTTTTTTTTTTTTTTTATACATTCGTAGATTTTTGCACTGGATCCGATCAAAATCTACTTTAAAAACCATTTCAAATACTAAAAATACATTGCATTTTTTTGCAAGTTTTTCTATTGATTAAATTTTGTAATCTGCATAATTGGCAGTGTCAAGTCGAAAACTTCTTCAAAAGATCTACAAAATCTCATACGCAAAGATTTCTCTTAAAAGTCACATTAGTTTATTCCACCGGCAAAAAAAAAATTTCAGTGGTCAAATTTCAAAGCTTTTTGTTCACTTTTACCGTACAGAAAAAAACATGTAGAAAAAAAACAAACAAAACCCTAAAAAACAATCATGAAATTGCTGTGTTTTTTTTCTTTTTCGCCTCCTACTCTTATATCTGTCAACAGAAAAGATAAAAAAAAAAAAGTTCTGACTCTTAATAGGCAGCGATGAATTATCAGAATTTCTTTTGTAACAATTATTAGGATTTATTTCACGTCTTCTCTGAGCAGGAAAAATAGAGACAGAAGATTCCTGATCTGTTACTTCAGGAGGACGATATTCTGTCCCGGAGAACGTCGCTGATCTTTCTCTTCTTGCCGTGCAGGTGTCCTGGTAGAAGACAGAAGATCCTACAGGTCACAACCTACTCACGGCATCGGCCGCTACAGGTTCCTGTTACCCCCAGAAGTGGTGAGGACACAATATACCTGGGAGATGACTTTATACGGATGGTCCATGTAGTGCAGGGACCCCTGTTCTTCTCTGTGGTCAGAGCCGCTTTTTGCATCTTTTATTCTTTAGGATCAAAAGAAAAAAAGCAAGTTGTTAAAAAAGGAGATTAAACAAGGCACAGAGTATGAATACGGGGTGTTAAACTTCCAAGTATCCGGACACAACATGCTCTATGTGGAACATTTCGCTCAGTACATACATAATTTCTTCAACCAGATGTCCATTAAAGTAGAGGAAAGGTGAGATCTACTGATCCTGTATTATATGCCAGAGCTGCACTCACTATTCTGCTGCTGCAGTCACTGTGTACATACATTACATTACTGATCCTGAGTTACATCCTGTATTATACTCCAGAGCTGCACTCACTATTCTGCTGCTGCAGTCACTGTGTACATACATACATTACTGATCCTGAGTTACATCCTGTATTATACCCAGAGCTGCACTCACTATTCTGCTGGTGCAGTCACTGTGTACATACATTACATTACTAATCCTGAGTTACATCCTGTATTATACTCCAGAGCTGCACTCACTATTCTGCTGCTGCAGTCACTGTGTACATACATACATTACTGATCCTGAGTTACATCCTGTATTATACCCCAGAGCTGCACTCACTATTCTGCTGGTGCAGTCACTGTGTACATACATTACATTACTGATCCTGAGTTACATCCTGTATTATACCCAGAGCTGCACTCACTATTCTGCTGCTGCATCACTGTGTACATACATTACATTACTGATCCTGAGTTACATCCTGTATTATACCCCAGAGCTGCACTCACTATTCTGCTGGTGCAGTCACTGTGTACATACATACATTACTGATCCTGAGTTACATCCTGTATTATACTCCAGAGCTGCACTCACTATTCTGCTGGTGCAGTCACTGTGTACATACATTACATTACTGATCCTGAGTTACATCCTGTATTATACTCCAGAGCTGCACTCACTATTCTGCTGGTGCAGTCACTGTGTACATACATTACATTACTGATCCTGAGATTACATCCTGTATTATACTCCAGAGCTGCACTCACTATTCTGCTTGGTGCAGTCACTGTGTACATACATTACATTACTGATCCTGAGTTACATCCTGTATTATACTCCAGAGCTGCACTCACTATTCTGCTGGTGCAGTCACTGTGTACATACATTACATTACTGATCCTGAGTTACATCCTGTATTATACTCCAGAGCTGCACTCACTATTCTGCTGGTGCAGTCACTGTGTACATACATTACATTACTGATCCTGAGTTACATCCTGTATTATACCCAGAGCTGCACTCACTATTCTGCTGGTGCAGTCACTGTGTACATACATTACATTACTGATCCTGAGTTACATCCTGTATTATACTCCAGAGCTGCACTCACTATTCTGCTGGTGCAGTCACTGTGTACATACATTACATTACTGATCCTGAGTTACATCCTGTATTATACTCCAGAGCTGCACTCACTATTCTGCTGGTGCAGTCACTGTGTACATACATTACATTACTGATCCTGAGTTACATCCTGTATTATACTCCAGAGCTGCACTCACTATTCTGCTGGTGCAGTCACTGTGTACATACATTACATTACTGATCTGAGTTACATCCTGTATTATACCCCAGAGCTGCACTCACTATTCTGCTGGTGCAGTCACTGTGTACATACATTACATTACTGATCCTGAGTTACCATCCTGTATTATACTCCAGAGCTGCACTCACTATTCTGCTGGTGCAGTCACTGTGTACATACATTACATTACTGATCTGAGTTACATCCTGTATTATACCCCAGAGCTGCACTCACTATTCTGCTGGTGCAGTCACTGTGTACATACATTACATTACTGATCCTGAGTTACATCCTGTATTATACTCCAGAGCTGCACTTATTATTCTGCTGGTGCAGTCACTGTGTACATACATTACATTACTGATCCTGAGTTA
Organism: Oophaga sylvatica; assembly: GCA_033576555.1. Classification (NCBI taxonomy): domain Eukaryota; kingdom Metazoa; phylum Chordata; class Amphibia; order Anura; family Dendrobatidae; genus Oophaga; species Oophaga sylvatica. Next base: position 6,123,920 of record JARQOD010000002.1, read on the forward strand.
CATCCTGTATTATACTCCAGAGCTGCACTTATTATGCTGGTGCAGTCACTGTGTACATACATTACATTACTGATCCTGAGTTACCTCCTGTATTATACTCCAGAGCTGCACTATATTCTGCTGGTGCAGTCACTGTGTACATACATTACATTACTGATCCTGAGTTACTTCCTGTAGAATCATAGAATTAGAAGTAGATTGGAAGGGACCTCCTGGGCCATCTGGTCCAACCCCTGCTCAAAGCAGGATTCTCTAAATCATCCCAGACAGATGTCTATCCAGCCTCTGTTTGAAGACTTCCATTGAAGGAGAACTCACCACCTCTTGTGGCAGCCTGTTCACTCCTTGATCACCCTAACTGTCAAAAAGTTTTTTCTAATATCTAATCTGTGTCTCCTCCCATTCAGTTTCATCCCATTGCTTCTAGTCTTTCCTTGTGCAAATGAGAATAAAGATGATCCTTCTACAATGTGACAGCCCTTGAGATATTTGTAGACAGCTATTAAGTCTCCTCTCAGTCTTCTTTTTTGCAAGCTAAACATTCCCAAATCCTGCAACCGTTCCTCATAGGACATGGTTTGCAGACCGGTCACCATTCTGGTGGCTCTTCTCTGAACTTGCTCCAGTTTGTTGATGTCTTTTTTAAAATGTGGTGCCCAAAACTGGACACAGTATTCCAGATGAGGTCTGACCAAAGAGGAGTAGAGGGCAATAATGACCTCACGTGATCTAGACTGTATGCTTCTGTTGATACATCCTAGAATTGCATTTGCCTTTTTTGCTGCTGCATCACACTGTTGACTCATGTTCAGTCTGTGATCTATTAGTATACCCAAGTCTTTTTCACATGTGCTGTTACTTAGCCCTATTCCTCCCATTTTGTATATGCTTTTTTCATTTTTATTGCCCAGATGTAGTACTTTGCATTTTTCCCTGTTAAAATCCATTCTGTTAGTTGCTGCCCACTGCTCCAGTTTATGTATATCTTTTTGAATCCTCTCTCTCTCTTCTCTAGTATTAGCTACCCCTCCTAGCTTTGTGTCATCAGCAAATTTGATCAGTTTACCCTCAATTCCTTCATCTAAATCATTGATAAAGATGTTGAACAATACAGGGCCCAAAACAGAGCCTTGTGGTACCCCACTTGAGACATTCTTCCAACTGGATGTGCAGCCATTTACAATCACTCTTTGGGTCCGATCACTAAGCCAGTTATGAATCCACCTAACAGTTGCCTTGTCCATTCCATACTTAGTCATTTTTTCAATAAGGATTGTGTGAGATACTTTGTCAAATGCTTTGCTGAAGTCAAGATATACTATATCTACAGCATTTCCCTGATCCACCCAGTCAGTGATTCTGTCATAGAAGGAAATTAAGTTAGTCTGACATGACTTATTAGTTACAAACCCATGCTGACTCTGTTTAATCACTTAATTCTTATCCAGGTACTTGCATACATGTTCTTTAATAATTTGTTCAAAGATCTTTCCTGGTATAGAAGTCAGACTCACCGGCCTGTAGTTCCCTGGGTCCACCTTCTTCCCCTTTTTGAAGATAGGAACAACATTTGCTCTTCTCCAGTCTTCTGGGACTTCTTGTCTCCAAGAATTTTCAAAGATTATGGACAGTGGTTCAAGAATTTCTTCTGCTATCTCCTTCAGTACCCTGGGATGTAATTCATCTGGACCTGGAGACTTGAATTCATTTATGTTAGCTAAGTGTTTCCTCACTGTCTTTCTCTTTATAGATATCCTGGATTCTTCTATTCCTTTAATAGGACAGTGAAGATCAGTTGATGTTACATTTCCTTTCTGAGAGAAAACAGATGCAAAATAGGAATTTAACAGTTCAGCCTTCTCAACATCCTGACTTACCATTTCATCATTTTCATCCTGTAAAAATCCTATAGCATCTTTGACTTTTCTTTTACTTTTGACGTATCCCCAAAATCCTTTTTTGTTGCTTTTGACGTCACTTGCAAGCCTTAATTCATTGTCAGCTTTAGATAATCTGATTTGTGCCCTGCAGGTTCTGCAGACGGCATTATATTCTTCTTTAGATATGCCTCCCTCTTTCCATTTGATAAACATTTCTTTCTTCCTTTTTAGCATGTGTTTAAGTTCTATGTTCATCCATCCTGGTTTCCTTAAATGCTTCCCATTCTTCCCTCTTTTCGGAATTGGTAATGATTGTGCTTTGAGAATCTCATTTTTCAAGATTTTCCATCCTTCCTGGACATTTTTGTCCTTAAGGATATCCAGCCATTGGATCCCTCCAATTCTCTTTCTGAGTTCCTTAAAATCTGCCTTTCTGAAATCTAACCTTGACGTCTGAGTCTTCACAGGTCTTCCTCCTCTTGTTATCCAAAATTCTAAAATAGCATGGTCACTACCTCCTAGAGTCCCAGCCACTCTTACCTCCTCCACCATTTCCTCCCTGTTTATGAGGATTAGATCCAAGGTAGCAGATCCCCTTGTTTTCTCCATTACCTTTTGGAAGATAAAGTTGTCAGCAAGAGAGGATAAGAATTTCCTGGACCTGTTAGTTTTGCCTGAGAGAGATTCCCAACAAATGTCTGGATAGTTGAAATCTCCCATGACCACTATGTCATATTTTTTGGAGAACTTGGCCATTTGATAATAAAGAGTTCATCCATATCTTCAGCTTGCAAGGCGGCCTGTAGTAAATGCCTACAATGGTGTCCTTTCCATTGTTCTGTCCTTGTATTCTTACCCAAACAGTTTCCACAGAACTCCCAGTCTCTGAAGCTTCAATCTCTGTGCAGATATACCTTTTCTAACATACAATGCAACACCTCCTCCTCGTTTATCAAGTCTGTTTCTTGCAAATAAGTTGTATCCTTCTAGCCTTGTATTCCAATCATGTGTATCGTCCCACCAAGTCTCAGTGATTCCAATGACATCATATTTCTTCTCCTGCGTTAGTAGTTCCAGTTCTCCTTGTTTGTTGCCCATGCTTTGTGCATTCGTATAGAAACACTTTAGTTTGTGATTGGTTTCTCTTCCTTCAATATTTTTATTATGTAAATGTATTATACCCCAGAGCTGCACTCACTATTCTGCTGGTGCAGTCACTGTGTACATACATTACATTACTGATCCTGAGTTACATCCTGTATTATACTCCAGAGCTGCACTCACTATTCTGCTGGTGCAGTCACTGTTACATACATTACATTACTGATCCTGAGTTACATCCTGTATTATACCCCAGAGCTGCACTCACTATTCTGCTGGTGCAGTCACTGTGTACATACATACATACTGATCCTGAGTTACATCCTGTATTATACCCCAGAGCTGCACTCCTATTCTGCTGTGCAGTCACTGTGTACATACATTACATTACTGATCCTGAGTTACATCCTGTATTATACCCAGAGCTGCACTCACTATTCTGCTGGTGCAGTCACTGTGTACATACATTAACTGATCCTGAGTTACATCCTGTATTATACTCCAGAGCTGCACTCACTATTCTGCTGGTGCAGTCACTGTGTACATACATTACATACTGATCCTGAGTTACCTCCTGTATTATACTCCAGAGCTGCACTCACTATTCTGCTGGTGCAGTCACTATGTACATACATTACATTACTGATCCTGAGTTACATCCTGTATTATACCCCAGAGCTGCACTCACTATTCTGCTGGTGCAGTCACTGTACATACATTACTGATCCTGAGTTACTCCTGTATTATACCCAGAGCTGCACTCACTATTCTGCTGGTTGCAGTCACTGTGTACATACATTACATTACTGATCCTGAGTTAACCTCCTGTATTATACCCAGAGCTGCACTCACTATTCTGCTGGTGCAGTCACTGTGTACATACATTACATTACTGATCCTGAGTTACATCCTGTATTATACCCAGAGCTGCACTCACTATTCTGCTGGTGCAGTCACTGTGTACATACATTACTGATCCTGAGTTACATCCTGTATTATACCCAGAGCTGCACTCACTATTCTGCTGGTGCAGTCACTGTGTACATACATTACATTACTGATCCTGAGTTACATCCTGTATTATACTCCAGAGCTGCATCACTATTCTGCTGGTGCAGTCACTGTGTACATACATTACATTACTGATCCTGAGTACATCCTGTATTATACCCAGAGCTGCACTCACTATTCTGCTGGTGCAGTCACTGTGTACATACATTACATTACTGATCCTGAGTTACATCCTGTATTATACCCCAGAGCTGCACTCACTATTCTGCTGGTGCAGTCACTGTGTACATACATTACATTACTGATCCTGAGTTACATCCTGTATTATACTCCAGAGCTGCACTCACTATTCTGCTGGTGCAGTCACTGTGTACATATACATTACTGATCCTGAGTTACATCCTGTATTATACTCCAGACTGCACTCACTATTCTGCTGGTGCAGTCACTGTGTACATACATTACATTACTGATCCTGAGTTACATCCTGTATTATACCCAGAGCTGCACTCACTATTCTGCTGGTGCAGTCACTGTGTACATACATTACATTACTGATCCTGAGTTACATCCTGTATTATACTCCAGAGCTGCATCACTATTCTGCTGGTGCAGTCACTGTGTACATACATTACATTACTGATCCTGAGTTACATCCTGTATTATACCCAGAGCTGCACTCACTATTCTGCTGGTGCAGTCACTGTGTACATACATTACTGATCCTGAGTTACATCCTGTATTAACTCCAGAGCTGCACATCACTATTCTGCTGGTGCAGTCACTGTGTACATACATTACATTACTGATCCTGAGTTACCTCCTGTATTATACTCCAGAGCTGCACTCACTATTCTGCTGGTGCAGTCACTATGTACATACATTACATATGATCCTGAGTTACATCCTGTATTATACCCCAGAGCTGCACTCACTATTCTGCTGGTGCAGTCACTGTACAATTACATATGATCCTGAGTTACTCCTGTATTATACCCAGAGCTGCACTCACTATTCTGCTGGTCAGTCACTGTGTACATACATTACATTACTGATCCTGAGTTACATCCTGTATTATACTCCAGAGCTGCACTCACTATTCTGCTGGTGCAGTCACTGTGTACATACATTACATTACTGATCCTGAGTTACATCCTGTATTATACCCAGAGCTGCACTCACTATTCTGCTGGTGCAGTCACTGTGTACATAATTCATTACTGATCCTGAGATTACATCCTGTATTATACTCCAGAGCTGCACTCACTATTCTGCTGGTGCAGTCACTGTGTACATACATTACATTACTGATCCTGAGTTACATCCTGTATTATACTCCAGAGCTGCAGTCACTATTCTGCTGGTGCAGTCACTGTGTACATACATTACATTACTGATCCTGAGTTACATCCTGTATTATACTCCAGAGCTGCACTCACTATTCTGCTGGTGCAGTCACTGTGTACATACATTACTGATCCTGAGTTACATCCTATATTACTCCAGAGCTGCACTCACTATTCTGCTGGTGCAGTCACTGTGTACATACATTACATTACTGATCCTGAGTTACATCCTGTATTATACTCCAGAGCTGCACTCACTATTCTGCTGGTGCAGTCACTGTGTACATACATTACATTACTGATCCTGAGTTACATCCTGTATTATACTCCAGAGCTGCAGTCACTATTCTGCTGGTGCAGTCACTGTGTACATACATTACATTACTGATCCTGAGTTACATCCTGTATTATACTCCGGAGCTGCACTCACTATTCTGCTGGTGGAGTCACTGTGTACATACATTACATTACTGATCCTGAGTTACCTCCTGTATTATACCTCAGAGCTGCACTCACTATTCTGCTGGTGCAGTCACTGTGTACATACATTACATTACTGATCCTGAGTTACTGTCACGCTGTATAGCAGATATATATATGTGATGACAGTAATCTATATCAAAAGGGCAACATACTATATAACATGCGCATAGATATATGATAACATAGAATTACCTGACAGAATGTCCAGTGGGTAAATACGGAATCCGTTATACGCTGTCTCCGGCTAGAGGGTGACCGGGGTCTATGCTGACCCTAAACTGGGGTCCTAACTAATCCCTCTACCTGGAGGTACTGTTAAAGGTACAGAGGTCCAGGCCACCAGCGTAAACCCTGTCTCCTATCAATCCCTGCCAACTGTAATCTAGTCCTAAGAAGGACCCTGATTACCACCAAAGGGAATGAACAGGTAACGGTTAATGAACAGAAAGACATACAAGAAAGACAAGAAATAAAGTAAATAAAGTCTTACATACAACACTCACACACAGTAGGAACACCTAAGGTCTCAGAGATAAACTATAAGCTATAAGAGTAAAAACAACTAAGGAGCTCTTAGCTTAAGTATTCTCAGAACCGATCCAGTCTGCTAGACTACATGAATGCTTTCACCGGCATCAAACACCCAGACTGGCAGAAATATAAAGGAAACTAATTAGAACATAATCCAAAGCAGCCGGCGAGGCTGGACCTAGTCTTAGCAAAGAGCTAGGTAAAATTAACTCTCTCATTACCAAACACAAAGAAACAGCAGCTCAGCTGTGAGAAGTCAGAATGTGCAATCGCGACGATCTTCGTGGCGATGCACCCATGACAGTTACATCCTGTATTATACTCCAGAGCTGCACTCACTATTCTGCTGGTGGAGTCACTGTGTACATACATTACATTACTGATCCTGAGTTACATCCTGTATTATACTCCAGAGCTGCACTCACTATTCTGCTGGTGCAGTCACTGTGTACATACATTACATTACTGATCCTGAGTTACATCCTGTATTATACCCCAGAGCTGCACTCACTATTCTGCTGGTGCAGTCACTGTGTACATACATTACATTACTGATCCTGAGTTACATCCTGTATTATACTCCGGAGCTGCACTCACTATACTGCTGGTGCAGTCACTGTGTACATACATTACATTACTGATCCTGAGTTACATCCTGTATTATACCCCAGAGCTGCACTCACTATTCTGCTGGTGCAGTCACTGTGTACATACATTACATTACTGATCCTGAGTTACCTCCTGTATTATACTCCAGAGCTGCACTCACTATTCTGCTGGTGCAGTCACTGTGTACATACATTACATTACTGATCCTGAGTTACATCCTGTATTATACCCCAGAGCTGCACTCACTATTCTGCTGGTGCAGTCACTGTGTACATACATTACATTACTGATCCTGAGTTACATCCTGTATTATACCCCAGAGCTGCACTCACTATTCTGCTGGTGCAGTCACTGTGTACATACATTACATTACTGATCCTGAGTTACATCCTGTATTATACTCCAGAGCTGCACTCACTATTCTGCTGGTGCAGTCACTGTGTACATACATTACATTACTGATCCTGAGTTACATCCTGTATTATACCCCAGAGCTGCACTCACTATTCTGCTGGTGCAGTCACTGTGTACATACATTACATTACTGATCCTGAGTTACATCCTGTATTATACTCCGGAGCTGCACTCACTATACTGCTGGTGCAGTCACTGTGTACATACTTTACATTACTGATCCTGAGTTACATCCTGTATTATACCCAGAGCTGCACTCACTATTCTGCTGGTGCAGTCACTGTGTACATACATTACATTACTGATCCTGAGTTACCTCCTGTATTATACTCCAGAGCTGCACTCACTATTCTGCTGGTGCAGTCACTGTGTATATACATTACATTACTGATCCTGAGTTACATCCTGTATTATACCCCAGAGCTGCACTCACTATTCTGCTGGTGCAGTCACTGTGTACATACATTACATTACTGATCCTGAGTTACATCCTGTATTATACTCCGAGCTGCACTCACTATACTGCTGGTGCAGTCACTGTGTACATACATTACATTACTGATCCTGAGTTACATCCTGTATTATACTCCAGAGCTGCACTCACTATTCTGCTGGTGCAGTCACGTGTACATACATTACTGATCCTGAGTTACATCCTGTATTATACTCCAGAGCTGCACTCACTATTCTGCTGGTGCAGTCACTGTGTACATACATTACATTACTGATCCTGAGTTACATCCTGTATTATACTCCGGAGCTGCACTCACTATTCTGCTGGTGCTTAGTTTAGCCTACATGCCAGCCCTGTACAGAGAATGAACTGTAGGGCAGTCTCCGATTTCAGCTGTGAAGCATGCAGTGTTGTGAATGCTGCCGCCCCTTGTATTGCTGTACGTCTATCACTGCTGACCCTTTTCCTTACAGTTACGCTAAACCAACCAAAACTAAGGAGATGCTGCTGTTACCGGACATGGGGAACAAGATGTTCGTGGACTCGGTGCTGACCGTCCATGAGCGGATCGTCCAGGTCAGTGGAACTTGCCGTATTTTCATCTTGGATAATGTAAGGAAGATGGATGCGAGCCTCTAATAATCCATCAGCCTCATCCTGCCGTAGGTACAAGATGGCGGGCGTGACCGCTGCTGCTGTTCTCACGTCTCACCTCCTGCTTATTTCCAGGTTAGCGGTGTAAGCGCCATCATGGCTCCTATCATCATAGAAGTGTTCACCATGAACCAGCCTGAAGGGGTTAACTTACTGGTAAAGGAGGTAAGAAATATGATTGGTCGCTATGGGAGGTAGGCGATGTGTGATTGGTCGCTATGGGAGGTAGGCGATGTGGGATTGGTCGCTATGGGAGGTAGGCGATGTGGGATTGGTGGCTATGGGAGGTAGGCGATGTGGGATTGGTCGCTGTGGGGGTAGGCGATGTGGATTGGTCGCTGTGGGAGGTAGGCGATGTGGGATTGGTCGCTGTGGGAGGTAGGCGATGTGGGATTGGTCGCTGTGGGAGGTAGGCGATGTGGGATTGGTCGCTGTGGAGGTAGGCGATGTGGGATTGGTCGCTGTGGGAGGTAGGCGTTGTGGGATTGGTCGCTGTGGGAGGTAGGCGATGCGGGATTGGTCGCTATGGGAGGTAGGCGATGCGGGATTGGTCGCTATGGGAGGTAGGCGATGTGGGATTGGTCGCTGTGGGAGGTAGGCGATGTGGGATTGGTCGCTGTGGGAGGTGGCGTTGTGGGATTGGTCGCTATGGGAGGTAGGCGATGTGGGATTGGTCGCTGTGGGATGTAGGCGATGTGCGATTGGTCGCTGTGGGAGGTAGGCGATGTGCGATTGGTCGCTGTGGGAGGTAGGCGATGTGGGATTGGTCGCTGTGGGAGGCAGGCGATGTGGGATTGGTCGCTGTGGGAGGTAGGCGATGTGGGATTGGGTCGCTGTGGGAGGTAGGCGATGTGGGATTGGTCGCTGTGGGAGGTAGGCGATGTGGGATTGGTCGCTGTGGGAGGTAGGCGTTGTGGGATTGGTCGCTGTGGGAGGTAGGCGTGTGGGATTGGTCGCTGTGGGAGGTAGGCGATGTGGGATTGGTGCTGTGGGAGGTAGGCGATGTGGGATTGGTCGCTGTGGGAGGTAGGCGATGTGGGATTGGTCGCTGTGGGAGGTAGGCGATGTGCGATTGGTCGCTGTGGGAGGTAGGCGATGTGGGATTGGTCGCTATCGAGGTAGGTGTGGGATTGGTCGCTGTGGGAGGTAGGCGATGTGGGATTGGTCGCTATGCGAGGTAGGCGATGTGGGATTGGTCGCTATGGGAGGTAGGCGATGTGGGATTGGTCGCTGTGGAGGTAGGCTATGTGGGATTGGTTGCTATGGGAGGTAGGCGATGTGGGATTGGTCGCTGTGGGAGGTAGGCGATGTGGGATTGGTCGCTGTGGGAGGTAGGCGATGTGGGATTGGTCGCTATCGAGGTAGGCGATGTGGGATTGGTCGCTGTGGAGGTAGGCGATGTGGGATTGGTCGCTGTGGGAGGTAGGCGATGTGGGATTGGTCGCTATTCGAGGTAGGTGATGTGGGATTGGTCGCTGTGGGAGGTAGGCGATGTGGGATTGGTCGCTATTCGAGGTAGGCGATGTGGGATTGGTCGCTATGGGAGGTAGGCGATGTGGGATTGGTCGCTGTGGGAGGTAGGCGATGTGCGATTGGTCGCTATTCGAGGTAGGCGATGTGGAATGTCGCTATGGAGGTGGCGATGTGGATTGGTCGCTATTCGAGGTAGGCGATGTGGGATTGGTCGCTATTCGAGGTAGGCTATGTGGGATTGGTTGCTATGGGAGGTAGGCGATGTGGGATGGTCGCTGTGGGAGGTAGGCGATGTGGGATTGTATATTATAAGTCTTTTTTCCTGTATATACACATTTTTACACTTGGTTTGTAATTCTCTTCTCTGCAGCACACGGACTCGGATTACCTGGAAAGATTCAAGGCTCGGCCGGATCTGGACAACTTGAGAGCTTCAATAAACTGACGAATCCTCCATCTGCCCAATACCGGAGCGACCGATGGAGGAACCGTACAATCGCCTCCGTGTGTCACCATGTACCAGCAGGGAAGAAGTTAACAAAAAGATTAAAAATAACAAAAATAAAACTATTCTTTTTTAATTCTTTGGTTGATTTGTGTCCTATATAAATTATAATAGTAGTAGAATGGATCTAATCTGCCCATAGCTCACAGTTCTTAAACCTGCTAGATCCCTCCCCTCGGTGTCCGAGGGTGGGATGATAATCTCCACCCTTTGCTCCCTGCAGAATTTATTCCCAATATCTAAAAAAGGGGTTAACTTTCTCCAGGACGATCGGATCAGGACATGAGAGGTACCAGCGGATGCAGTATGTTTTGCCTGTCGCGTGGAGATCAAACCTGGCTCGATTGGGTCTCTTTGGAGTGCCAATCTCTATATCTCAGACCCCCGAGCCATCACCGACTCGGGAGTTGCACCGTCAAATGCCCGAGGTCCGCCGGGTCACACAGATATTTTTATGAGAATGTACCTACAAACGTGCTCATAATTCATAATCCTAGAACGGAGCCTTCGTGTCTGGAAACATACAATGGATGTGTTTTCAGTGTCTAGCTGGCAGGTATAATCTAATTGAAGCCTCTAGCTTTGAAGTACTGTTCTGGCCTGGCCTACTTAGCATATTAACAGGCCTGGCTATTCATATTAAGCCGTAAATCCTGTCTTGAGTCGAATCTACTCAGCATACTAATAGATCTTTTCATTCAGAGTGGAGACCAAACCCTATGGTATCGAATATGCCCAGAGGCCATAGGGAATTACAGCAGTTAGCAGCCTGTGGCTCTGTGAACAGACAAAATGGAGGCTGGTATAGGCCCTATCCAAGATGGTGGCTGTTCCTTCCTCACACCAGGCATGGCTCATTTTAATGAAGGTGAGATCACTTACATTTTGGGTCGACAGCCGGGTCCTTCTTTCTGTCAGGATTGATCCAGCTGCACTGAAGACTCTTTCTGATAGCACACTACCAGCAGGGCAAGCGAGCTCCTGTAAGGCATATTGTGCCATTCAGGCCAGGTGTCCAGTTTACAGGCCCAGTAGTCAAAGGGGAATGACCTGTGAGGGAGAACATCGATAGGGGAGGAGAGGGAATTTTGAACCATAGTTAACAACTGCTGTCTCCTGTCTGTTGCAATCGATTCAGTATTACCAGTCGTGTAAGCGTTACTCGAGAAATCAGTCCACAACATGGTCATGAAACCCCTGTCTCCAACGCCACTTCGGCTGTGTGCCCCACGAACACCTCTTCCATGTTGCCCAGTACGACTCGTGGTAGAACCTGCACCGCTGCTGTGTGCTGGGAATGCCTCTAACAAACGGTTTACCAGAGTTGCTTGTTTGTTCGCCAATATTAGCTCTAGGTTCTCCTGTGGCATGATGTTCGTAATTTGCCTTTATAGAGTGGATCGAGGATGCTGGCCAACCAGTAGTCGTCATCCTTCATAATGTTGGCAATGCGGGGGTCCCTTTTTAGGATCCGCAAGACATAATCACACATGTGGGCCAATGTTCCAGGTGTCAATGATGCACTGACAGTGGTGAGTGGAGGAGCACTTTCTGCCAAATCCACATCCCTCCAGTCACGCACAAACCCTGTACCTGACCTTGGCAAGCCAACATTTTCTCTTACCCCTGAGAACCATCCTCCTCCCCAAAATAATCATCCCCCTCATCCTCCACCTCGTCCAGGACAGTTCCCTGAGCAGACAATGCCTGACTGTCATCAAGGCTTCCCTCCTCCTCCTCCTCCACTGCAGATGCCTGATCCTTATTGTGCGTCAAAGTTTGCATGAGCAGGCGCATGAGTGGGATGCTCATGCTTATGATGGCGTCTTCTGCGCTTACCAGCCGTGTGCATTCCTCAAAACACTGAAGGACTTTACAGAGGTCTTTCAGCTTTGACCACTGCACACCCGACAACTCCATGTCTGCCCTCACACTGCCTGCCCGTGTATCCTCCCACAAATGCATTACAGCCTGCCTTTGTTCACACAGCCTCTCAACCATGTGCATGGTGGAGTTCCATCTTGTTGCAACGTCTATGATTAGGCGGTGCTTGGGGAGGTGGAGCGATCGCTGCAGCCTCTGCATACAACTGGAGTCTACGGACGAGCGACGGATGTGCGAGCACAGTCTTTGCACCTTATGGAGCAGGGCTGGTAACTCCGGATAATTATTTATGAAGCACTGCACCACCAGGTTCAAGGTGTGAGCCAGGCAAGGTATGTGTCTGAGTTTTGCCAGGGCTATGGCTGCCACAAAATTACGTCCGTTATAACTGACTACCTTGCTTGGCTCAAGATGTAGACTGCCCAGCCATGACTCAGTTTCTCGCTGCAAGTAGTCGGCCAGTACCTCCGCGGTGTGTCTGTTGTCGCCCAAAGACATCATATTTAAAACAGCCTGCTGACGCTTACCACTAGCTGTTCGATAGTGGGACACCTCGTGTGCAACACTGGCAGCTGCGGATGGAGTGCTGGTGCGACTGCGCTCTGTCAACGAGATTTCGCTTCTGGAGGAGGGGAAGGGTCAAACACCTACAGCCAACTGTTGCCTATACCGTGGGCTAGGCAGCACTGTCCCACCGCCGCTGTCCCCTGTGGACCCTGCATCCACCACATTAACCCAGTGCGCAGTGATGGACACGTAATGGCCCTGGCCATGCCTACTGGCCCATGCATCTGTTGTGAGATGCACCTTTCCACTCACTGATTGTTTGAGTGCATGGACAATGTGGTCTTTCACATGCAGGTGGAGAGCAGGGATGGCTTTTCTAGAAAATAAGTGCCGAATGGGTAGGTCATAGCGTTGGACAGCGTAGGCCATGAGCTCTCAGAACGCTGCGCTTTCAACCCAACGGAAGGGCATCATCTCTAATGAGATCAGTTTGGCAATGTAGGCGTTCAAAGCCAGTGTACGCGGATGAGAGGATGAGTACTTTCTTGTCCTACTCAGAGTCTCTGCTATGGTGAGCTGGACTTGAGAGCTGCATATGGTGGAACTAGCGGTGGACATGGTGGACTGAGAGGGGGTTGGTGATGGTGATGGCCTAGATGCAGTCTTTCGTTGGAAAACCATTGGGATTCCCTGACTGCTTTGGCCTTGCGACGACACCTCAACATTTCTTGCTGGTGGTGTGCTAACCGGTGGGCTTACAGTGGGGGAAGCGATGTAGCATTGCTGGCGACCTTCAGTCGGAGCAGGTGCACATGTGGTACCTGAGGTTTTGTAGTCCATCTACGCTTGAAAGTGCATGATGTTTAAATGTCTAAGCATGCAACTGGTATTCAAATTTCTGAGATTTTTCTCTCGGCTAAAGGTCCTTCCGCACTTCTTACAGATAACCTTTGCCTCATCAATAGGATTTTGGTCAAAAAAGTGCCACACTGCACTCTTCCTACTATGGGATAAATTTTCAGGGCTTGCACGCTGTGCTAATTTGACTGTCTGGCCAAGCTGTCCTGCAACCCCTTTTGTTTTTTTAACACGTTTTTGGACTGCTACGGGCCTGCCAGATAACCGCTGCTGCGATGTCGATGCCTGCTGCCGATCCTCCTCCTCTTCTGAGCTATTGCCAGCGACACCTTCTTCCCCCAATGGATGCCAATCCGGGTCAACAACTGAGTCATCCATCACCTCCTCCTCAATTTCATCTGCACCTTCCTCTGTGTCACCATGTAAGGTGGTATAGTTTGCGGGAAGGGGCACCTGAGTTTCATCAGGGTCAGATTCTGGCTCAGTAGACTGCGAGAGCAATGCAGTGCTCTGGGTGAATGTACCAGCAGAATCATCTAGCAGTGGCTGTGCATTAGTTCACTCCATGTCAGATTCATCTTGGACTGGGGAATTCAGGATTTGATTTGATAACCCAGGCATGGTATGTGAAAAGAGCTCCAGGGAGTAATCTGTAGTGTGGCCTGCCGCATCCTTCACTTTTGGTGGGGGTGAAGGACACAAGGAAAGGTGTTGTTCCTGCCCAGGAGCCTGCACTGACGACTCAGGCTAAGTTCACACGTTGCGGAATTGCCGCGGAAATTTCCGCGGCAATCCCGCACTTCTCCCGCAGGAAATACGCACGTTTTTTTTATGCTGATTCCCGCCAGAATAATAGCGTTTTGCAAGCGTAATTAGCTTGCAGAATGCTAGCGTTTTACTAGCGATCTGTAGCATCGCTTGGAAAACTGATTGACAGGTTGGTCACACGAGTCAAACATAATGTTTGACACGTGTGACCAACTTTTTACTATTGATCCCGCCTATGCCGCATCAATAGTAAAAAGATCTAATGTAAAAATAATAAAAAAAATAATAAATAATGATATTCTCACCTTCCGGCGTCCCCCGCAGCCTTCCCGCCTCTCAGCGACGCTCCCGGCAACTCCGGTCCCAAGGATGCATTGCGACAAATCACACCGATGACGTAGCATCTCGCGAGACCGCTATGCCATCTGGGTGATTCTCGCAAAGGACTCTTGGGACCGGAAGTTGCCGGGAGCGTCGCTGAAGGCGGGAAGGCTGCGGGGGCCGCGGGAAGGCTGCGGGGGCCGCCGGAAGGTGAGAATATCATTATTTTTTATTTTAATTATTGTTTTACCAGGGATATGGTACCCAGGGCCTGGAGGAGAGTCTCCTCTGCTCCAGACCCTGGGTACCATCCGCACATGAACCGCTTACATTGCGCATAGTGGGCATAGCCACATGCGGAAAGTAAGCGGTTCAATGCATTCCTATGGCGGCGGAATCACCGCGGTTACGCTAAATTAATGAACATGTTGCTTTTTTTTCCGCTAAGCGTTTTTTTCGCGGAAAAAAACGCAACATGTGTACAAAACATGCGGAATCAATTAAAACGTATAGAATGCTTAATGCTTGCGTTTTGTTCGCGGTTTAACCGCGGAAAATAGCGGAAAAACCGCGAAAAAAACGCAATTATTCCTGATCGTGTGCACTTAGCCTTAGTGCTTGCATTTTTTGAAACTTCAGAAGAGGCGGCGATAGATCTGGAGGCTGGTTCGGCAATGTAAGACAAAACCTGTTCCTGATGCTCCGGCTTTAAAGCGGTTTACCTACTCCCAGAAAAGGGAGCCTTCCAGGCCTTCTGGAGCCAGACGATGACGCAGGCTCAACACCTCCTTCCTTAGGTGCTATTGGGCTTTTGGCACTACCAGCAGATGCACCACCACCACCACCATCATTCCCAGCTGGCCTCCCGCCCACGTCCTCTTCCACCATACTTCCTCATGTTTGGGAAAATGTACCAAAAATACCAGCAGATATATGGTACTGTATGAGGAGAGCACAGCTGTATACAGTGTAGGGGAAAATTTCAATCTCTGTATATATTTCCGGAGTCACAGACAGACGCTCACTCAGTATGGATTTGACCGTAAAACAAAGAGCAGATATACGGTACTGTATCAGAAGCGGACAGCTGTATATGGTGTAGGGGAAAATTTAAATCTCCGTATATACACTGCTCAAAAAAATAAAGGGAACACTTAAACAACAGAATATAACTCCAAGTAAATCAAATTTCTGTGAAATCAAACTGTCCACTTAGGAAGCTACACTGATTGACAATCAATGTCACATGCTGTTGTGCAAATGGAATAGACAACGGATGGAAATTATTGGCAATTATCAAGACACACTCAATAAAGGAGTGGTTCTGCAGGTGGGGACCACAGACCACATCTCAGTACCAGTGCTTTCTGGCTCATGTTTTGGTCACTTTTGAATGTTGGTTGTGCTTTCACACTCGTGGTAGCATGAGACGGTGTCACGCTGTATAGCAGATATATATATGTGATGTCAGTAATCTATATCAAAAGGGCAACATACAATATAACATGCGCATAGATATATGATAACATAGAATTACCTGACAGAATGTCCAGTGGGTCAATACGGAATCCGTTATACGCTGTCTCCGGCTAGAGGGTGACCGGGGTCTAAGCTGACCCTAAACTGGGGTCCTAACTAATCCCTCAACCTGGAGGTACTGTTAAAGGTACAGAGGTCCAGGCCACCAGCGTAAACCCTGTCTCCTATCAATCCCTGCCAACTGTAATCTAGTCCTAAGAAGGACCCTGATTACTACCAAAGGGAATGAACAGGTAACGGTTAATGAACAGAAAGACATACAAGAAAGACAAGAAATAAAGTAAATAAAGTCTTACATACAACACTCACACACAGTAGGAACACCTAAGGTCTCAGAGATAAACTATAAGCTATAAGAGTAAAAACAACTAAGGAGCTCTTAGCTTAAGTATTCTCAGAACCGATCCAGTCTGCTAGACTACATGAAGGCTTTCACCGGCATCTAACAAGCAGACTGGCAGGTATATGAAGGAATCTAATTAGAACATAATCAAAAGCAGCCGGGCGAGGCTGGACCTAGTCTTAGCAAAGAGCTAGGTAAAATTAACTCCCTCATTACCAAACACAAAGAAACAGCAACTCAGCTGTGAGAAGTCAGAGTGTGTAATCGCGACGATCCTTGTGGCGATACACCCATGACAGTACCCCCCCCTCTACGAGGGGACTCCGGACCCTCAGGGCCAGGTCTGCCCGGGTGAGTTGTGTGAAAGGTCCGAACCAATCGATCTGCGTTAACATCAGACGCAGGGACCCACGTCCTCTCCACAGGACCATACCCCCTCCAATGAACCAAGTACTGAAGGGATCGGCGACTGAGACGTGAGTCAATGATTTTCGACCCATGAAATTCCACGTTATCATTGACCACCACTGAAGGAGGAGGTAGAGGTGACGGTATGACTGGTGCCACATACTTTTTAAGTAATGACTTGTGAAACACATTATGAATTTTAAACGTAGGAGGGAGGTCCAAACGAAATGCCACAGGATTAATTATGGAACTGATCCTGTACGGCCCGATGAATCTGGGACCCAACCTCCAGGAGGAAACTTTAAGTTTTATATTCCTGGTAGACAACCAAACTAGATCGTTCACCTTCAGATCTAGACCAGAAACTCTCTCCCTATCAGCCATCCGTTTGTAACGGTTCCCCGTAACCTTCAGTCTTAACTGATCTGGAACTATCAGTCTCCCTGAAAGTCCCACAGGGGCGTCCCCCTGAGCCCCCAATACCTCCCCCTCAAGCTCAGAGCATACAGCTGACACTACAACTCCCTCCTGAGGAATAGGAACCGGATCATCCGTCTTCCCGGCCCCTGGGAAAGTACGAGATAAGGCATCAGGAAGCAACTTTATTGAGCAGTCATATGCGCGATGAGGAGGTAACTCTTTACACCCCTCCTCTGAGAACATCTCCCCAAAGTCCTCCAGAAAAGGAGACAAAGTCCTAGGCACAACCGCACCGATGACCGTGCTCATGCAGTTATTCTTGCAAAATTCACCCCACTGGCTTATCTTTCTGGATTGCCAATCAATCACTGGGTTATGTTTAGCCAACCAAGGAAGTCCCAACACAATAGGAGTAGGTAGACCCTCCAACACATAACAAGACAATTGCTCTTTATGTATTGCCCCTACTCGAAGATCTATGTTATGAACAGCTTGTACCAAGCTACCTTGACCAAGAGGTCTAGAATCAATAGAGAGTATAGGGACCGGTTTGGCCAATACACTCAGTTGCATACCATGCACCTGGGCAAACCGAGCGTCCACCAGATTAGCCCCGGACCCACTATCAAGAAAAACAGAAATCCTCTCAGTTCTAGTACCAATCACCACCTCCGCAGGCACGAGAAACTGAGAGGGATTTGGGGACGAAATACACACTCCCAGGTTAACTCCTTTGCTCGAAGATGCCCGGGATGGACACCCCCCAACAAAATGTCCCTCTCTCCCGCAAAAGAAACACCTTCTAGTCTTGCGGCGCACCGCCGATTCCCTCCTACAAAAAGATGTCCCTCCCAACTGCATGGGTTCCTCAGAACAGACATGGGGAACCTCAGTATAAGGGACTTTAGTAGTAGGTGGAGTCATCACGGGAGGCGGAGTTACCTCACGTCTTCCCCGAATTCGTCTATCAATGCGAATAGCGAGGGCCATAGCAGCCTCCAGTGATGGAGGAGAATCATACTGAGCCAACACATCTTTTAATTTGTCAGACAACCCTTGACAAAACTGGCTCCTAAGAGCTGGGTCATTCCACTGAGTATCTGTTGCCCATCTACGGAACTCAGAAGAATATTCCTCCGCTGGACGATTTCCTTGCCGATTTTACGTAACTTTGTTTCAGCAAGGGAAACTCGATCCGGATCATCATATACCAGACCCAGGGCAGTAAAAAATCGATCCACTGACTGGAGATCTGGGAGCCTGGAGGAATAGAGAACGCCCAAGATTGAGGGTCCCCTTGTAAGAGCGAGATAACAATTCCCACCCTCTGCTCTTCACTCCCAGATGACCGAGGCCGCAGCCGAAAGTACAATTTACATGCCTCCCGGAAAGTAAAAAATTTGTCCCGCCCACCAGTGAACCTGTCCGGAAGAGCAACCTTAGATTCAGATCTGGTTTGCTCCGGGGGGGACAAAACCTTGGACTTAATGTCTGCAAACTCCATGGACAACCCCTGCAACTGCCGGGCCAGCTGGGCTACTGGATCCATGACAGCTGGAGAGAATCTTTAGTATGGCCGGTGAAAATGTCACGCTGTATAGCAGATATATATATGTGATGTCAGTAATCTATATCAAAAGGGCAACAACAATATAACATGCGCATAGATATATGATAACATAGAATTACCTGACAGAATGTCCAGTGGGTCAATACGGAATCCGTTATACGCTGTCTCCGGCTAGAGGTGACCGGGGTCTATGCTGACCCTAAACTGGGGTCCTAACTAATCCCTCTACCTGGAGGTACTGTTAAAGGTACAGAGGTCCAGGCCACCAGCGTAAACCCTGTCTCCTATCAATCCCTGCCAACTGTAATCTAGTCCTAAGAAGGACCCTGATTACCACCAAAGGGAATGAACAGGTAACGGTTAATGAACAGAAAGACATACAAGAAAGACAAGAAATAAAGTAAATAAAGTCTTACATACAACACTCACACACAGTAGGAACACCTAAGGTCTCAGAGATAAACTATAAGCTATAAGAGTAAAAACAACTAAGGAGCTCTTAGCTTAAGTATTCTCAGAACCGATCCAGTCTGCTAGACTACATGAAGGCTTTCACCGGCATCTAACAAGCAGACTGGCAGGTATATGAAGGAATCTAATTAGAACATAATCAAAAGCAGCCGGGCGAGGCTGGACCTAGTCTTAGCAAAGAGCTAGGTAAAATTAACTCCCTCATTACCAAACACAAAGAAACAGCAACTCAGCTGTGAGAAGTCAGAGTGTGTAATCGCGACGATCCTTGTGGCGATACACCCATGACAGACGGACTCTACAACCCACACAAGTGGCTCAGGTAGTGCAGCTCATCCAGGATGGCTCATCAATGCGAGCTGTGGCAAGAAGGTTTGCTGTGTCTGTCAGCGTAGTGTCCAGAGGCTAGAGGCGCTACCAGGAGACGTGGGGGGGGCCGTAGGAGGGCAACAACCCAGCAGCAGGACCACTACCTCTGCCTTTGTGCAAGGAGGAACAGGAGGAGCACTGCCAGAGCCCTGAAAAAATGACCTCCAGCAGGTCACAAATGTGCATGTGTCTACACAAACGGTTTAGAAACCGACTCCATGAGGATGGTCTGAGTGCCCGACGTCAACAGATGGGGGTTGTGCTCACAGCCCAACACCGTGCATGATGCTTGGCATTTGCCACAAAACACCAGGATTGGCAAATTCGCCACTGGCGCCCTGTGCTATTCACAGATGAAAGCAGGTTCACACTGAGCACATGTGACAGAGTCTGGAGACGCCGTGGAGAGCGATCTGCTGCCTGCAACATCCTTCAGCATGATCGGTTTGGCAGTGGGTCAGTAATGGTGTGGGGTGGCATTTCTTTGGAGGGCCGCACAGCCCTCCATGTGCTCGTCAGAGGTAGCCTGACTGCCATTAGGTACCGAGATGAGATCCTCAGACCTCTTGTGAGACCATATGCTGGTGCGGTTGGCCCTGGGTTCCTTCTAATGCAGGACAATGCCAGACCTCATGTGGCTGGAGTGTGTCAGCAGTTCCTGCAAGATGAAGGAATTGAAGCTATGGACTGGCCGCCTGTTCTCCAGACCTGAATCCGATTGAGCACATCTGGGACATCATGTCTCGCTCCAGCCACTAACGTCACGTTGCTCCACAGACTGTCCAGGAGTTGGCGGATGCTTTAGTCCAGGTCTGGGAAGAGATCCCTCAGGAGACCATTCGCAACCTCATCAGGAGCATGCCCAGGCATTGTAGGGAGGTCATACAGGCACGTGGAGGCCACACACACTACTGAGCATCATTTTGA
Organism: Oophaga sylvatica; assembly: GCA_033576555.1. Lineage (NCBI taxonomy): Eukaryota > Metazoa > Chordata > Amphibia > Anura > Dendrobatidae > Oophaga > Oophaga sylvatica. The sequence continues at coordinate 6,144,766 of JARQOD010000002.1, forward strand.
CTTGTTTTAAGGATGAGCATCATTTTGACTTGTTTTAAGGACATTACATTCCACTTTAATTTTGTGGGTGACTCCAAATGCAGGACAATGCCAGACCTCATGTGGCTGGAGTGTGTCAGCAGTTCCTGCAAGATGAAGGAATTGAAGCTATGGACTGGCCCGCCTGTTCTCCAGACCTGAATCCGATTGAGCACATCTGGGACATCATGTCTCGCTCCATCCACCGTCACGTTGCACCACAGACTGTCCAAGAGTTGGCGGATGCTTTAGTCTAGGTCTGGGAGGAGATCCCTCAGGAGACCATCTGCCGCCTCATCAGGAGCATGCCCAGGCATTGTAGGGAGGTCATTCAAGCACGTGGAGGCCACACACACTACTGAGCATCATTTTGACTTGTTTTAAGGACAAGCATCATTGTGACTTGTTTTAAGGACATTACATTCCACTTTAATTTTGTGGGTGACTCCAAATCCAGGCCTCCATTGGTTAATAAATTTGATTTCCATTGATAATTTTTGCGTGATTTTGTTGTCAGCACATTCAATTTTGTACAGAACAAAGTATTCATGAGAATATTTCTTTCGTTCAGATGTAGGATGTGTTATTTGAGTGTTCCCTTCATTTTTTTGAGCAGTGTATTTCCGGAGTCACACACAGACGCTCACTCAGTATGAATTTGACCGTAATACAAAGAGCAGATATACGGTACTGTGTCAGAAGCGGACAGCTGTATACGGTGAAGGGGAAAATTTCAATCTCCGTATATATTTCCGGAGTCACACACAAATAGTCAGCATGTATTTGTCCGTGATACCAGCCGTGCACGGTAGTGTGTGAGTAGCGTACAGCTCTATACGGTGTGGGAAAAAAATGAACGCTCGGTAACTGCAGAAAAAAATAATAAAAGAATTAGTGCTGTGTAAAAAGCAGTCTGCACAGCAGTGTACACACAGCAATACAGCTATCAGGCAGCCTAATAACCAGCACTGCTGCACACAAAAAAATCCTCCCCTGTCATTGCACACTAACTGTACAGCACAATCGCTATCAGCACAAGCACAGAAGATCTTCTCTTTCCAGCCCTAACTCTCTCCCTACTGATAAACAGCGCAGCAACCTCTCCCTACTGTTAATATCGGCAGAAGTAAAATGGAGGTCGGCGGTCAGGGCTTTTATAGACACTATGACGCCCCCCAAAGCAAGCCAATCACTGCAATGCCCTTCTCTAAGATGGTGGTGGACGCTGCCCATGTCATCTCGTTGCCGACAGTGTACGTCCTTGCTCATTGGCTGAAAAAAGGCGCCTGAAAGCATTCTGGGAAACTCGACTTTGGCGCTCGTTTTGCTGAACGCATGGCCGACTGCACGCTATGGTCGGGTTTAGGGCAACGAAACCCGACTTTGGCGAAAGTCGGCGACTTATGAATCTGACCGACCTGTTTCGCTCAACTCTAGAATTGACCAAAGAAAAATGTTTTAATAAAAATTCTGACTCGCTGTAATCAGGAATTCTTGTATTTGTTTAGAATAGTTGCTAAATTTGAGTAAACGATTTGACAATATTTCAGTAGCCGAGCTCCGCGGTGTTAATGGATCTAGTGCGATCACATCCCATCATCCATATACAAGTATCCGGCCACATTGTGGGGTCTAATGATGAAATCTCACAGTATCTCTGATACAACTAACCAAGAGCTGGAGTTCTGTTTTTCATGGAGTCCTGCACTTAAGGGAACCTGTGATCAGCAATTTTTCCCCTCCATTGTTAAAATTTCACATCGGCGCCGTCCGAGCTGCGGGCGGCATTTGGGCACAGTGAGATCTTGGAAGTTTTCAGGAAAATGGCGCCGGCGGCTGTGCTTGCTTAGATTACTCAATGTAACTGGCGCCATTTTATTGAAGCCAATCATCAGTCCCAGCTGCGGGCGGCGCTTTGTGAAGATTGATGTAATAGTGGGTTCCAGTAAAATGCGCAGCCGCCATTTTCTTGAAGACTTCAAAGAGCTCAATCTGTGCAAGCGCTGCCGGCGGCTAGGATGGGGCCTGCGCAAACTATGAAATAAAGAAGAGACACCCAGACACAGCGGAGGCGATGGGAACTATTCGTTTAGCTGGTAAATATCATTCCCGTGAGGAATCGGAGGCGTTCTGTGAGGAGGTGTCATACGAGGCGTCTGTATCCGTAAAGCTGACTTTTTTATGGTATGAAAAAATTACGCTTCGTCTTCTCCATCTTTTGAAATTATACTTGGACAAGAATTCTCCTGTGTCGTCTCCTCCACAGACATCTGTCTTATTGTGCCGTCTCCTCCGCAGACGCGTCTTATCGTGCCGTCTCCTCCGCAGATGTCTGTCTCATTGTGCCGTCTCCTCCGCAGACGCGTCTTATCGTGCCGTCTCCTCCACAGACGTGTGTCTCATTGTGCCGTCTCCTCCGCAGATGTCTGTCTCATTGTGCCGTCTCCTCCGCAGATGTCTGTCTCATTGTGCCGTCTCCTCCGCAGACGCGTCTTATCGTGCCGTCTCCTCCGCAGATGTCTGTCTCATTGTGCCGTCTCCTCCGCAGACGTGTCTTATCGTGCCGTCTCCTCCACAGACGTGTGTCTCATTGTGCCGTCTCCTCCGCAGACGTGTCTTATCGTGCCGTCTCCTCCGCAGATGTCTGTCTTATTGTGCCGTCTCCTCCACAGACGTGTCTTATTGTGCCGTCTCCTCCACAGACGTGTCTTATTGTGCCGTCTCCTCCGCAGACGCGTCTTATCGTGCCGTCTCCTCCGCAGACGTCTGTCTCATTGTGCCGTCTCTTCCGCAGACGTGTCTTATTGTGCCGTCTCCTCCGCAGACGTGTGTCTCATTGTGCCGTCTCCTCCGCAGACGTGTCTTATCGTGCCGTCTCCTCCGCAGATGTCTGTCTTATTGTGCCGTCTCCTCCACAGATGTCTGTCTTATTGTGCCATCTCCTCCGCAGATGTCTGTCTCATTGTGCCGTCTCCTCCACAGACGTGTCTTATTGTGCCGTCTCCTCCGCAGATGTCTGTCTCATTGTGCCGTCTCCTCCGCAGACGTGTCTTATTGTGCCGTCTCCTCCGCAGACGCGTCTTAACGTGCCGTCTCCTCCGCAGACGCATCTTATTGTGCCGTCTCCTCCGAAGACGCGTCTTATCGTGCCGTCTCCTCCGCAGATGCGTCTTATTGTGCCGTCTCCTCCGCAGACGTGTCTCATTGTGCCGTCTCCTCCGCAGATGTCTGTCTTATTGTGCCGTCTCCTCCGCAGATGTCTGTCTCATTGTGCCGTCTCCTCCGCAGACGTGTCTTATTGTGCCATCTCCTCCGCAGACGTCTGTCTCATTGTGCCGTCTCCTCCGCAGACGTGTCTCATTGTGCCGTCTCCTCTGCAGATGTCTGTCTTATTGTGCCGTCTCCTCCGCAGATGTCTGTCTCATTGTGCCGTCTCCTCCGCAGACGTGTCTTATTGTGCCATCTCCTCCGCAGATGTCTGTCTCATTGTGCCGTCTCCTCCACAGACGTGTCTTATCGTGCCGTCTCCTCCGCAGATGTCTGTCTTATTGTGCCGTCTCCTACGCAGATGTCTGTCTTATTGTGCCGTCTCCTCCGCAGATGTCTGTCTCATTGTGCCGTCTCCTCCGCAGACGTGTCTTATTGTGCCATCTCCTCCGCAGATGTCTGTCTCATTGTGCCGTCTCCTCCGCAGAGTGTCTTATCGTGCCGTCTCCTCTGCAGACGTGTGTCTTATCGTGCCGTCTCCTTCGCAGACGTGTGTCTTATCGTGCCGTCTCCTCCGCAGATGTCTGTCTCATTGTGCCGTCTCCTCCGCAGATGTCTGTCTCATTGTGCCGTCTCCTCTGCAGACGTGTCTTATTGTGCAGTCTCCTCCGCAGACGTGTATCTTATCGTGCCGTCTCCTCCGCAGATGTCTGTCTCATTGTGACACCATTAGTCCACGATTGGACCCCTTTCAATAAGCAGTCGGGTAGGCGTTTTCTTTCTTTTTTTCTTTTTCAATTTTCTTTCCTTTTTTTCCTTTATTTTGGATGGAATATACACATATATGCGTTTACTTCCTCATTTCATGCATATTACACTAATGATCATATTGTACATATTTTATAAATCATTTTGTTAATTTTGCAGTACTTTGATGAAGGTCCGACTTGGACCGAAACGTTGATTTTGTTTTGGACTGCAATAAAATTTACTATTCTTCACAAAAGTTGAGTGCCAAGTTATCTTTCTATATTATCACTCGGTTGGGTTCCTACTTGTGCACCTTCTACAGTAGTGCCACGTTATATCTCTCACTGTCTCATTGTGCCGTCTCCTCCGCAGACGTGTCTTATCGTGCCGTCTCCTCCACAGATATCTGTCTTATTGTGCCGTCTCCTCCGCAGACGTGTCTTATTGTGCCGTCTCCTCCGCAGACGTGTCTTATCGTGCCGTCTCCTCCACAGATGTCTGTCTCATTGTGCCGTCTCCTCCGCAGACGTGTCTTATTGTGCCGTCTCCTCCGCAGACGCATCTTATTGTGCCATCTCCTCCGCAGACGTGTGTCTTATTGTGCCGTCTCCTCCGCAGATGTCTGTCTTATCGTGCCATCTCCTCCGCAGACGTGTGTCTTATTGTGCCGTCTCCTCCGCAGACGTGTCTTATCGTGCCGTCTCCTCCGCAGATGTCTGTCTTATTGTGCTGTCTCCTCCGCAGACGTGTCTTATCGTGCCGTCTCCTCCGCAGACGTGTCTTATTGTGCCGTCTCCTCCGCAGACGTGTCTTATTGTGCCGTCTCCTCCGCAGATGTGTCTTATTGTGCCGTCTCCTCCGCAGACGCCATCTTAATTTATGTGTCCATCTCCTCCGCAGACTGTGTCTTATCGTGCCGTCTCCTCCGCAGACGTGTCTTATCGTGCCGTCTCCTCCGCAGATGTCTGTCTTATCGTGCCTCTCCTCCGCAGACGTGTGTCTTATTGTGCCGTCTCCCCCGCAGACGTGTCTTATTGTGCCGTCTCCTCCGCAGACGTGTCTTATCGTGCCGTCTCCTCCGCAGATGTCTGTCTTATTGTGCCCGTCTCCTCCGCAGACTGCGTGCCTCTCATCGTGCCATCCTCCTCCGCAGACGTGTCTTATTGTGCCGTCTCCTCCGCAGACGTGTCTTATCGTGCCGTCTCCTCCACAGATGTCTGTCTCATTGTGCCGTCTCCTCCGCAGACGTGTCTTATTGTGCCGTACTCCTCCGCAGACATGTCTTATTGTGCCGTCTCCTCCGCAGACATGTCTTATCGTGCCATCTCCTCCGCAGACTGTGTCTTATTGTGCCGTCTCCTCCGCAGACGTGTCTTATCGTGCCAGTCTCCTCCGCAGATGTCTGTCTTATTGGCCGTCTCCTCCGCAGACGTGTCTTATCGTGCCGTCTCCTCCGCAGAGTCTGTCTTATTGTGCTGTCTCCTCCGCAGACGTGTCTTATCGTGCCGTCTCCTCCGCAGACGTGTCTTATTGTGCCGTCTCCTCCGCAGACGTGATCTTATCGTGCCGTCTCCTCCCGAGTCGTCTTATTGTGCCGTCTCCTCCGCAGACGTGTCTTATCGTGCCGTCTCCTCCGCAGAATCTTACGTGCCTCTCCTCCGCATGTCTTATTGTGCCGTCTCCTCCGCAGACGTGTCTTATCGTGCCGTCTCCTCCGCAGATGTCTGTCTTATTGTGCCGTCTCCTCCGCAGACATGTCTTATCGTGCCATCTCCTCCGCAGACGTGTCTTATTGTGCCGTCTCCTCCGCAGACGTGTCTTATCGTGCCGTCTCCTCCACAGATGTCTGTCTCATTGTGCCGTCTCCTCCGCAGACGTGTCTTATTGTGCCGTCTCCTCCGCAGACATGTCTTATTGTGCCGTCTCCTCCGCAGACATGTCTTATCGTGCCATCTCCTCCGCAGACGTGTGTCTTATTGTGCCGTTCCTCCTCCGCAGACGTGTCTTATCCTGCAGTCTCCTCCGCAGATGTCTTCTTATTGTGCCGTCTCCTCCGCAGACGTGTCTTATCGTGCCGTCTCCTCCGCAGATGTCTGTCTTATTGTGCTGTCTCCTCCGCAGACGTGTCTTATCGTGCCGTCTCCTCCGCAGACGTTGTCTTATTGTGCCGTCTCCTCCGCAGACGTATCTTATCGTGCCGTCTCCTCCGCAGTCTGTCTTATTGTGCCGTCTCCTCCGCAGACGTGTCTTATCGTGCCGTCTCCTCCGCAGACGTGTCTTATCGTGCCGTCTCCTCCGCAGACTGTCTTATTGTGCCGTCTCCTCCGCAGACGTGTCTTATCGTGCCGTCTCCTCCGCAGATGTCTGTCTTATTGTGCGTCTCCTCCGCAGACGTGTCTTATCGTGCCATCTCCTCCGCAGACGTGTCTTATTGTGCCGTCTCCTCCGCAGACGTGTCTTATCGTGCCATCTCCTCCCAGATGTCTGTCTATTGTGCCGTCTCCTCCGCAGACGTGTCTTATGTGCCGTCTCCTCCGCAGACATGTCTTATTGTGCCGTCTCCTCCGCAGACTGTCTTATCGTGCCATCTCCTCCGCAGACGGTGTCTTATTGTGCCGTCTCCTCCGCAGACGTGTCTTATCGTGCCAGTCTCCTCCGCAGATGTCTGTCTTATTGTGCCGTCTCCTCCGCAGACGTGTCTTATCGTGCCGTCTCCTCCGCAGATGTCTGTCTTATTGTGTTCGAGCTGTCTGCTCTCCGCAGATCTGTCTTATGTGCCGTCTCCTCCGCAGACGTGTCTTATTGTGCCGTCTCCTCCGCAGACGTATCTTATCGTGCCGTCTCCTCCGCAGTCTGTCTTATTGTGCCGTCTCCTCCGCAGACGTGTCTTATCGTGCCGTCTCCTCCGCAGACGTATCTTATCGTGCCGTCTCCTCCGCAGTCTGTCTTATTGTGCCGTCTCCTCCGCAGACGTGTCTTATTGTGCCGTCTCCTCCGCAGATGTCTGTCTTATTGTGCTGTCTCCTCCGCAGACGTGTCTTATCGTGCCGTCTCCTCCGCAGACGTGTGTCTTATTGTGCCGTCTCCTCCGCAGACGTGTCTTATCGTGCCGTCTCCTCCGCAGATGTCTGTCTTATTGTGCCGTCTCCTCCGCAGACGTGTCTTATCGTGCCGTCTCCTCCGCAGATGTCTGTCTTATTGTGCTGTCTCCTGCGCAGACGTGTCTTATCGTGCCGTCTCCTCCGCAGACGTGTCTTATTGTGCCGTCTCCTCCGCAGACGTATCTTATCGTGCCGTCTCCTCCGCAGTCTGTCTTATTGTGCCGTCTCCTCCGCAGACGTGTCTTATCGTGCCGTCTCCTCCGCAGACATATCTTATCGTGCCGTCTCCTCCGCAGTCTGTCTTATTGTGCCGTCTCCTCCGCAGACGTGTCTTATTGTGCCGTCTCCTCCGCAGAGTTATGTCGTTATTTTATGCCTCTCCTCCGCAGAGTGTCTTATTGTGCCTCTCCTCCGCAGACGTGTGTCTTATCGTGCCGTCTCCTCCGCAGACGTGTCTTATTGTGCCGTCTCCTCCGCAGACGTGTGTCTTATCGTGCCGTCTCCTCCGCAGATGTGTCTTATTGTGCCATCTCCTCCGCAGACGTGTCTTATTGTGCCGTCTCCTCCGCAGACGTGTCTTATCGTGCCGTCTCCTCCGCAGACGTCTGTCCGAGTCCCCATGGCTGCATGTCTCGCAGCTGTTGGACAATCCCTTCTTGTGTTGCGGTTGTTGAACATAGTATTAGAGCATACTGAAGACACTGCCAGCTCACGAGCGCGTTCGCTCAGCACTATCCTCCCCTTTTTATCTGGTTTCAGGTGTGATTTTCACATTGCCCTCCCCTGTCACTTGCCACAGGCGCGTTACCTTTCCAACCAGGAATCCCTCCTTCTTCCCGGTGCAGACGCGCACTCCTGCGATGGATCGATTCCAATAAAACATTGAGGGGGACCTGAAAGCCCTCGCTTGTGATCCCAAATTATTTCACAAAAGATGAAACTTATCTGTCTCAGAGCTGAAAACCTTGGACAATTTATGCGCCCGTTAAGACATAACAATCAAAATGTCTGACGAAGGAGGCTCTGTGGTGGAACGAAATAGTGGAGATTACTGTACGTCCATTACTGTCTACATGTCTCCGCATTTTACAATGGGCTTATCATTGGGGAGATTCTCTAAAAAAGAAACGGAGTATTTAATTGTTGACGACCCCGATATTCCCATTATGAAGATTTGCCCAAAGTCCACAAACCAGGTCTCCCTCTCATCATCTCGGGCGTTGTCTCACCAAGCGAACATCTGGGGCAATGGTCGGCCTTCAGCATCTTGTGCGACGGATCCCTGTGATGTTCTGGACGTTACAGTCTGTATCCCGGTCAGACTCGTGGTCTTGGCTGACCTGTGATGTAGTCGCGTCATCCACCAGCATACCGCATCATGGTGCCATCTCAGCCATCAATCACCATCTGAGCAAACACTGCGCCTTCACCCAGGACTTCCAATCTTTCATCAAATCCGTTTTATCTTTTTGTTAACACATAATTATTTCATGTTTCATAAACAAAAATTTTTTTTGCAAAATAGCGGTGTCTGCATGGCAGCCAAATTCTCACCTTCTGTGGTTAATTTGGTTATGGCACGGTGGGAAGAGATTTACATCTATAATAAGAACAATCCGTCCTATATATGTGTTGATCGTTGTGCTAGAACTATTGATCATTTATTGCTTATCTGGTAGGGGTAAGATTGTAACATCCCATAATTTCTTGATTATTTAAATAATAATGTCACGTCCGCACACAGGTATGTTATGTTTCGGTAGCTGAGGAGAAACTGCAAAAAATAGCCAAAGTAGTAATACACCAGAGAGGCTGGAAACTATTGGATTGCAGTAACCTAAACTAACCGCCACACTAGAAGTAGCCGTGGAGCGTACCTACGGTGATCCTAGACGCCTCGTCACAGCCGGAGAGATAACTACACCTAAAGACAGAAAGATGAAAGCTAACTGCCCCGTAGCAGAACCCCCAAAGAAATAGGAAGCCCCCAAACATGTAATGGCGGTTAGACAAGAAGAAAACACGGACACAGACAGAAAATAGAATGAGCAAACGCTGGGGCCCAATCTGTCTAGATAGAAAAGTATAGGAAAGAATTCTGACTGCAACCCAAAAAAACCCTGACAAAAATACCAACACTTCTGATTAACAAAAAAACCTGAGATCACACGATCTCTACCACCTAAATCAGATCTCTGGTGTAACACACAGCAACACAGCAAATAAAAAGTGACAAAGGAACAAACCAAAAATGCAAACACAAAATAAGCACAATTGCAGCGCAAGATCCCAAAAGGGGACCAGGCTGCAGTCCACTGCAAGCAGCAAATCAGCAGTAAAAATCCAACAGAGGAAAAAAAAAAACACTTATCTGAATGAGAGCAGGAAAACAAGGTGTGCTCCAAGCAAGAGCAGGAAGAACAATTGATTACCGGCAAGGCTGCTGGGAACTAAGGTCACTTATATCATACCATTCACAGCCAGCTGAAGGCCATTCAGTAATTAGTTCATTACTCTCAGCAACCACCGGAGGGAGCCCCAGCTCAGAAGTCGCCTCCAAGATATTCACAACAGTACCCCCCTCTTGAGGAGGGGTCACCGAACCCTCACCTGCGCAACCAGGCCGATCAGGATGAGCTCGATGATAGGCACGGATAAGTCTCCCAGCATGGATGTCCGAAGCAAACACCCAAGAATTGTCCTTCTGACCATAACCTCTCCACTTAACCAAATACTGGAGTTTCCGTCTAGCAAAACGAGAATCCAATATTTTCTCAACCACATACTCCAGATTGCCCTCAACCAAAACAGGTTCAGGAGGCGCAGCCATAGGAACCACTGGCTCGACAAACCTCTTCAATAATGACTTGTGGAACACGTTATGGATCTTAACTGTCCCTGGAAGAAGCAAACGGAAGGAAACCGGATTAATAATTGCCATGATCTTATAAGGTCCAATGAACCTTGGCTTAAATTTTGGAGATGCAACCTTCATAGAGATATTTCTTGAGGACAACCAAACCAAGTCCCCCACTTTTGTAGCATCGGCGTCCCTGCCTTCTGCCAGGCAGGGACGCTGTTCCCCTGCGACAGCGTCCTCTGCCAGGTAGGGACGTCGCCCCCCTTACCCGCGCTCAGCGTCCTCCTTCCATCCTGCTGGGGCCGCGCGCTCCTTCCCTGCTGCTGGACTTAGGGCGCGCGCCCGCGCCCTCCCCTGCTCTTAAAGGGGCCGCGCGCATCTTTCAAAAAGGTCCCCGGCCAATGCCGGAGGACTCCACCCTATATAAAGTACTTCATCCTTAATGGAGGTGCCCGAGCAATGTTGTTGTTGCACTGTTTACTCTGCTTCAGCCCTCAGGGTCCGTTACCAGTTACCTGCCTGTTTCCTGCCAGTTTGCTGTCTGCTACCTGCCTGCAAGCCTGCCTGGAGGTTCGGCCGTCACATGCTGTGACCATCGGCAATTCCAGAGACTCTCGCCTGCTCACTTGGGAGCACTCATCTGCCATCTGACTGCAAGCCCACCTGAAGGTTCGGCCATCACCTGCGGTGTTCATCGGCTGTTCCAGAGACTCTCGCCTGTTCACTTGGGGCCGCTCATCTGTCATCTGCCTGCTAGCCTACCGGGAGGCTCCACCGTCTCAGGTCGTATATACCTGTCCAGTCAAAGACTGCCCCGGCTCCTTGCCTGCCTGTTTATCCAGAGACTGCCCCGGTCACTTGCTGTGACTTCCTGCCTGTCTAACCAGAGACTGCCCCGGTCACTTGCTGTGACTTCTTGCCTGTCTAACCAGAGACTGCCCCGGTCACTTGCTGTGACTTCCTGCCTGTCTAACCAGAGACTGCCCCGGTCACTTGCCGTGACTTCCTGCCTGTCTACCCAGAGATTGCCCCGGTCACTTGCCGTGACTTCCTGCCTGTCTAACCAGAGACTGTCCTGGTCACTTGCCGTGACTACCTGCCTGTCTACCCAGAGACTGCCCCGGTCACTTGCCGTGACTACCCGCCTGTCTACCCAGAGACTGCCCCGTCACTTGCCGTGACTACCCGCCTGTCTAACCAGAGACTGCCCCCGTCACTTGCAGTGACTTCCTATCCGTCTCCCCGGGCGCCACCCGCTCCTTTACAAGGAAAGCCTCCTTGTATAATAAAGCTCAGAGGTTCCGCCTCCCAGACCCGTTACAGTTTGCTCGGGCCATGGAACCCAGTGGCACCCAAACCCCTTCGCTCTCTGACCTGTGTCATGAACTGTCTCGTCAGAGGTCTCAACAGGAGTCCATCCTGGGTCACCTGCGGAATGTTAATTCCCGCCTGGACACCCTGACTACTTCACCAGCAACCACCGCGGGCGCCATGACTCGCAATCCGGCAGTTCCGCTGCTTACCAATTCCGTGGTTTCTGTTCCTGGACCTCGACTTTCAGCTCCTCCTCGGTTTGGAGGCGACCCTGCTCTGGCTCGGGGTTTCATTAACCAATGCACCCTGCATTTTGAACTCCTGGCACACCAGTTTAACTCCGACCGGGCCAAAATTGCCTTCATCATGTCCCATCTCACCGGAGAGGCCCTGGCCTGGCTAAATCCTCTTTGGGAGAGAGAGGATCCTCTGGTGTCTGACCTGTCTGCTTTTCTCTCAGCCTTCCGGAAGGTATTCGATGAACCCGGACGGAAGACCTCCTCTGCATCTTCTCTGCTGCATCTCCGTCAGGAAAGTCTCACCGTGGGTCAATATGCCATACGGTTCCGTACCCTTGCCTCGGAGCTAGCTTGGGATAATGACGCTCTGATCTCTGTCTTCTGGGAGGGTCTGTCCGGCCGCATTAAAGATGAACTTGCTGGTCGGGACATTCCAACCTCTCTCGATGACCTAATAAATCTCGCCAATCGAATTGATCTGCGGTTCCAGGAGCGCGCTAAAGAGGTCACCCGTGAGAGAAGGTTTCCTCGTCTTGCTCCTTCTTTTCAGAGACCTGTAACTCCTTCCGTTTCTCCTCAGGTACACTCTTCTGAGCCTATGCAAGTCGACCAGACCAAGATGGTCAAAGCCCGTCAGGACTCACGCCGTACCGAGAAGAGTTGCTTCTACTGTGGCAGTAAGGAGCACTGGATCCGTACCTGCCCAGAGAGGTCGGGAAACGCCTGTGTCTAGGTTCGCTCGGAGAGGTCCACCTAGACAAAAATAAATCCTCTTCATCTCTGCTGTTGTCAGTCTCAATTCTCCTCGGTGAGAACCGTTATTTCGAACTTGCCCAACTTGATTCTGGAGCAGCCGGGAATCTTGTTTCACAGGCTCTAGTAGAGAAATATCGCATTCCTACCAAACCTCTGGTTGAACCAGTATCTGTTGCTGCTGTGGATGGAGGTCTCCTGCCACGTCCCATCCAACTTATCACTGAAGCCATAACCCTGCAGGTAGGAATGCTGCATTCTGAGAGCATCTCGTTTCATGTTCTGCCTGGACTCTCACATGCTTTCTTACTAGGTCTGCCTTGGCTCCAAAAGCATGCACCCGTGCTCGACTGGCAGAATGGAGAGATTCTTCGCTGGGGACAGGACTGTCATAAAACTTGCTTGGTTCCTGTTCATCCCGTCCGTCCTTCTCCTACACCAACTAATCTACCAGGGCTCCCGATTCCATATTGGTCTTTCGTTGATGTCTTTAATAAAAAGGAAGCAGAGACATTACCCCCGCACAGACCATATGATTGCCCTATCGACCTGCAACCCGGTACTACGCCTCCCCGTGGGCGTATTTACCCATTGTCCGCTGCTGAGACCAGGTCGATGTCCGAATATATCGAGGAGAATTTGGCTAAGGGATTCATCCGGAAATCCACCTCCCCAGCGGGAGCAGGTTTCTTCTTCGTAAAAAAGAAAGACGGCTCTCTCCGTCCCTGTATTGACTACAGAGGCCTAAATTTGATCACGGTGAAGAATAAGTACCCTCTTCCGCTCATTCCAGAATTGTTTGATCGTCTGAGGGGGGCTAGAATCTTCACCAAACTGGATCTCCGTGGGGCATATAACCTGGTCCGTATCCGTCGCGGAGATGAATGGAAGACGGCATTCAATACCCGGGACGGCCACTACGAGTATTTGGTTATGCCCTTTGGTCTCTGTAATGCTCCAGCAGTCTTTCAGGAGTTGGTCAATGACATCTTCCGGGACCTTCTCTACTCCTGCGTTGTGGTGTACCTAGACGACATCTTGGTCTTCTCTCCGGATCTCCAGTCTCACCGGAGGGATGTTCGTCAGGTTCTGCTCAGGCTCAGGCAGAATCACCTCTTCGCCAAATATGAGAAGTGCCTCTTTGAGCAGACCTCGCTTCCGTTTTTGGGCTACATCATTTCTCAGACAGGCCTACGAATGGATCCGGAGAAACTGTCTGCCATCGAGAAATGGCCCCGACCGGAGGGTTGAAGGCCATTCAGCGGTTCCTGGGATTCGCCAATTATTACCGACTCTTCATACCACACTTCTCTTCCCGGACTGCTCCAATCTCCGCGCTCACCCGCAAGGATGCTAATCCCAAACAGTGGACGCCCGAAGCAGAGGAGGCCTTTCTTTCTTTAAAACAGGCCTTCTCTTCCGCTCCAGTGCTGCATCGCCCGGACGGCAACAAGCAGTTCTTCCTGGAGGTGGACGCTTCCTCTTCTGGAGCCGGAGCGGTACTTACTCAAAAATCTTCATCCGGGAGGATGGTATCTTGCGGCTTCTTCTCCAAACTCTTCTCCTCTTCTGAGCGCAATTACTCCATAGGAGACCGAGAGTTATTGGCCATCAAGCTGGCGTTGGAGGAGTGGCGTTACCTACTCGAGGGGGCTCTTCATCCGGTAATCATTTACACTGACCACAAAAATCTGGCTTACCTCCAGCATGCCCAGAGACTTAACCCTCGCCAAGCCCGGTGGTCCTTGTTTTTTGCCCGCTTTGATTTTCTGTTACATTTTCGTCCGGCCGACAAGAACATCAAGGCGGACGCCTTGTCCCGGTCCTTCCTGGTGTCGGATCTCGAGGAGGAACCTAAACATATCATCGATCCCGCCAGAGTGATGCGGGTGGCTCCCGTGAGTCTAAATAGTCTCCCTCCTGGCAAGACGTTCGTATCGGTAACCGATCGGGAGAGAATCCTACACTGGGGTCATTCGTCTAAACTAGCTGGCCACGTGGTCAGAAAAAGACCCTCCAGCTCATTACTCGGCATTACTGGTGGCCTACCCTGCACAAGGACGTAATAGACTTTGTTTCTGCCTGTGTCTCCTGTGCCCGCAACAAAGTTCCGAGACACCTGCCTGCCGGCCGTCTTCTTCCGCTTCCTGTACCCGCTGCTCCCTGGCAGCATATAGCCATGGACTTCATAACAGATCTGCCCGTCTCTGCCGGTTGTATGGTCATTTGGGTGGTCGTTGACCGATTTTCCAAGATGGCTCACTTCATTCCCCTGCCAGGGCTTCCGTCTGCACCCGAGTTGGCTAAAGACTTTATCCGCCACATCTTCCGTCTTCATGGTCTGCCTCGTCACATTGTGTCGGATCGTGGGGTACAGTTCACCTCACGATTCTGGAGAGCCACTTGTAAGTTGCTAGACGTCACCTTGGATTTCTCCTCCGCTTACCACCCGCAGTCCAATGGACAAGTCGAGCGAATCAATCAGAATCTGACCAGTTATCCCCGGCACTTCGTTAATGCCCACCATTCTGACTCGGTGGATCTCCTGCCTTGGGCCGGATTCTCTTATAACAATCACGAGAGTGAATCTTCCTCCAAATCTCCGTTTTTTGTAGTCTTCGGTCAACACCCCCGGATCCCTGTTCCTGTCTCCATCTCTGTGGACAATCCAGCTGCGGAATCTCTGGTTAACGAATTTTCCTCCATATGGGAGAGTGCCCGGTCCACACTCATTCTGTCATCCGAGCGCATGAAGAAACATGCTGACAAAAGACGTTTGGATCCTCCTCAATTCCGTCCTGGGGATAAGGTCTGGCTTTCATCCAAGTATGTCGGCTCAAGATTCCTTCCTACAAGTTGGGTCCTCGGTTCATCGGTCCTTTTGAGATCATCAGTCAGATCAACCCGGTGTCCTATAAATTGAAACTCCCGGCCAATTTGCGGATTCCTAACTCCTTCCATGTATCTCTCCTCAAACCGGTGGTACTTAACTCTTTTGTCAAGTCTACAGGTACACCTCCTGCTCCAGTGTCTGCTGAAGACGAATTTGAGGTAGAGAACATTCTGGCCACAAAAAGAGTAGGAAGAAAGACTTATTTTCTGGTGGATTGGAAGGGGTTTGGTCCTGAGGAGAGAACGTGGGAGCCTCGGGAGAACATCCATGCCCCTCTCATCCTAGCTAAATTTCTTTCTGGCCTAAAAAGGGGGGGGCCTAAGGGGGGGTACTGTAGCATCGGCGTCCCTGCCTTCTGCCAGGCAGGGACGCTGTTCCCCTGCGACAGCGTCCTCTGCCAGGCAGGGACGTCGCCCTCCTTACCCGCGCTCAGCGTCCTCCTTCCGTCCTGCTGGGGCCGCGCGCTCCTTCCCTGCTGCTGGACTTAGGGCGCGCGCCCGCGCCCTCCCCCGCTCTTAAAGGGGCCGCGCGCATCTTTCAAAAAGGTCCCCGGCCAATGCCGGAGGACTCCACCCTATATAAAGTACTTCATCCTTAATGGAGGTGCCCGAGCAATGTTGTTGTTGCACTGTTTACTCTGCTTCAGCCCTCAGGGTCCGTTACCAGTTACCTGCCTGTTTCCTGCCAGTTTGCTGTCTGCTACCTGCCTGCAAGCCTGCCTGGAGGTTCGGCCGTCACATGCGGTGACCATCGGCAATTCCAGAGACTCTCGCCTGCTCACTTGGGAGCACTCATCTGCCATCTGACTGCAAGCCCACCTGAAGGTTCGGCCATCACCTGCGGTGTTCATCGGCTGTTCCAGAGACTCTCGCCTGTTCACTTGGGGCCGCTCATCTGTCATCTGCCTGCTAGCCTACCGGGAGGCTCCACCGTCTCAGGTCGTATATACCTGTCCAGTCAAAGACTGCCCCGGCTCCTTGCCTGCCTGTTTATCCAGAGACTGCCCCGGTCACTTGCTGTGACTTCCTGCCTGTCTAACCAGAGACTGCCCCGGTCACTTGCTGTGACTTCTTGCCTGTCTAACCAGAGACTGCACCGGTCACTTGCTGTGACTTCCTGCCTGTCTAACCAGAGACTGCCCCGGTCACTTGCCGTGACTTCCTGCCTGTCTACCCAGAGACTGCCCCGGTCAATTGCCGTGACTTCCTGCCTGTCTAACCAGAGACTGCCCTGGTCACTTGCCGTGACTACCTGCCTGTCTACCCAGAGACTGCCCGGTCACTTGCCGTGACTACCCGCCTGTCTACCCAGAGACTGCCCCGGTCACTTGCCGTGACTACCCGCCTGTCTAACCAGAGACTGCCCCCGTCACTTGCAGTGACTTCCTATCCGTCTCCCCGGGCGCCACCCGCTCCTTTACAAGGAAAGCCTCCTTGTATAATAAAGCTCAGAGGTTCCGCCTCCCAGACCCGTTACAACTTTAAATGAGGACCATCAGTCCTATGCCGGTTGGCAAACCGCTGGGCCTTCTCTTGAGAGAGACAACCTCTCCACTACCTGGTCCCAAATCTGCTGCATACGCTGCACAATAGAGTCAACCCCCGGACAGACAGAAGCCTCCACCTGTCCTGAAGAAAATCAAGGGTGAAACCCAGAATTGCAGAAAAATGGAGACATCAAGGTGGCAGAGCTAGCCCTATTATTAAGAGCAAACTCAGCCAAAGGCAAAAAGAGACCCAGTCATCTTGATCAGCAGACACAAAACATCTCAAATAAGTCTCCAATGTCTGGTTTGTTCTCTCGGTTTGTCCATTGGTCTGAGGGTGAAATGCAGAGGAGAAAGATAACTGAACACCAAGTTTAGAACAAAATGTCCTCCAAAATCTGGAAACAAACTGGACTCCTCTGAGAAACAGGGAGGTCGGAAATAAAATCCATAGAGATATGGGTCCATGGCCTCTTGGGTACAGGTAATGGCATTAACAAACCACTAGAACGAGAGCAAGGCTTGGAACGAGAGCAAGTCCCACAGGACTGCACAAAGTCCCTGACGTCACGAGACAAAGTAGGCCACCAAAAGGAGCGACTCACCAAGTCTCTAGTACCAAAAATCCCGGGATGACCGGCCAACGCGGAACAATGAATCTCAGACATCACACTCTTTTTCCACTTGTCTGGGACAAACAATTTCCCAACAGGGCAGCGCTCAGGTTTATCCTCCTGACACCCCTCCAGAGCCAGTCTCAAATTGGGCGAGATGGCGGAAAGAACTACACCCTCTTTCAAAATAATAGCAGGATCAGATAACTCAGGAGAATCCGCAAAGAAACTCCTTGAGAGGGCATCCGCCTTAACATTCTTAGTGCCCGGAAGAAAAGAAACCACAAAATTAAAACGTGTGAAAAACAAGGCCCACCTGGCCTGTCTAGGATTAAGTCGCTTGGCTGACTCGAGATAAACCAGGTTCTTATGGTCCGTGAGGACCACCACCTGATGTTTGGCTCCTTCCAGCCAATGTCTCCACTATTCAAAGGCCCACTTCATGGCCAATAACTCACGATTACCCATGTCATAATTACGTTCAGTTGGAGAAAATTTTCGAGAGAAAAAGGCACAAGGGTTACTCTTAGAGGTCTCTGGATCCCTTTGGGACAAAACGGCACCTACCCCAATCTCAGAGGCATCAACCTCCACCTGAAACGGCAGAGAAACATCAGGCTGCCCTAGAACAGGAGCAGAAATGAATCTCTGCTTAAGTTCCTGAAACGCAGAAACTGCCTCAGGAGGCCAATTCACCACATCAGAACCCTTTTTGGTCAAATCAGTCAATGGTTTAACAATACCAGAGAAATTACCAATAAATTTACGATAAAATTGGCAAAACCCAAAAATCTCTGAAGAGCCTTTAATGAAGTAGGTTGGACCCAATCACAGATGGCCTGAACCTTGACCGGGTCCATTTCAATAACAGATGGAGACAAAATGAATCCCAGAAATGAGATCCTCTGTACGCCAAAAAGACACTTTGATCCCTTCACATACAGAGCATTCTCTCTCAAAATCTGGAACACAGTCTGAACATGTTTCACATGAGAGTCCCAGTCATTGGAAAAAATCAAGATATCATCCAAATAAACAATCAGAAATGTATCCAAAAAATCCCTGAAAATATCATTCATGAAGGATTGGAAGACGGAAGGAGCATTAGTGAGCCCAAAAGGCATCACTAGGTTCTCAAAATGCCCCTCTGGGGTATTAAACGCCGTCTCCCATTCATCCCCGTGCTTAATGCGAATAAGGTTATACGCCCCCTTGAGGTCAAGCTTGGTAAACCAACTAGCACTTTTCACTCTGGAAAATAGGTCAGAAATCAAAGGTAACGGATATTGATATTTCACAGTGATCTTATTGAGGAGGCGATAATCAATACACGGCCTCAATGAACCATCCTTTTTGGCCACAAAGAAAAAACCGGCGCCCAAGGGTGAGGAGGATGGTCTGATATTACCCTTCTCCAAAGACTCCTTGATATAAGATTGCATACCATCGTGTTCAGGTACAGACAAGTCAAAAAGGCGACCTTTAGGAAATTTACCACCAGGCACTAACTCAATAGCGCAATCATAGCTCCTGTGAGGAGGTAAGGATGCAGATTTACTTTTACTAAACACATCAGAAAAATCAGTCAAAAAGTCAGGGACATCCTGAGACTGGGGAGAGGCAGAAAAAACAGGAGTGTCAGTATTAACACATTGGCAGCCCCAACTGGTCACAGACACAGATTTCCAATCCAAAACAGGATTATGAGTCTGCAACCAAGGGAAACCCAGTACAATAATGTCATGCAGATTATGCAACAAACAGCAAAAAGGCAGAGATGCTCACCTGCCAAGGCCTTCAAACAAATGCACTATCAGGATGCAGTGGACCCACATAGTTAAGATGACGGCAACACAGGTGCAAAAATACAGATGAGACAGCTGCTCACAACCTACCAATCCATGGAGGGGGCGGCTGCTTGGTATATTGATGCACAATAAAGACTTGTATGCAGCACAGTACCGTCATCTTAACTATGTGGGTCCACTGCATCCTGATAGTGCATTTGTTTGAAGGCCTTGGCAGGTGAGCATCTCTGCCTTTTTGCTGTTTTTTGAATTTTTGAAGGATATTTAAGTCCTCTTTTTGTGCTATTGCTGGTCAGATTATGCAACACCAGAAATTTGTAACTCTCCTGATGATCTGGTTCAACCCTCATTATCACCTGAGTAGAAAACTGGGGTTTATTCTCCGCCAAAGGGGTAGAATCAATGCCCAGTAAAGGAACAGACTTCCGCAGGGGTATCATGGGAAACCCACAACGTTTGGCAAAGTCAAAATCCATCAGGTTAATAGCTGCTCCTGAATCAACAAAAGCCTGAGCAGAAAATATGGACAGGGAGCAAATCAGGGTAACAGTCAACAGAAATTTAGTCTGAACGCTACCCAAGACAACTGAGCGCGCAAAACATCTTCCCCGCTTAGGGCAGACGGAAATAGCATGAGAGGCATCACCACAGTAGAAACATAACGCATTGCGCTTACGAAACTCATGACGCTGTGCCCCAGAAGTCACTCTATCACACTGAATGGGTTCAGGAGCTGGCTCACAAGGTGTGATGAAACGTGCACACGGTCTGCCACACGGTAGCCCGGGGTATCACGGCTTGTGATCCCACTGCTGCCACCAATATGTGATGAAACGGTGCACACACACGACGGCTGCTGCCGTCCGACCCAGTAAACTGCAGGGATTTTTAATTATCCCACTGCCACTTAGGAACTTGCAGCTCTCTGGCGCCCCCCTTACCCTCAGGTCAGTCAGGGAACTGCACCTAGGATAATTGGTCGCCAGACGGGTCACTTGGATGTGTGCTGGCTATTGGGCACGCTGCAGTGAGGGAATTATAATTACTCCTGGCTGCAGCCAGGCAGTACCCTTATAAACCCCGCTCCGTCACTGCCAGCGTCACCCAATAGATTAACACTTTACACCCCTTCCTTTTAGCTGCCACCAGCTACGGCTTTTGATGAACAATTTATCAAGAGGGTCCGTAGCAACCCCAAAACAGTAGCATAGTGCTTCAGGCACGTGCAAATTCGTTTATAGAGCAGGAGAAACAAACTAATAAATTTATAGGTTTATTCCTTAAAAAGACAGGCAGTGCTTATACAATATAAAAAGATGTAACAAGCTGAGGCAATATAGTTATGTACAAGACAATTAGAAAATAAAAGGGGTTAACATAAGGAAGATCAACTTACAGTTCTTAGATCATAGTAGGCAAGCCATGCGGTCGGGGGAGGGGAGACATCACAATGCATCACAGAGCTGCTATAAGTCTGGTGTCCAGGGCAGATCTGAGCCAGAATACCTGGCCCCTACCTTATAGACCTGTGGCCGTGACATCATAAACGGGGTGGAGTTACCAGGGTCCTCCTCTTGCTCTAAGGGTTACTCTTAGTTCAGAAAACTCAAAACTTTCATAAATAAGAGATGGAGTCTCATACAGCGATGCAGAGCATACCTTTGTACTCCGCAAGATGTTGGCGTGCATTTAAGTCTAAACGCAGAGTGCCTGGGTGGATCGGCTAAGCAGAAATCTGTTTCTTAGGTTCTGCTGGTGCCAGCGCTTAGAAACTTCACCGATCCCTGGATTCACCGATGAATTGGCAGATATGAAAATTTCATACTTATAACATACACAGGAGTCAAGATTTTTGATCTTGAATAACTACCATGCAACAAAGGAACAGACCATGTGGCTTGTTAGCCGCTTTCAGCCGGCCTCCCTGTGGGGGCTAGCCACCTGGAATCAGATCTGTGTAGTGAGCTGAAGGGGGGGGGAAGCCCACAGGCTGCGAAGCCTAATGAATGCAGTAGCTATGGAGACTTCTAGAGAAGTACAGGATATGGATCTTGCAGGATCATCACACCTCCCCCCTTAGAGGGCGCTACGGAGGCATGACCTCTCGGTAATCCGCCATGCGCACCTCAGCGGGTTCGCCACGTCGGGACAACCCATCAGCATTCCCATGATCACTGCCTTTCTTGTGTTGTACGGCAAAATCATACTGCTGCAGGGCAAGGCTCCAGCGTAGCAACCTACCATTGGTTCCGGATACTGTGTGCAGCCAGCTCAGCGGGTTGTGGTCGGTGACCACCTTGAAGGTGCGCCCGTACAGGTAGGGCTGCAAACGTTGCAGTGCCCAGACCATGGCCAGGCACTCCTTCTCGATGGTGGAGTACGCCACTTCCCTTGGCAGAAGTTTCCGGCTCAGGTACAACACGGGGTGCTCCTGGTTCCCCGAATCAACCTGGCTGAGTACAGCACCGAGGCCAAATTCGCTGGCGTCAGTCTGTACCAGGAAGGGCCGACTGCTGTCGACGGCTCTCAACACTGGAGAGCTGCACAGGGCTGTTTTCAAAGCTCGGAATGCCGCCTCACAGCCATCTGTCCAGCTGACGGTTTGGGGTAGACTGCCCTTGGTGAGGTCCGTCAAGGGTTTTGCAATGGCGCTATAGTTCGGTACGAAACGCCTATAGTACCCTGCAGTGCCCAGGAAGGACTTCACCTGCTTTTTGGTCCTGGGGGTGGGCCAGGACACGATCGCGTCCACTTTCTCGGGCTCTGGACTCATGGAACCCCCACCTACCCGGTGCCCCAGGTAGTGGACCTCCCTCATGCCCATCTGGCATTTTCCCGGCTTGATGGTCAGACCTGCCTGGTGAATACGCTTGTGCACCTCCTGGAGATGCTGAAGGTGTTCCTCCCAGGTGGAACTGAAGACGGCAATGTCGTCCAGGTACGCCACAGCGTACTCCTCCAGTCCCTGACGCAGGTGGTTGACCATCCGCTGAAAAGTGGCAGGGGCATTCTTCATGCCGAAAGGCATGACCGTGGACTCGTACAGTCCAAAAGGGGTGATAAAGGCGGATTTCTCCTGCGCCGCAGGGCTCAGGGGAATCTGCCAGTATCCCCGGCTTAAATCCATGATGGACATGTACTTGGCATTCGCCAACCGCTCCAGCAGATCCTCGATGCGTGGCATTGGGTGCGCATCAGAGGTAGTGATGGCGTTGAGCCCCCTGTAGTCCACGCAGAACCGGGTGGTCCGATCCTTTTTGGGCACGAGAACTACAGGTGAGGCCCACGCGCTTTTGGACTGCCGGATCACCCCCAGCTGCAACATCTCATGGATCTCCTGGCGCATAATCTGCTGCACTTCCTCAGAGATCCGATAAGGTGTCCGCCGTAACGGGGCGTGATTCCCGGTGTCCACCTCGTGGACTGCCAACTCGGTCCTTCCGGGTCGGTTCGTGAACTCGGCCCGGAAGGGTTCCAGAGTGGTCAGCAACTGCAACCGCTGGGAGACGGTTAGCGAGGCATTTAACTCCATGTCCTCAACGGACCCATTGGCATTAGCTTGGGCCAGCATGTCTAGGAGGGGATCCTCTTCCCCGTCCTCGGGCAGATTGCAGACCGGTAGGACGCAGGCTTCACGTTCGTGATGGGCCTTCATCATGTTGACGTGAAAGGCCTTGCGCCTACCCCGAGTGTGGTCAAGCGTGACCACGTAGGTGGCTGGGTTGAGCTGTTGGTGCACGACGTACGGGCCTTCCCAGGCTGCCTGAAGCTTATCCTTTGGTACGGGGACCAGCACCCACACCTTTTGACCCACCTGGTAGGTGCGCTCCCGGGCGTTCTGGTC